>JBBBDQ010001787.1:767500-790000 GCA_037127315.1 Ascarosepion bandense
TGTTCGTCATTTTGATTTCCTTTATTTTTAGATCTGATAATGTCCATAATAGTTTTCAAAGTAGTTGTTACTATGTATGTATTTTTTATATGAGATAGATTGTTTTGGATATTAGATGCAATGGAGTTGGTTAGTAGTATGATGTATTTGTTATTGTTTAGATTATTATTGTTAACAGTATTTCTTTTGTTGTGGATGTATATATTATGTGCCTTTCTTTTTGCATTGTGAATAAAGTGATATGGGTAATGTAAGTTTCTGAATGTGCTTGCTATGTATTTTTCTTCTTTGGGGGCTGCATATTCTTAGTGCTCTTAAGAAGAAATTTATAATACCAGATTTGATTTTGGAAGAGTGACTGGAGTAGAAATTTATCAGGTCGTTTTTGTTCGTAGCTTTTCTGTAGACGTCAGAATCGAGTTTGTTGTTATTTTCTGTGTAATATGATATCTACGAAAAAGGAAGAGTATGATTAGATTCAGTTTCGAAGGTAAAATTTATGGTAGGTTCAATGTTATTGAGTTTGTCAACAAAATCTACTATGTTAGTAGTTTCTGGATAGATTAGAAGGGAGTCATCTATATATCTAAAGTAGGAGGAATTTGGTTTTAAAATGTTTCTGAAATAATCTCTTTCCAGAAATTCTAAAAATAAACAAGCGAGAACGCTGCTGAGAGGCGATCCCGTTGGTAAACCAAATTTTGTCAATAGAAATGGCCATTAAAAATGAGAAAACATTGCTTAGTAATTAGATAGCATAGTTTTATGGTTTTCAGTGTAGGTAGAGGTAATTTTATTTTTGTTTTTGTTAAGTGTGTATTTAATTGATTTAAGCATTTATCTATAGGAACATTTGTGTATAAGGATTTTATGTCTAGACTTGCCATGTGTTTGTTTTTTATGTCTACATTTTTTAGTTTGTTCAAAAGGTCAACAGAGTTTTTTATGTGACGGACTTATTGTGACGAGAAGTGGTGTTAAGATTTTGCTTAATTTGCCAGCTATTTTATGTGAGACGCTGCCTATTCTGGATATGATAGGCTTCATTGGTATATTTGGTTTATGTGTTTTTGGGAGACTGTATAGTGTGGGTGTTTTTGGATAGTATGTGATAAGCTTTAGCCAGGAGGAGTCTTCTGTTTTAAATACTTTCTTGATATTGTATATAAATTTTTGTGTTTCTTTTGTGATGTTGGTTTTGTTAACTTTCTCGTATATGTTATCATTATCAATGGGGTCTTTTATTTTCTGTTGGTATATGTTTTCATCCACGATTACGATTCCCCCTCCTTTGTCAGAAGAAGATATGTTTATATCTTTGTTGTTTTTTAATTCCTTCAGGGCTGTTAAATATCTGCGAGGAATTGAGATGTGGTTTGTTTTTTTCTATGTAGCTGTGAGTATACCTTGGATATACCCTTTGGTGAATTCCGAATTGTTGTTTTGATGGTTTTTGATGATAAAATCAGTCATATCATATTCTTGCAATTCGGTGGAAAACTTTTGACCAAAGCTTAATGCTTCCAGTTGCATTTCCTGCAATATATGCCCTGTGGAAGAGTACACGTTCCTTTTCCTCTAATTCATGGACTGATGATTTCAGAAATTTGTGGGCATAAGGGGGGAAAATATGATGTGATAATTTCCTGAGATTGCATGAGCATTTTGGAATTATTTTTTCTTTAATGCATTTTTTGAGAAAGTTTTTCCTGTTTCTGTGAGAATGGGTGGCTTTTAGTGATCTATTATATTCTCTAATTTGGTGTACATATATGTTTTTGTTTTCCATGTCGACAATTTGTAAAAATATACTCAGTTATAATCTGAGATTAAAGACAGAATGGTTAAATAAAATAAAGACAAGAGGAAAACTGTATTTAAATCGTCTACGCGTTTTATCCTGTGATGGACTTTATCAAGGCAAAAAGATGAAATGAGCTTTATTCTAAATTATATATCTATAAACAAACAGTGTTGGCAACCACAAAGACGCTCACAAATCATTTCAAAAGATCAACAGAATATTTTAGTTTTTAGAATTTCTTCATTTGTAGTGCAAAGTCACGAGATATTAAAATGAAGGGAATTTGACCATTTTCTTTGAAAACTGTTTATTTTGTGTGTTAGTCTGTTATAGTGGATATATTGATGAATCTGGAAACAGTTTTAAATTCCATTTCAATTATCATAAACTAAGCATACACCAAAACAACCCTTATTCACCCATAGCCCAACACTTCAATCAACCAGCACACACATGAGAAAACTGCAAATGTTTACTGATAGATTCTGATTTTAGTTCTACATACTCACGCAGAAAGAAAGAAAAATACTGCATTTTAAAATTAAATACATATAGGCTAGGGATAATAGGGACTTAGGTGTTTTGAATCTTTATAAATATTTCAATAGTTAAACATTTTTTAGATACACTTAAAAAATTTTTCTTTAAAACAACATTTAAAAGTATGATTAGAGACAGGTTTACATTTACAAATATTAAAAGACTCTATCGCTTTCTACGTCACGTGATGTAAACATCTCTCAACAAACACTCTCGCGATGGACGCTTCTAGTTTAAATTTTAAAATCATTTGTTTCTGATGAAAGGCCGTGGTCGGTCTGAAATATCAAATATATATATATAATAATAGAAATAAATAAATACTGTCAAAAAATACATTTTTAAACTTACAACTTTTTAGTAGTTTTTCCTATACATATTAAGACAGTATACGTGGATCATCATTATATATATATATATATATATATATTTGACACTTTCCAAAAATGGATATCCTTTGGACATTTTGGATTACATTATGCATCATGTCATTGATAATTTTTATAAGGCTAAGTCACATGTAGTTAAAAATGTCCCATTTATTTATGACTACTTTATATTGGAACAGATGGTGAAGTTTTAGCTAGGCGGATTTGGCAGTCTGTCGGCAAATGTTATTAATCGGCCAATGTTCATGTAATATTTTTACACAGTAAATTCTATCCTCCATTCTTAAGTATGTTTTACTTCTACTACATATTAATTCTGTAGTTTATAAATTTCAGTATCGTTGTGGATGTGACTGCATAGGGAGAACATCTCAGCATCTTAATCAAAGAGTTAAACAACATTTACTTCCCAGAATTTTGGACTCAGCTGCAAGTAGTAGTCAACTTGTGAATACATTCGGGTCATCTATAACACAGCATGTTACTAGTAGCAGGAATTGTGTGGTTGGATTGAGTGGTGATTCTATCAAAGTCCCACTCACTGTTTCATTTAAAGGTGCTGGAGTCCATATGTGTCAGATCCTGAAGGCCTTATCTCTGTAAGCCAAAAGAATGCCTTTTGGGTCTGAGTGTGACTGGGCTCTAGTATTCCTTAATTTTTTTTTCTCCCTCTCAATTCTCATTTCATCTTTTAGTTCATGTTAAGAAAATCCCAGAAGTAAAAACTTGATAAGCTCTGGGCGAAACCGGTTGTTTTTTTTTTTTTTTAGTTTTTAGTATTCAACTTCAATACTTCTATTATTCCTAGCTAGTAGGTGTCTGTATATATATATATGTATGTATGGATATGGTTACAATACAAAAATGGCCAAAGTAAAAAGTGCCAAGGACAATGTCTATAGGTGACTCATTGTCACTAATTTATTGTTGGGGAATGAAGCTACTGATTTTTGTATTAATAGAAATTATTCTGTGGGTGCGGTGGGGCCATAAAACAAAGTGAGAGATTTTTCTTCAAACATCCTTTGAATTTTATCTTTAAAAACATATATATAAAAATGAAAATTACCAATTCATTTAGAAATTAAACATACACAAACACACTGGGTTGTTTATACAGGGTCCTTATACATGGGGACATAGTAGACTACCAGTGCACTTGTATAAGTTATAAGTTATGTATATGGGTGTGTGCATGCATATGCGGTCTTGTTGTTTGTGTACATATGCACAGATATATAGATATATATATATAATTGTGTTTGGGTATTTGGGCTTAAACATGTACCTAATTATCTCATATCTCGTGTATATAAATATATGCGAGATTGAGAATACGACAATTTATTTAACGTGATATGGGAGTGCATATATACACCGCACTATGAAGCATATATATGTGTGAGTATGAAAACACTAAAACCTAAAAAGATAAAAAAAGAAATCAGTGGATATGTAAACTTAAATAAAATCAAAGGGTAAGTATATGTGGGAATGTACACATAGGTATATGTGGATAAAAGTTAGTATAAGTAAGTGGGTTGACCTGATGGGGTCAAATAGATGCCTAAAGTCAGGGGAATTGGTTTTTTCAGAGGTCATGCCATCTTAGAAGGTCAAAATAACTTCAAACTGATACTACCCATGTTTGGAACTGGACTCTATCTCTCTTCTTTCCTTCCTCCTTCCCCTTACAGTTATTGTCATTTATTTAGTTGTTTGTAATCTTATGTTTATTATTATTATTATTCCTATTATGTTCCCTCTTCATTCATTCTGGCAGAAATTTTATGCCAGATGGAGGAAATATTGTAAAAGAGTCTGATGATATGAGCTAATTAAGCTCATTGAAATGAACTATAGTTTATCAACAATTTGACGCATTGAGTTTTCCTTTATAAACTATATATATATATATATATATATATATACACACACACACATGTATTTATACATGTATCTACATATTTATATATATGTGTATGTAATATATGTATGTATGTGTGTATGTATGTGTATGCATAAATATATATATATATATGTATATACATATGCTTATGTATATATATATATATATATATATATATATATATCTATATATATTGTAAGGAGGATGCATTTATACATAAAAAATATTAATAAAGTCCAAAAAAAGGTTAAAATCTGTAGTAAGGGTTTCTATTGAGTCATACTTGTTATTACAAAAAAGTTTTAATTCATGAAGTAGTTGTAAAAATAGGGAAATTAGGAATAGAATGTTTGGAAGAACCTAGATTTTTTGTAAAAAATCTAGAGACTTCGAGATGATTTGAGAAATATGCAAATTAGGTGTTAGCCCCTATAAAAATAGGTTTTGGGAAAAGAGAAATCAGTTGTTAAAAGGATCTGCTGACATTATCAACTCTGGCTTTGATTCAAGGATTTGTATATCTAGCCAAAAGAATATCTATGAAAAGTTGCCGACCAACAATAACCCGAAAGAGAACTTCATGGAACTAAATTTGTAAATAGAAACTTTGACTCTTTTATTGACCAAACAAAAAATTATTTTTTATATACACGTTTGAGGATTTCCAAAATGTATAACACTCAAACTACTACATTAGCTTAACTGGGTAAAGGTAGTTGACACCTTCCTTCCCCTTTGTAACACTTACCCGTAACTCTATGTTTTTTGTTTTGATTGTTAAAATTGTATATTTGTAAATATTTTATTGTGTGCTTTTTGTAAATTAAATATTTGTCTGGGATTTAGCTGTTTTTTTTTCTTACGTTACAACAATAACATAATTCAGTAATAATATATAAATAAGAAACATACATATGAATTACCATAATAAATAATATGGATATTTGTGTATGTATATGTATGTGTATATATATGTACATACATAGGTATATGTATAACTATTTTTATTTATCTATGTATGTATATATATATATATATATATATATATTTTCACATGTATATGTATGTAGTTACATATATATATATATATATATATATATATATATATATATGTATAAATAGAATAAATAAAGAATAAGTATGAAAGTGTTTTTAATCTGACGTTTCACATTTAACAAGCTTCTTCAGAGATTTCTTAAAGATGAATGATTTAAAATTCCAAGAGATAGTACATTGATTGAGATATAGTTTCATTGGTCAGATAAATGTTACGTGTGATAAAGCCATGGATGAAAATTAAATGTAGAAGAAAAATCTAGTGTCTGTGTTTAAGTGTGTGTGCCAGTGTGTAATAAAGACATATGTTTATTTTGAATGTAAGTATATGTAAGCAAAAATAATGTGTATTAAGTGCATCCAAATCATAAACGAACTAAGTGTGTGTATATGTCAATAACATTAGTATGTGTGAATGATAGTGTTGAAATATATTTTTGTTCGAAATACGTAACAAGCATTGTATACGTGTCTGGAGTGATGGAACAAATTTTCTTTTTAAATAAAATAGAGAATCAGATATGAATATATCTATTGGGAGAAATTATGTGTGAATGTGTGCGCTTATGAGTCAGTAAAGAGGTTTGCACGTGTCAATTGATAGAACGATTTTCGATTTTAAATAACATGAGAGAATGTATGTCTATGAAAGTATCATGTATTAATGCGTGCGCATTTAAGTATGAATCATAAACAAAATATATATCAGTTTAAAATTTTAGTGAAAATAATGTATAAAAGTAGTAAATGAAAAAGTAATTTTTTGAAAAATAATGTCAACAGAATCTTTAAATGAAACAATAAAATACTAAATATCTATGTATTAAAATAATTACAATAACATAATTCAGTAATAATATATAAATAAGAAACATACATATGAATTACCATAATAAATAATAGTAAATAATAAAACAAAATAAAAATATAAAAATAATAATAAAACTAATGGTGATGATGATAATAATAATAATAATAATCCTGGAAAACTGTTACAGTACAAAGAAAAATCTTAGTACTGCCTGGATTGATTATCGTAAGGCATTCGATAGTGTGCCATATTCCTGGATTTTAAAGACTTTAAATATATACAAGATATCACCCGTCATCATCAATTTCATCAAACAGTGCATGTCGATATGGAAAAAAAACCCTTTACCTCAATCATATAAATGGAACCTATAAGTCTGGAGAAATAAACATCAAAAGAGGTATATTTCAAGGTGATTCTTTGTCTCCCTTACTATTCTGCGTATCATTAATAGCACTAACAAGTCAACTTAATAAAACAGAATGTGGTTATAAAATAGGCCAAAAGAAAATAAGCCATCTATTTTACATGGATGACTTAAAGTTGTATGCTAAGAATGATAATGAGCTGGAAGGTTTTCTGCAAACTGTAAAATGCTTCAGCAAAGACATTGGAATGAAATTCAATTTGAATAAATATGCTAAAGCTACAGTTTTACAAGGATTGCTACAACAAACATTCTCAATTAGACCCTGCTGTAACAATAAAAGAATTAAAGCCAGAAGAAGCTTATAAATACCTAGGTGTAAATGAGAGTGAAAAAATTCACCATAAAAAAAATGAAAAAAATAATGCGTAAAAAGTACGATAGAAGGCTACAAATGATATTAAAAACTGAATTGAATTCCCAGAACAGAATTATGGCCATTAATAGCCTTGCAATCCCATTTGTCCAATATAGTTTCAACATCTTGATCTGGACTCTAAACGACATTAGGCGAATGGATTCTAAAACAAGAAAGCTTCTTTCTAAGCATAGGATACATCATCCAAAGGCTGACTGTCTATACATACCCTGTATAGAAGCTGGAAGAGGTCTTATTCAGCTAGAATTGTCATACAAGACAACAACTATTGGCTTACTAATATACATAGAAACAACAAAGGACTGGATGATACAATTAGTCAGACAACATGAAGAAAGAAAGAAAAAATATTCAATAATAAAAGAAGGTAGTAAATACAAACAAGATTTACAGTTAGTAGATTCTGTAGAAAAGCAAAACAGAAGCCAAGAACCAATTATTGCGCAAAAAATATGAAAATTAAAGCCAAAGATAAGGCTCTTGAACAGATGAAACCACGCTGGCAAGGCAAACCTCTGCATGGCCAATATCCAGAATGTGCCAATAAATCCAGTGTTGATAAAGTTTATACTCATTGATGGTTATGTGCATTTGGATTAAAGTCTGAGACTGAAGGCTTTATTCTTGCAGCACAAGACCAAAGTCTTTTCACTAGAAACTTTCAGGCAAATATTAATCATTAATCAAATATTAAACATTGAAATAATCCCTGTAAACCCCAGCTTAAGAGATATATAAAGAAATTGTCTTTTTAAATACAACTCACACACTAAGAACTTTGTCTATGTAATGTTAAGGATGTTAGGGAGATAGGAAAAAACATGAAATGGAGCCATGACAACACACCACGACCTGCCTTCGGTCTTCCTGCAGACTTAGTAGGTAGTGCTACCATAGCAGAAATAGAATTATGATGAAAAATGATATAATAATAAAACAAATAATAAACAACTATAAAATATATAATGATAGTAAGAAAAATTGGGAAAAAATAAGGGAAATAGGGAGAAATCAAATGAATTATGGGATCTACTTCATAAGGGGAAAAACAATATTACATTGTTAAGAATACAAGGAACTATCTTTAACTTATTTAATAATATCTATTGGTATTTTGGATTCATGAATTACGTATTTGTGAAAAAATTTGGAAGTAATGTAATGTTTTAATCGTGTGTTTATGGTTGTTAGTAATGTTATTAATATGTTTTCAAAGTACTTCCTTCTTCAAGATTGTGTCCTCTGTTATATCGATGTAATACAAGAGAGAACGTATGTCCAAGTGTAGGTCTCTATTATGTGTGTAGATCTGCGCTTTTAGATTTTGTGATGTTTCCCCTACACGTTATTGCACTGTAGACACTGAATTTTATAAATCTGGCATTCAAATTCATGTATGGTGTCTTTTTTCTATCACCAATAGATTTGGAGGTGGTGGTAACAATTCTGCTGTTTGGGATAGTTTATTTGTTGGAGAGTTCATATGAAAAGTTGTTGGAAGGTAGTATTATGAAATTTGTGTGATCTTTGTGGTATTTGTTTTCTTTTGGTTGTGTGTATTTTATAATTGTTTTTTGGCATTGAGGATGAAATAGTGTGGGTAGTGGAGAAGTTTAAATGTTTGTTCAATATATTTTTCTTCTTCAGATAAATAATTATGGCTGCATATTTTGGGGGCCCTACAGGAGAAACCTATAATTAAACCAGATTTAATTCTTAGATTATGGTGAGAATAAAAATTATTAAGATCGTTTTTGTCAATAGGTTTATGGTAATCATTAAATTCTAATTTATCGTTATTATGTATTAATAAAATATCAAGGAATGGTATGTATATACATATATATATATGTGTGTGTGTGTATGTATATATATATATATATATATATATATATATATATATATATAAATTATTGGTCGTACAAAAGCGTATTATAGCAAGCAATAAATTAAATTTAATACTTACAGGCATTTTTGTAAAAGACAGGAAAAATGACCGACTGGTTTCTATCCCAAGCTTCATCAGGGCCGTCTGGGAATATTTATTTCATCCTTTTTTAAAATATTTAAAAATGAAGATAAAAAAATATGAGGGAGAAAGTGGGGGGCAGCACTAGATACTGATAATGTGAAGTCCAAGGAGGCAATCTCTCTGTTTACAGAGAGACGGCCTCCTAGACTTAATATACAATGATTCTAATGTCTACAAGTGAAACAGTGTGTGAACTAGACAAAATGGAGAACTGGTCTACACTAAAGTCAGTCACACTCTCTGCTATTTATGAAATGTTCAGTAATTGCTGACCTGGATGTGTTAAACCAGTTGGCTTGTATGGGCATCTGGTTGAAGAATTCTAAATGGGACATGCTGCTTAATTCTACAACCTAAGCGTTCTAAAGTCCTTCCTATGTAGTTGCTACCACAACTACAACTCAACATATGAATTATAGATGAAACATGATGAGGAGGAAGGAAATCTTTATGCATGGAAGGTAAAACAGCATGAGTACCAAAATGAACTCTAATTTTGGCAGAGAAATAACAAGAGAAAACTGCAGTAGAAATCCACCTAGTCTAAAGCACACCATGGGAACCAATATAAGGAAGCCGTAAATAAACTAGGTATTTTTTGCACAATATATGGCTTATCCTTAGAAAAACTATTAATCTTATCAGGCATAATACTATTCACAATGTCACTTGGATATCCATTTTTCAGTAAAGTGTTGCGGATCAAATCTAACTTGACATCCAAAAATTTTTCCATGCTGATTTTAAAATCCCTATGTGTAAGAGTCTTAATAAGATTAACTTTTCATTTTCTGGGACAAAATGAGTCCCACCGCATATACAAATCAGAAAACATAGCTTTGTGAAACACGGAAATCTGAAATTCATGCAGAGTTCAATGCACACAAACATCAAGAAATGACAAACAGCATTCGGACTCCTTTTTCACTGTAAATTTCAAAGATGGATGTAATTGTATTCTTCATCAATAATATCTACATATTTCTTAGTGAAATTCAGACTATTCAACAATAGATCCCTAAAAATACAAGGCTAGAAATCTGTAATGTTGAATTGAATGAAGGTAACCTTATCTTTATTTATAATGTTATTAAATCATTTAATTGTATCAGACGAATCTTTCCACAGATTATTAAAGGAAGAGCTTTGGATAGTGTTAATTGTATTTTTGGAAATAATCCCTAATTCAGTTTTTGAAAGTTTATCATCAAAGTTAGGTTTATGGTCTTTTAAGAGTATATAAGCATTTTTAAAGTGGATTTTACCCATTCTACCAATAACATTAAATTTACTATCAAACTCAGTGATATCTAGGTTAATTTTCGAGACAGCTCCTTGGTCTTTATTAATTTTATAATTGTTTGTAAGATTTTTAATAATGAGTTTCTTATATTTTTAGATTCATCAGCTTTGAGCCATAAAATGATTTGTTAATTTTATCCATATAATTCACCTCAAGTAAGGATTTATTGAATGATCTTTTAGGACCAATGTTTTTTATTAATTTCAACAAATCAGCTTCAGAAGGATCTAATAGTTTACAGCTTGGAGGTATCTTTTGAAATTTTTAGATTAAAGTTTTTTCTTAGGATTGCAATGAATACAGGAAGAATTTGTCTCACTTAAAAATCAATAATTTTCTCCATGAGTGATCTGGTGAAGAAATTCAAAGGTGGGTGGGGGATGTTTTTCAGAGAATATTCCAGTGACAATTGTCCTTATCTTTACTGCCATGTTTACAACATTTCAGCCATTGTACATCCTAGCCTTCTTCAGGTGCTATGAATTTTGAACCAAACCCTTTATTATGATCACTGGGGTATATAATTTTCATTCCATGTGTGATGCCACTTTTGGTAGCAATGTAGTTATCTCTTAAACTTGTTCACCACTGCTGGAGGGAGAAAGGGGTCACTGCCCTCTATGGGATGAAGTTGAAATAATATATAGAGAACACCACTGGAAACTATGTAAACTTAAGAAATCAGCTAATATGTTAGGCTACAAAAACCTTCTAAACCGATCAAGCATAGAAATGAATATAATATGGGAACCAGTAATATGCAGTGCAAGAGAAAATCATTAGTGTCAAAGATTGCAAAAAATGGTTACTGAGATATTAGGTTTATGAGTCCAAGAAATTAATTTGCAGTGGATATAGTTGTTGCTTAGTTCCAGTGACTTGACCTAAAGATTTGCGAGTTCGCTACCTGGCTACAGCAGTGGTGAACAAATAACTTAGAGAGAGTTAAGCTAACTACATGGCTACCAGAAGTAGCATCACACATAGAATGAGAATAATATACCCCAGTGATCGTAATAAAGGGCTTGCTTTGAAATTCCTAGCACCTAAAGAAAGCTGGAGCATACAATGACTAAAATGTCATGAACATAGCAGTAAAGATGAGAACAATAGTCCAAGCAATCTAAATAGTATATATGTCACCTTACGCTGTAATTTGTTCAGATGGCTTAAGTCAAAACTTATTTACTTGTCTTTGAATTTGTCACTAGGCTAAACCCAAAATAACCATTCCCAGTTCAGTATTTTGTTTATAATTGCATTTTTAATAAGAAATGGTTAAGGAGAATCTATTTTAAGCTTACAAACAAATAAATTTTAATTTCTAAGATAGTACAGAAAAAAGTAATCTAAATTTACAAATACATGTATGTTTACAATCTGGCAATCTTTACAGATTTTACACTGTGGACTCTATATTTGTGAATGTGGTTTTCTCTAAGATATTATAAATTAAAATGGTTTTTGTAACACATTACTCTATAAATCTCAGGCCTAACTAATAAAACGAATTTTAAGCAAAATTCAACTTTATTCATCAACATGTATCACTCCTTCTAGGGTGATACACTGATTCCAACGCTTCTCTAACAATTCAAAGTCTTTTTTGTAGAATGATTTGGCTTTGGCTTCAAAATACGCCTCATTTTTGAATATCATTTCTTTATTGGAGCCAAATCTCTTTCCCTGGAGCATTCTTTTGAGGTCTGCAAACAGCCAGTAGTAGCTGGGGCCAGATCTGGATGTGGAAGGAATTTGAAGTGCAATTCATGTAGTTTTGCCATCGTTGTGATTGACTTGTGAGACGTTGCGTTGTCTCGGTGAAAGATCACTTTTTCCTTCTTTGTGTGTGGCTTCCTTCAAATGCTATTGATAGTTCTTTTTTTCTCAAGGTAATCAATGAACAAAATACTTTGTGTATTCCAAAATACAGGGGTCAAAACCTTGTCTGCTGATATTTGCATCTTTGGTCACTTTGGACAGCTTTTACCTGCTGCTGTCCACTCAGTTGAATGCCGACTTGACTCTGGAGTAAGGTGATGGGTACATGTTTCATTCATTGTCATATATTTTCTCAAAAACTCCTTCTCATTGCGTTGTTTAAGTTGCAAACAATGCTCTGAATCATTGATGCATTGTTGATTGACTGTGAGCAAACATGGCACCCCCTTTTGACACAGCTTTCTCATTGGCAAATGTTCGTGCAGAATAGTGAATATTCTGATTTGTTCAACTTCTCTGCTATCTCATGCAACTTCTATTTATGATCAGCCAAAATGAATTTAGGAATTTCTTTTTGTGTTTTCCGGGACAACTGCCAATTTTGGGTGACCTGGGCATTCAGCATCATTTGTGTCTCTACAACCATGTTTAAAGTCAGCATACCACCATTTAACTGTTATAACACTTATCAAGCCATTGCCTTGCTTGAACAGTATTTTTTCCCATCAGAAAGCAATGTTTTATCAACACATAAAATTAAGATTTTTCCATTGTTTTGAAAATTTCCAACAGTAGCTTAACTTAAATAACTGTAATTTAGTCCTAAATTTTGACACATGCCATTTGAAGGTTAGTACTTCATAAAAATCATATGAATCTTTTATTAGTGGTGCTACCTTTATGTCATGTTCGGGATTTATTGAGTGATGTGTTAAGGTAAAATAACAAATAAAGTTATTAAAATTATTTTATGAAATATTTTTTCATAACCCTCATAAAAAGATAAAAATTTATTTATAATGTGCTCTTCAGCCTGTCTAATGAAGAACAGTTCAAATTTCAGATTTTTGTAAGTACATGCTCCATAATTCTGGCATCCAGTCTTTTGGTCATTCTCCCTATGTAGTGTTATCCACAACTACATTTAGATTAATAAATCAAAGAACTATTATGATGTAGAAATGTCTTTCCATATAGAGGAAAAGATAAGTTTGGCAGAAAAAAAACATGCAAGTGTTAGCAGCAAAGTAGCAATGTCAAACTTAAAAAAAACCTGCTTAGCATATCTGTTGCTGATGCTACCCAGGAAAGCGCAATACACAGGGCATCTTTGTACTGTAGCTGGTTTAACTTTATTGAACTCCAGAATTTTGTTCTTGATGACTGATTGGACAATACTTAATGGATAGGCATTGTTGCAGAGAGTGGTCGTAATAAACTTGAGTTCATCATCCAACTTAGTTTTAGAGCAGGTCATTAAGGTCCTATGAGTAAGGGTCAAATTAATTTTGCATTTTATGAGACAAAGAGTTCCACCTGATATACAAATCAGTAAATGTTGGATTTTGATAAACAGAACAAGATCTGCTAGCCAAAACATGAAGAAAGGGAAGTGAAGAATTTATTTCCTTTTCTTGTGTAAATTTTATAACTGGATGCATATTATTAAGGGATGAAAGAAAATGATCCACTTCAATCTAATCATTAAAGAGATAAAAAGTATCATCTACATAACAAAAGAAAACATCGGGTTTATGCTTGCTAAAATGGGTCCCAGAGAGGAATGCATTTAAACACCATCCATTTGCCTGTACATGACAATGTCACAACTAAATTCCACAGACTCTGTGGCAAATTTCATCAGTTCAATGAAAATCTCCTCAGGAATAACAGGAGTTGACAATTGGCTATGATATAAGGCATCAGTGCCTATATCAATCATTTCACCAAGAGGGATGCAGGTAAAGAGGTTAGAAGTGTCATATGAACACATAAATTTATTTGTTGACAGATAACACTGTGTAAAGTCAGGAAACTTAAATGAATCTTTAATACAGAAAGTGTTGTATCATTTCAAAACTGTAATATGGTGGTAAGCCATTTGGCCACACCATGTTGAGAAGACCCTATCATAGATAAAATAGGTCTTAATGGGACCCTACTCTTATGTATTTTCATAGAGATAGGGACAAATAGAACCCAAGGATCTGATTACATTAAAAATTTCAGTGGTTAAAATCCACTTTAACCCTTAAACCTCTAAATGAGGAACATAATATTTATAATATGCTAATCCCCGCAAACATGACTGACCTCTACTAAGTCTCATGAAGTTGGACTGTTGGAAGTTTAAGGGGATTAGTGTGTGTGTGTATATATATATATATATATATATATATATATATAATCTAATGCAGAAAGTAATTCACTTCTTGATAAGCAGTAATGATGAAGTATTAATATTTTGTATTTATAATTAGATTGTGTTTATTACATTCAAATTGGGTAGAATATTTTAACTTGAACATATTTACTATATTCATATTTTTTTCAAGATGCCAGAAGGGTATCCTGAGTGAATTTGGGAATAGTAAAGCATATTCAGTCCTTTAGTCTTGGGAGGATAGTCTGTTTGACTTCAAGCAACCAGAAGAACCAGTCAGGTTTTATTGCCCTGGACATACTTATTGCAATGGTGCCCCAATGATGTCCTCAATTTAAGTAATCAAAACTTAGCTATTTTGTGTATGATTAAATCAAGACTACTAATTCAGTATATTAAAGAGATATACCAAATAACCAAAATAATTGAGAATTATCTGCACCAGCTTGATTATGTAGGTTGAGTTGATATGTAACTTTACATTAGTTAAAAAATTAACATTTACTCTGCGTGATTCACAATTTAAGCATAATGAAAATGTTGGTATAATGGGTAGTAGAAAATGAATACGTTACAAAATAGAATTCAAAATTCAAATAAAGCAGAGATATCTCAATTCAAATAAAGCAGAGATATCTCCCACATAATGGTATGACATTACTGGCAATGGTGTGTCATTTAGCTAATATCTTGCCATTGTGTGGGATGTATTTCTGCAGCACCCTGTATAAGACTATAGAATATATTCAAACTTTGCTGAGCTACTTTTAGACCACTGTATACAAAACGGATCATCTTAGGGTTTTGTCTTTTTTAATGTAACTAAACATGTAAATGAAAAATGTAATTTACAAAACAATTTTATATTTCTACTTTTTATTTTCTTGTCTTTTTCTTTATCCTTTATCTATGCACTGACATTGGGTGTCCATTCCAGCTTTACGTTTCATTGAAGCATTAAAATCAGACGTATGAAAAAATAATTTTTATAAAATTTTGAAAAACTTGCGGCTTGTGAATCTATTCTAGTAAGAGTTTTTGTTTATTTTATACTTTCAAATTTGATAGTTTCAGAATGGTTTAAAAATCATATTACAATACAAAATATTTTACCATTATTGTCTTTTAGTTTAGTGTTGCATGCCAATTATGATGATCTTGTTTGTTATTAAGCTATGTTAGTTCTGCATAAATTAAAAAAAACAGGAATACTTATTTTTTGAAAGTGTCTGCTTGTGAGGTATTTTCAAATCTGAAATCACCAAATTTGTTGAAATAAACTGCTCTTACAAAGGAACAGTAAGAAATTCTATGACTTACTTTGTTTTTTTCTTATCTTCTGTCATTCTTATTTATACTTTCCACCTTAATCAGTGAAAATGGTCCATATTTCCTTTGAAGTATTGTTAAAATATGTCAGAGTTAACTGGAATTGTAACATTATTAAGTAATGATTGTTCATTTAAATAATCATAGCCAATTGGAAAAAAGAAATTACATCATTAATCCTTTTTGAATAATTATAAAAAGATTTTGTTTTGTTTCTTATTGCTGTTTTCTTATGTATCATAATTATTTTTAATTGTAGGCTGATCTGAGTGAAATACGTGAACATTTTTTTATATTTTACAATCTACAATATGTTGAGGATTGAGAGAACATGCAGGATTTTTTGATTTGTTAAAGACTTATATGTCTATCATCTTTCCTAGTTATTTGTAAATCTTTATTATGTTTATCATCATTAAATTAAGTTTTATATTTAATTTTTAATTCTTTAACATTTATTTTATATTTTAGCAAACAATTTCTTTTATTATTTTTTCATTTAATGTTACAGTCTGTATTAAAAAAATGTTAACTCTAATAAGTTTATTTCAAATTTAACAAAGTATCCTAATGAATTTTTCATAATTATTTTTTTCAAAATGAAGCACTGCTGTAATAGATTAATTTAAAGTCTAAATTATGGTGAATATGGGAACAATATTTACATCCTTTTTAAGAAATTTGATATCTACATAAAATACTTTGTGTTTTCTTTTTTATTATATACACAACCATCATTTTTAGTTGATATAGTCCAAATATTAACCATATATTAACATGCATATTTTGTCTTTTTAAATTGTATTTCTTCTTTTTTTTTTCTTTTTTTTTTTTTTTATCAGAGTTTCTACAGTGACTCCAGTTCTTAAACATGCTGAAGTTGGGCAGAAGTCTAATTCTAATGCAAGGTCTGTACAGAGGAAAAAAGAACCCAGTTTGAGTACACAGTTCCCATCAAAGTCTCATGGATTTGAACTCCGTATTCTTGAACAACCTGAAGAGCAGCACCGAGCTCGTTACATGACTGAAGGTAGTCGAGGGGCTGTAAAAGACCAAACTCAACAAGGTTACCCTGTTGTACAGGTATGATGTGTATCAGTTCTCTGTGTCATGCTAGATGGTTTTTCTTGACAGAATCTATCTTACATATTTATATAAATCTATCATTCATCATATATTCATGAATACTGGTACTTGTGCTATATATTTATAAATTCTTGATAAAATCAAACCCAGAATCTGCAATATTATTGGTTCTGATCTGGTATCTTGCCTTTCCTACCACCTTAATGTAGCTTTCCTGTGCCTTTACTATAAATACTTTCATGGTAATTGTTCTTAAGTTTCCTTTATGATACCCAGACATTATGTATTTAAGTGCAGTACTAGATTAGCAGCAAGGCCTCATCATTTTAGAGTTGAAATGGCTAGATGTAACTGCAAGTTCTATGCAAACAATTTCTTCTACCTCACTTTTCAATTGTGGAATTTTCTTTTGACTTTCCAGTCAACTTTGGTCTTCAAAAATTTCAATACAATATCAATCATTATCTACTCTCTTAATTCTTGTTCTTTTACTGTTTTCTCCTATCCTAGTGTCATTTTTCTTATACATAATCTCTAACACTCTGTAACCTTCCCCACTTCATTTTAGTGACTTTCTTTCCTTGATCGTGGTGAAAGGAAAAAAAAGTTATATATTTTATGATAATATTGTAGGAATTTAAGAAAAAAGAGAATCTATCATTATTTTAAAGTATTTTAGTACTTTTTATATATAAAACTTGATTTCAAGCTTAATTATAAAGAATTTTTGCTGTTAAATTGTGCAAAAATCCTTTGAATTTGTAATTCAAACTAGGAAACATTAATCTTGCACAATGAAACTAAATTGTTATAATATGCTATTGATCTGATATTCCCTTATAATTGTTTCAGCTTTTTGGACCTGTTCAGACTGCACTGCTTCAAGTTTTTGTTGGTACTGACACTGGGAAAGTAAAACCTCATCCTTTCTATCAGGCATGTAAAGTTTCTGGAAAGAATTCAACACCTTGCACAGAACGGGACATTGACAGTACAACTACTATTGAAATAGAGTTAAGTTCAACAAATGATTTGATGGCAAGGTATTAAAATAAATTAATTTTTAATTGCTTTTCTTTCTGAATGTTAAAAAGTTGGAAAAAATCTCAAGTATTTTATTGTGAAAGTTTACTTGAATTACTTGCAGAAATTCACTAAGCGATTGCTTGCTTTTCTTAACAGAATTCAGATATTTTGAATTTGGATGATTGTCAAAACTATTTTACTCTTATAATAATAATAATTTCTTCTATAATTGTATAGAATTATATATTCTATGAACTAATTTTTTATTTTAATTATGCCACAGTATCCATTATTATTAATTTCAGCATTGACTGTGTAGGAATTTTGAAACTGCGGAATGCTGATGTTGAACAAAGGATAGGTGTAGCTAAGACTAAAAAACGAAGTACTCGTGCCAGAATGGTCTTCCGAGTCATTTTTAATCGTCCTGATGGTGTGCAACAAATTCTCCAAGTGACTTCATCGGCAATTGTTTGCAGTATGTTTCTGTTTCATTAACGTTCTTGCATGCTTATCTTAAAAATGATGTTTAAATTAATAAGATTGCCATTATTCATTGTATATAATGTGTACAAGGAATAACAATAATTTTATTAATTCTATTAGTAAGCTTTGTAATTTTTATGTACTGTCAGACTTTTGAAAGAGGCTTATGGTTTCTGTCTGAATTTCTGGGATGTTATTACTTACATACAGACTATTGTCCTCATCTTTGTTGTTGTTATCTCAACATTTCAGCTGTTGTACCCTCTAGCCATCATCAGGTGTATGCCAATCTGAATAACTTTCATACAGAGAATTTCATACTGAATTCTTTATCTTAATCTGTGTGTATGCTTGATACTGATCAGCACTCATCAGCAGGCAGGTTAGATTTAAGGCTCCAGGTTCTCTTCACAGAATTGTTTCATGGGATACTAATCTAGTGGATTAAATCATTAGTTTTGAAATTTGATGATATAGTAATTATGAGTTCAGTCTTTGAGCCAGGAAGTGTGTACTTGGAAATAGGGTATGTAATAACTAATCAGTACTAATATATGAACTAGACAAGATATCTTCAAACATGAGCACTGATTAAGAGGGGCTAGCTGGTACTGTGATTTTGAAAAACTTGGTTATGAAGAATAAACTGTAAAAGGTGAGTTGATAAGATGAGAATTATTGAAGGATCATACAATGCAATGCATTGATAAAGAAATGCTTGATCAAATTCACATAGAAAATATATTTTTGAATGTGTGTGGAATTTATAAACATTAATCTATGTGCATGCTTCATGCTGATCATTTCCTGTTGTTATGTGTCTGTGTTGCCATTTTTTGCTTGAGGTTGTAGGTAATTCCTTTCTTTACAGCGTATGAATGATGGGAATTGAAGTGGAGTTATTGTTTGAAGATCGGCTTCATATGGCTTCATATATAGATGTATTGAACACATTCTCTGTGCATGCTATTAGTACATCCAGGATTGTTTAACTGATTATCATTTTCTTCTATTGTGAATGGATCTATGGTCTTGTTGAGTTCACACGGTCCAGCAGTATTTGTACAGCTTCAAGTAAGGCCAGAATATAAAAGTGTAGTCTACATATCTCAGCCATACTGTTGGCTTCAGTGATGCTGATCCTAAAGCTATTTCCTCAAAATATTCCATGTATATATTTGCTAGTAACAATGGTAAACCTGTAGCCAAGCCTTTTTTCTGTTAGTATGTGTAAGACACTATTTGACAGAAAGTTGTCTGTATGTAAAATGTCAATATTTACATCAGTTTATCTGTTGGAATGTTAGTATGTTCTCTAAGGTTGGGGTCTGATTCCAGTCAGTTTTGAACAACTGCCAGGGTGTCATTTATAGGAACTCTAGTGAACAGGATTACCACATTTAAGCTTCCCATCTTTCATTGGATGGGAGCTCCTTGGGTCAATTCTACAGAGAGTTCTGAGTTCCTAACATAATGACAAGAACTTTCCTGCCAGTGGGTTAACTATATTTAGGAATCTGCTCAGCAGGTGGTATGCCAAGATGTTTAAATGAAATACCAACTTCATAAATTTTGGGTAGAACATACATATGTGGCAACTTAATGTAATGTTGAATCAGCCATCTCTAGTCCTTGTCCTTATTTAGGATCTGTAACAGCTTCCTCTTTATATATAAAATTTGATCCTTTTTCATATTGCTGCAGCTACCATCACCAAATAGGCTTGTCAATTTTTTGAAGTATTTCAACTTCTCCATATTACTATAGTGTTTTCTTTTTTCAGTTTGTATGATGATACTAGGGTCATGCCAACAAAAAAAAAATTTTGTCCTTCATGAATGTCCTCAGTTTCCATCCACGTTTTCAACATTTCTTAACATTCAGCAGAGGAGTTAATCCGAAAATTTCAGCATAATACCTCATTTTAAACAGATTTTATGCTACTTTGAAGACTATGAAGATATAAAATTTTGAAAACATTGAATCTTTTGTTTTTTTAGAGATCTCTCACTGAAAACCAAATTTAATTGCTTGGCTTTTGAAAGGCTCGAGCTTGTAAATCCCTCTGTGCACCTTGCTTTTTTCAATGAAAAGTTAGAAATTATCAAATTTAGGGACAAGGTTAAACTGTTAAACCAGAGAAATGAGCTCAGTTCATTGTAAACATAGTTCAGTATTTACATTAAAATCTGGGTTGAGAATTTATGTATAATCTTTTTAACTGTTTTATTTGATGGATAATTTTACTTGAATTAGATGTTCTAGTTAATCGTTACTGGGTAACTCATTCAGCATATATTATCATATTGATGTTTGCCAAGTGTTTAACCTAACATTGATTGGCATGTTATATAGTTCTGAGGTATTCTATCCAACATCAATTATCATGCCAATATTTGATAAACCTTATTCTAGCACACATCGTCTGGTTAAATTTTAACACATTTTTATTATAGCACCAATTGTTAAACTAAAATTTAGTAATTGTGTTATTTTAAAGCATCAGTCTCACATTCTTTCTGAATTTCAATATTGCCTGGTTTTAGCTGTTGGTACTCATAAGTTGTTTTTTATTTTTTTATGTATTTGTGTATGTGTGTGTGTATATATATATATATACTCACACACGTGTTTGTGTATTCTGACAAATGTAAGCCAACAATAGATACCCACCCCCTTTCCACATCATGCATAAAGTATAAATGTGTAGGCAAACGTTAGGATAAGAACAGCAGGAGCAGCAGATGGAAGAAACAAGGCACATGAGGTGATTTTTGAAAAGCCAGTAGCTGGCCAGATCTTGACGGAAGAAGTCATGTTAACTGCAACTATTCCCTGAGGCAGAAAAACAAACCATATTGTTCCTGATGCCGAGAGTGTGAAAGATATTGTCCATTGCAGAGCAGGCCATAGCACTCAAGCCAGAAATCCCGAAGGAAGAAAAAAAAATGAAATCCGATGTCAGACCAGAAGAAAAATATATGAAGCAAGATTGAAAATATAATTCCTGGTCGTCAGAGAAAGAAGATAATAAAATAAGGCTGTTTGATAAAATATAAAAAAAAGAAAAGAAAACTATCAGTTATATATACCCCTCTCCCACTTTATCCTTAGCTTACAGCCAATTAACAAATATTATGTTTGTGCAGACACCGTTACACATCTACAAATAGATTATATTAATACGATCCCTATTGTCTGTATTGGATTCTTTTTGGTTTGCATTGTTCGCCGTTCATTGTCTTCTGATTTTTGGATGAGAACAGTATTTTACATATCCACCACATGAATTGTTATATATCAACATGTAGTGTTTTCTTCATTGTTGGTTCACAATCAGTCTACTGTGTCACTTAGGGAATCCGGGAAACATTAGGTTCAATTCACTCCAATTGAATAAACTTTTCTTTTTTATAAGACTTTTATCTATTCTGCTGGAAATCCTTCAATACACGGGAGACAACCCTGACAAATTTTTAACGGCATGTTAATACCAAAAAAAAAAGGAATTTATTGTAGCAGAATATCTGATCCGAACTAGACGCTGTTAACCCATGCAGGGACAGTGCTCTGGGGAGGATCTATGATACTATATATATTGTAATAGTTGTTACAATGGTTTATAAATTCATAGTATCACTACACAAAAACTGATCCATAGAGAATTCAAAGGTTTAAACCTAAAAGTAATAGTTAACACAAATTTAAAAGTAGCAAACTTCCTCGATGTCACACTAGATTTAGTTAACAACAATTACAAACCATACATAAAACCCAACGAATACCCACTATACATCCACCCAAAGTCAAACCACCCA
>JBBBDQ010001787.1:867500-950000 GCA_037127315.1 Ascarosepion bandense
TATATATATGTGTGTATATATACATGTATATATATATATATATATATATATATATATATATATATGTATACGTATTTTTATCTCTTTAGTATGCCTTCCTGAAAACTTCAACTATTATTAATCAGTTTCTCAACTATTTTCCCTTGTGTGTTTGTTTTTTGTTTTTGTGTTATTACTTCCCTCCCCATTAGTCCCAATGCCAGAAAGTGACAGTTGATTGAACGACTCACAATGGTTGTGATGAAGGAAAAAGAGTCCTAAAGGCATGCAGAATAGTTATTTTCAGTGAGAGGTCTCTAAAAACCAAAGTAAATTCAATGTTTTCAAAATGTTCACTATCTCTAGAATCTTCAAAGTGGCATAACATCTTTTTGAAATGAGGTAATATGCTGAAATTTTCAGAATCAACTCCTCTGTTGAATGTTAACAAATCGTCAAAATTTTGGTAAAAATTTCTGACTTCTGTTGAATCTGGCTGGAATGTTCCACTAATGTCACTCTGAAAGGTTTTGATTGCCAACCTTCTTTCCATTCTGATATTTGAATTAAGCAGTTTGGCCTCTACTTCTGCTTGTCTCGCTTTACTCATCTGCTTGGGCCTTTGGAATCTTTAAAGCAACCTTTTCCGCTAGATTTATCATTACTAAGTATGAAACCTACCTGATGGTGGTGGTGAATTTTAAATCTTTATTTAACACCAATTTCTCACTTGCTGATTGCTGATATTGACAACTGCTCTACAAAATATATGTGACATACATCTATAAAAACATCTAAAACTTGTAACGATAACTGTAATAATTGAAAGATTGGAAGAAATTCTGATATAAAACTGTGTACAGAATTGGAGAATTTTATTTTGAAAACTTGTAAACCACTCTTTACATGTAGACATAACAGGAAAATAAATTTTGACTGACTATATTTTAAATTTAAATGTCTAATGAAATTCAGATAATTACTGGATTTCAATAAAATTTTCCCCACTAATTCATTTATGTTTTTATTTATAAAAAGTGAATTTTCTAAGAAAAATTTGAAAATTTTATTAAATCTCCACAAAATAGTTTTTAAATGCCAAAAATATTTCTGTTCATAATGCTTGGAAAATTTAAATCGGTTGAAATTTTATTTTAAATTTCGACAATATATTTCATATCAGAATATTAAAAATGGCGATAAATCTAAACTATTGTATTTGGAAAGGTTTTTAAATAATGTATTCTGTAGTATCTTGGGTGGGGATGAAAGAAAAAGAAATCAGCTAAAGATTATTTCTTAAAAGATTTATTTTCATTTATAAAAATGTGTTAAGATTATTTATCTTAATAAATTTTTTTTTAATGTTTTAGCATTATTTATCCTTCATGGTGTCCTTTAAAATGTTGTTCAGTAATAACTCTGTAGCAATAATAAAAAAATATAAAATTTAACAAACTCAAATGAACAATTTATTTTACAAGAATATTAAAAAAAAAAAACACTGACATTTTGCAATTAACATTTATGGAAAGAAGGAGAAGAAATAATGTATTACTTCTTTTGATCTCCAATTGAATTAGCGCATAGTCATCAATGCACTAGTTCTTTGTCTGTCACTATGTGGAGTTGGGCATTTCATTCATTCCAGATTTATTTTAAAATATTTGAAGAAACCGACATTGTGTATCTGGGAAAATTTTAAACCATTGGGGGGTGAAAAAAATTTTCAAAAAATAAAGGAAACATTTTAAGTAAAAAATACTTTTTAAATTTTTTTCTTAATTATTTGTTCTTCATGTTATCAAAACTTCAAACTAAATTTTTATTCAAGTTTAAAAACCTAAACAGTTGTTAGATTTCAAAGCTAAATAAATACTTCTCTATACAACTTAGAAATTTACACAAACTTTTCTTAATACTCATTTCATAAGTAAATTCATTCATAAATGAATAATTAGCAAAAGCTTTATCAAATTATGATAATTAGTTGTTTTCATAGATTTTGAAATTTTAATGTAATGTAAATGTAGAGTTTGATCATTTGTATATAGATGAGACACATTTTTGATAAACTTGAGTAGTCATGAGAGGGACAGATTTAGTCAGTAGCAGTTGTGACTGACTTGTGAAAACTACTACTACAGATAAAAACAATAATGTTGTCAATAGCCCTAGATAATTTATATTTTGTGGATACATGATTAAATACTTTGATGCAAGTACTAGAATCAAGAAGTTAAAAGACAACAAAACTAAAGGAGGAGAAACAAAGAACTTTTTATGGTGGCTGCAAGATTTGGGGCTGTTAGAAAAATTTCAATAGTAGCCCATACCTTAAATTATAAGTTACTGCTTTTCAGGAAATAAATCAAATAATATTAAGGAACATGAAACTAAAAAAGAGGTTGGTCATGGTAGAATGGATAAAATTTATGCCCATGAAACAATAACCTAGTTGTTATTTGCATCAGTTGTAGGTGATAGCAATCTCTTGTGATGGTTTCGGTCAGTTTGAGCAGCTCATAATAAACTACACCCAACTGATTCCACCAAATGCAGAGCAGAAGCTTTGAACCATGGATATTCGGCTTTGCACCAATGTTGATGCATGGCCAGGCTTACCCCACGATTTTCTATGCTTAGAGTTATCATAGTGTATCCACTTTTCATCACCGGTCATAATATGCAAAAAGCCTTTCCTTTTTTGTCCATTGAAGCAGCTGTTCACATGTGACAAGACACGGTTTGGCATCTCTCGGCTTCAACTTGTACATCAGTCAGTGTACTTGCTTTTGAATCATTCCTAATGCTTTCAAATGTTTCAAAACTGTTGTGTGATCAACTCCTAATGATTTGGCAAATTAAACTTGTGCCTGACATGAGTCATAATGAAGTAATGACTTGAGTTCTTCATTTTCAAACTTTTTAGATGTGCCAGAGTGTTCTTTATCTTCAACATCAAAATCATTATTTTTGAAGCATCTAAACCCATCCATCACTGCATATTGTTTCCAAAAAGCATGGTCACCATAAGTATCAATGAGAATTCTGTATGCTTCAGCTGCAGGTAGTACAGTAATATTCCCTGCAAATGCATTTTTTTTGGCATGAAATCTGACATATTTAACGCTATGAAAAAAGAAGTCGTTTACACTTTGAAAATGACGTACACTGAATTTCAGTCTTGCTTATAATACATCCTTATAGATGTGTTGCCATCTGAAACTATGCACACACAGTTCTGGGAATGCCATTTGTTGAAAATCAACAAGAACTTATTCAACTTTCTGATAGATCACAAATTACACAGTGGATTTTAGATATCTTTTTCAGGATATTATGTGTCAGACAAGTTCTACAGTGAAGCATGTGTTAACTTATATTTTCAAGAAATGAAGTCCTCCAAATTTTAGTATCTCATTGTGAGGAAGAACTCAACTTATGGCTACAACAGTTTGGATGCAAGCCTGTTTATCACACTTAATCAAATGGTTTAGTGAAAAGGTTTGTACAAATCATAATTCAAAGCAAAAATAGATATTCTGCCAAGATTGCTTTTCATTAACACTGGTGAGAATACAAATCAGAGTTTCCCTAACAATGTCATATTCTATCGACAAAAGAATGTGGTTTGAAAAAATAAGGTGTCACGTTCAGAAAAGACACTTTTTAATGCAAAAGAAGCCGTAATACAACCATGATTGAAACACAAAGGAGCTGTATATTAGGCCATGCATATCAAATAAAATCATAATAAAGATGTAGACATGGATGAACAAAGGACATAATGAATGGCAGTCATAATGAAAATATTTATGATATGCCTATACGAATGGAAGCAGATGAAAATGAGGGGATTTAAAATCTAGATTTCTAAAATAGTTTTGATGATCAGTTGATAGCCATAAATACAAATAAGTGCATGACAGATCCAGAGATAGAAGTACAATAAAATCTATGGAAGGAAAGGGAGAAGTAGAGCAAGGAAATTTCAAAAATGGATCAGAGTATGGAAGAAGCAAAAGATTGACCAAGGTCTTAAACCTTCCTCTTTTTCAGGGAGATGTAATATGTAAATGTAAGAGTTTGATCTTTTGCATATGGTTGAGAAATGCTCTATATAAACTTGTGTAGTCATGTGAGGAACAAATTTAATGAGTACCAATTGTGAGCACTATTACTACATATCACAGCACTTATATTTTGCATGTTGCTGCTTAATGTTAACTGGAGGCAAAGGAACATTGTTTAGTTTATACATATTAAGAAAACAGTTTATGTAATTGAACTGACAAAGACACCAATTGGTAAATTTTGTCAAGCTTTTATTAATTAGTGAGAGGGATGTGTAAAATAATATCTGCTATTTTAATAAGTAGAAACTAACTTTTGTTTAATTAAGTTCATTAATCTTCAGAGAAACAATCATTTTTTAAAATATTTACATGAGTATTATTTTATTTTTGGAAGTTTTTTTTAAATATTTAATTTTTCTGTTGAAAACATCAGTCATAATGTTTTTAAATTTTGGTTATGTTCCTTGGTCCTTTTTTACCACATGTTATTGCAATTAGAGAAGATATTTCATTTGTTGTAATACTTGAAAAATATTTTAAGTGTGGAACTGTTCCTGGTAATTTTCCTGTATGGAGTATATAAATGTACTATCAATTATTGCAAAAATCATTTTATTTGAAGTATTTTTAATCCTCTGTGATGATTATTAAACATTACTTTTAGGTAACGTTTTAAACCCCCAGCTCTAAGTTAAATAGTAAGGCAGATTGATTCTGAATATAAAACTGTGGAGAAGGCAGTAAGAAATCATACTATTCTCTTTCTCAGAAAGTCAGTGCAGTGAAAGAATATTAAAAAGAAATCTGTGACTATTACTGCTTATATCCTGAAGAAACAAAGTATTTAAATAATAATAATTATAAAAGTTTTCAAGAATCGTTTTTTTTTTTTTTTAGCAAAAATAATTGCTTGAAATATCTGCCTCATATAATCCATTTGAAATAATACAAATCTTATTTTGTTTTTAGCCCAGCCTGTTGGACAGCCTGAAGTGTCTCGGCTAAGTCTGACTGCATGCTCTGTTAAAGGAGGAAAGGATTTGTTCATTATTGGAAAAAATTTCATGAAAGGTACTAAAGTATTCTTTAGAGAAACCAGTGAAGAGAATAAGGTGATATGGGAAAAAGAAGCTGACATTGAAAAAGATTATTTCCAGCCTGTAAGTGCACCATGCTTCCATTAAAAAAAAAAAAAATATATATATATATATATATATATATATATAAATGCAGTGTATTAATTCATTATAAATTTTGTGCATGAAATCATTACTCTCAATTACTTTGTACAAGTAATTTTTTTATTAATTACCATGACTATCTTTTAATATAGTTTTTCATTTGATTCTGTACTTGTTTGATGTATGCACAGTTTATTCTTTATATTTGATACCAGAATTTTGATTAAACAAATTATAATTTGCCAGTTTTATCATGAGAGTAGCTTATAAGAAATTATTCTGGTAGGAATATGACTGACCATAACAAATATTGGTTATCTGTAATATATATGTATTTTAGCTATCAAAAATAATTGTGATATATAATTTACTAGAATAGCTGATGTCATTTTCACAGTATTTTATTTTATTTACTCTTATATCTATTGAATATTTGTAATGTGTGTGTTTAATATATACATAAAATGCAAGTTTTATTCTAAGGATTATCAAGCATGAAAAACAAAGTCAAATTTTTCCTTTTGTAATCATAATCAAGAATTTTAGAAAATTAAGATAGTTTACTGCTACTTTAGTATTTTAGTTTTGAGAATCTTATTGTAGTTAATATACTACTATACCTGCATCTCTGCTATATTCTTTTTTTAACCAACTGGGTGATAGGTATTCTTACTGAGATGACACCTTCAATCACCAAGAATGAAAACCCACAACAAAAGCAACTTAAAATCTTTACATTGTATATAAAACATATACTAGTAATTTCTTACACAATTAGTGGATTTTTCAATCCAATTTTGTTTTTTATTGCTATAAATGGTATATTTTGTGGGTACATGCATTTGAGTAGTCATCACTGTTTCTTTTAAAACAGTGAAATCAATGTCTACCAGCCTAGAGATTTAAAAAAAAAATTGAGAAAAAAGAAAATTTACCTCTTGACAGTAACTGAACTTTCAATTAGGAAAACCACTGTTTTTATATACTTAGCAGAAAGGAAAAAACTTCATATAACCTAACTACCAAATTTTGTGCTAACAAAGTATATGCATGTCATGTAGGCTTGTGTTACACTATGTATATATATCGCTCATATTTGTCTTGACTTCTCACCTGTATATACACAGATGTGTTGGTGGAAATATTAAAAATGTTAATTCTAAAGTGGCTGATTTTAAGTTTAATGTTATTGAATTTCTTGAGAGTGTTTTATGTGTTGCAAAAATTAGTGACAGATTAATAAAAAGAAACATTTAAGAAAATGCCTAAATCAAAACATGCTGAAAGATATAGTGTCTTCCTCATTTGATAAATTGGGGAGAGATTTATATATTTGATTATGTTATTTGGAAATTACTATCGGCTCTGCAAGAGTGTGTTGAACAACAAAAAAACCCTTGATCCCTTCTTTATTCAATCAATTCAAAGTCCGCAACAGACAAGGTCAAGGGCTTTGCTTGCAAATTCTCATCCAACTCCACACTTCACTCATCTGGAGTATCCACACCCAATTTCCAACCTAGAACTGAGGCCCAACTGACTAATATATATATAACCCAATCTCTGGTTTCTAACAAAATTTCTAAGCTTGATTCTCATAAGACAAGCAGAGGTGATAGAATTCCAGTAATCATCCTATAGAATTGTGCCCCCTGAGCTGACTCCATTCCTTTCCAAACCCTATAACTATTGCCTCACTTCTTCCTGTTTTCCTACTTGTTGGAAGTCCTCCTCTGTAGTTCCTGTTTTTAAGAACTCTGCGTACCTCTCTGACTCTTCTAGTTATTACCCTATTAGCCTCTTAGCTCTTTTTGACAAGGTATTTGAGGCTGTTATCCATGCTGACAAAGTTAGGCAGCTCACCTTTCAGAACCTTCCCTTTGACAAACAATATGGCTTCCATTTCGACAGGCCTACTATTGATGTGCTAATGACCATCACTGAATATATATACCAAGCTCTTGATAAAAACAGCAAAGCTTGAGCTGTTGCTCTTAATATCTTGAAAGTATTTAACAGGGTTTGACATGCTGACCTTCTGTGCAAGCTCCAGTGCATTTCTGGGTATTTCTGGATGATTGTTTGATTTAACCCATGTTCCTATTTAATCCAATTATTTATAGAGATAAAAAAAACTTGATTGTCTTTGTCTCTTATCCACTACTTTAAGTTGAATAATAACTTAACTTAAAGAAAATCCCATAACCGTTTCATGATGGCACGTGATAACTTTTCAGACTTGCTAAACACTACATAGGTATCATTCAATTTATTTCATCGTTGGCATGGAAAATGTCTGGGTCTGAAGTCATTTTCAGTCTCTATCTCCCTTTACTTTTACAATCAAACTTCTCCTCTACATCATGACCTGATTTTCTATTGGTTCACTGAGAAAAACCCTCTGAAAATCCCCCCCCCCCCATGTCTGGATTTGGTAAAAATTGTGGTGCTTTTAAGCTTCTGTATATGATTCCTAACAGAAAAAATATTTCACTGCCTGATGTGGTGCTAATAATATAGTACCGAAACACAACAGCTCTTGTGTTGCAATAAACTATGTTTTTATTAAAAACTCATAATAAAATCATTACCATATACAATGCTCCAATAAGTATTGAGCACTCTTAATACAATAGATCACTACAAACAGTGGACTGCCAACCCATTAGTTTGTACTACTTCTAAGTGTGTGTGTATGCATATCGTAGTTCTCTATTAGCTGGCTGTAATTCTGTTGGTTTGTTTGTTTCAAAACTTTGCTTAATTAATTTCACAATGATTGAGATTATTTTAGTTATTTAAAACAAATGGAAATTCTAAAAATGAAAGTAAATGTTTCAGTGAAAAAATCTTTGATTTCTGTCAATTTTTCTATTTTTTGTGATTACATAAAGTTGCAGGACTGCAACTGAATTTGTAGAAACTATTCACAAAACGCGGCATGTAACTTATATAGAGGTTGAAATCTAAGCCAAACTATGATAACTACAATGTGAGCAGAAATTATTTACTGCTTTAACTTATACTAAAATTTCATTCAGTTCTCATAAATTTTGCCTTTGAAACAACTTTGATAAAACTGATATAAAAATATGTACAATATGTAGAACTAGAACCATGTGTTTGAAAAAGTTTAATTTTTTTTTTTATTGTATCACTCCAAGCAAGGTGGTAATGCCACTGATGTGCAGGGGGCTATATAAGAGTAAAAGGATTAGGTAGAAGAGAGTGAAGAGAAAGACGAACCAGTTAGAAAGGAGCAAGAGAAGGACAGGAATACAGGTGTGATGACAGTTGCAAAGGTGGAGAGAATGGAAAGGAGTTCTACAAGAAAGAACTAGAGTCAAGTGGTGAAGAGATGAGTATTGACATTGCATTTAAATTCCTGGAGGTTGTAGCCGTCAGGAAAGTAAGAATATGGAAGTGAGTTCCACAGGTGGGAAGTGCAAGAAAAGAAACTGCTGGAGTAGAATTGTTGTCTGCATTTGGTTGATCAAACTGTGAATGGGTGAGACCCAGTTGCCAGTCTGGTTGCATGAGTAAACACCTGTAGCAGAGGCACCAGTGACTTAAGTTCATTAGAGCAGAAGCCATGAAAGTATTTATAGAACAAAGGGAAGCCACATCCTGTCGGTGGGGAAGTGGCTGGAGTCGAGCCACCAAGTCGGTACCCATCACATTACTGATTCTCCTTTGGAGCCTGTCAAGAACACTGAGATGAACAGCAGGGGCACCTGAGCAGCAGTACTCCATGCATAGACAAATGGTTGATTTGTATATATGCAGGATGGATTCAGGCGGGAAAAATATCCTGGCCTGACACAGTGACCCAACCTTCCTAACAGTGGATTTAGCTATTGATTCAATGTAGTGGTTCCACTTGAGACCAGAAGAGAGAGTAAGGCAGAGGAGGCACAGAGTATTTGGTCTTAGATGCATTGAAATTTACAAGCCAATTCTTACCCCAATTCACCACAGAATGTAGATCCCTCTCAAGCTCAGCAGCGAGATTATGTTTGTCTGCTATGCTGGGTTTCCTACTGATGCGAGAGTAAATTGTGGTGTCATCTGCATAGATGCCTACTTGACTCTTGATCTCATCTGGGAGATCATTTATGAAAATAAGGAAGTGTCGGGCCTAGGATAGAACCTTGAGGGACACCAGCGTTTGTACTGAAGGGTGTGGAGGCATGCCCATTCAAGACGATCTTCATTATGCGGTTATCTAGAAAAGATTGGATCAGATCAAGCAATCGTCTGGTAATACTGTAACCTTGTAGCTTGCATAGACAGCCAGCATGCCAAACCCTGTCAAAAGCCTTGGAGATGTCCAGAGCAACAGCATGAGCCTCACCAGACTCCTCAATGGCCTGGAACATGTACTCCGTCATGGTCATTAACATGTCAGCCATGGACCTGGCAAAGCAGAAGTCATACTGCCTGTCAGAGAAGAGTTTATGGGCAGTAAGATGTTGAACTATTTCAGCATTAATAATGGCCTCAAACCCTTTCCCGAAAATTGGTTGAAGGCTGATGGGGTGATAGTTGGATCGATCCGAGGGTTAACAAGAGTTCTTAAATGCAGGAAAACAGGAAGCAGACAGGCAGTAGTTATACAGTTTAGAGAGGACAGGGAACAGTTTGTACAGTAGGGGCACATTTCTTAAAAAAATAGCGAAATCAATAGCAAAATTTAATAACCCCATATTTGAAAAATCTATAAAAATTTGACTCTTGAATCTTTATACTTATTTCATCTACTTAAATTTTTATTATATTTCTGCACTAAAATATAATGTTTTCCTTTATAATATCTTTTATAGTTATTAGTTAACTTTTGTGATAAATATTTGAATAATATTTTCAAAATTTTTAAAATTGATTTTAATTCTTGTGTTATTTTAACTTTTTGTTTGGGATTGAAATGTCATTAAATAATTATATTGTTGATTAATTTTAGCAAATTTGAAAGATTGATCACTAGATTCAAAGAGATTATTTAGATAACTTGAACGTATTAATTTGGCTTAGATTGAGACTTAATACAATTTTTTACTTATATCAATTGAATTTCTTTAACTTATGCAACTTATTAATAAGATACATTTTTGTACAACTTGTTTAAAAAAATACAGACTTATTTTTTTTTAAATTGTAGATACTATTATTTTTTTATAGTACCAAACTACTGATTTACTAGAGTAATAGTTTTAACGTGACTCTGATTTAAACTTTGATACAGCACTTAAGTATGGACACTAAGAATAATTTACAGTTAAAAGTAATCTTTTAGATTTATTGTATGAATTAAGGAAAAATTGTTGGCAACTATCATCACTTAGGCAATTTCTAAATTTATTTTTGAATGAATCTGTTTCCTTTTGAAATGGTTAAAAAGAATAATAATTTTTGACTTTTCAGTAAAGAAACAATTAACTTATGAACAAATTTTGAGAATACAAATTAGATAGAAGTATAAATCTGTATATCAGCGTTTTTTTGTAAGATTACTGATTTCAAAATGTTTTTATTACACATACACACACACACACACATATATATATATATATATATATATATATATATTGTATATACTGTGACATTGAACTGATTTTTTTAATACTTATATTAAAATACTTTATATAAATCATGCTTAAAATTTTGTATATAGGTTAAATTTGGATATTTGGATCATCCAAGTTTTTTTTTCTCTCAGAGGGAACTGTACTATTTAGTATAGCTGAATTCTACTGTTCTGTTGATATTGATATATTTGATTTAGTGAACTTGCAGAATTTCTTATTTGCATGTAAAATATACAAAGTTATATCACTTATGCTGTTCCATGTTAAAAAAAAAATTGGCTGTAAAAATAATATATATATATATATATATATTGTTGGAACAAAAGCATGTGTTATTTATGGCATATATCCCTGTTTATGAAAAGTGATATTTCAATGCATCTTCCACAATAGATATGTGGATTGTGAATTTTAAATATTTTTACATTAAAAGTGAAATTGAAGGGAAATGAGATACATCTTTGTCATTTGAGGCTCTTTTTTTATAAAAGAAAAAAAAAGTACTGTATAAGCAGCAAAAAAATATATACTGTTTATGGAGATGATGCCATAACTGAAAATACTCTTAGTTGTTTGCGAGGTTCAGAAGTGAAAATTTTGGTCATGAAGACCTAGAATGTTCTAGCAGGCTTGCAATTGTTGATGATGACTAAATTAAAATGGTGATTAAGAAAAATGCACATCACACAACATGGAATGTTGCAGAGATCCTCCATATCTTGAGAGTGTTATAAGGCATTTGAAAACACTTGGATACATAACAAAATTTTTGTGTGCCTCATGATTTAATAGAAAATATTTAATGGATCATATTTCTATCTGTAATTTCCTATTCAAATGCAATAAAAATGATCTATTTTTGAAAAGGATGATCACAGATGAAAAATAGATTGTTTACAAAAAATGTGGATTGAATGGGGAAAATGAAATGAGTTTCCATTAACCACTCTGCTAACCTGCAGGTCTGTATCTAAAGAATGTGATGCTGTGTATCTGATAGGATTGCATCAGACAACAGCAGACTTGAAGACCTGGTAGGAATTAGTGCAGCTTGGCAGGGATGTCCTACTACATTTTCTCTACTCACCTGACATTGCATCTTCTGATTACTACTTATTTCCATCCCTAGAAAATTCTCTTAATGGGGAAACACCATGAAACTGATGAAGATGGTAGAAGGTAGCGGAACAAATGGGTAGGTATGTGGCTGAATTAATCTATGTACAAGTATCCAACGAATTAAGAAATGTTCAATTAGCTCATCTTGTTATTTCACTAAAGCATTTTACATTGAAAGGCTCATTAGGGCTAGATGTTTGATAAATTTGTTGAACTTATAAGTTTCAGTGCAAAAACCCTTGAGATAACCAGATAAATTACTTAAACTTTTGCATTTTTTTATTGAGTGATAGCTCTAGTTATCTAATGAGTGCTTTTGACAAGTTCTGCTAGCCTGACAAAACATGTAAAATTCTTGTGATTTGCACATGTTTTTTCAGTTATTTATATTATTATTATTATTATGTACAAGTATCTAAATATTATTTTGAAATTCACTAAAAATATGTTACAAACTTTTGTCTCAACCCTATATATATATATAATGTGTGCATGTTATAGAAAGGAAATCCAGCAATAAAGTCAAGTTTTAGGAAGAAGATTACTAGGATTAAAATTCTTTGAGAAATATAGTATGTCAACAGAATCAACTGAAAAAAAGCTAGCAAGCAACACCCATCTATTTTGTAAATTATTTCTTTTTCTTTTTTATCTGGTCACCAGTTGGACTGTTGCTTAGCTTGCAATATGACTGTTCAAGCCAAGCATAGCTTTAATAACTTTTAAAGACTTTGTGCAAGTCTCTCACAGCTCTTGTTAACCTTGTATGCCATCCTTTCAATTAGCCTTAGCTTAACTAGTTCAGATTTTGTTATAGACCTAAGGTTACTTTCATTTACTTGCTAACCAATTTGCTTGATAATTCTTACTAGCATTATTACAACTCTTACTAACAAAACTTGGATTCTTGCTAAATCTTCATAAAAATACTTTCAGTCAGTGTTGGTTTCTTTTCATTATTTTTCTTAAACTTTATTATTTGCACAATTGAAAATTATCTGCTCTTGCAAAGTTAATGATTTATATGTGTGTTATGTGGAGATTTTTGTAATTGTTATAAATAACTAAAAACTTGGCAAAAATGATGAATTTTTCACTTCCCAAATGAACAAAACTTACAAAAAATAAATTTTGTTTAATAGCTGAACATTTTGGTTTCATGAAATATACTTCAAAACAATTTATACTAAATTATTTAAATTAATATATTTTTCTTGGTCAAATACAGGAGAAAAATATAAACTCACCTTGTAATTTGCATTTTTAAAATCAATATCAGTGCCAGTTTAAATTGGCAAATTAGTATATAAGGTATTTCTTGCACTCCTTAACAACTTTTGAGACTATCTGAAAGTAGGCATGGGATCTATCAAGAGAGTTGACAGTTGAAACAATGAAAAAAGTTATTAAACTATTTTTAGTGTGACAAAAAAATATTAGTTATTCTCAGCTATGATTAAAATTTTGTGCAATTATAAACAAAATGGGAAGAATATAAAAAAATACAGGTAGACTAAAGAAGACATTAAAGCATCAGGATGATAAACTCAAAATTGTATGCTTTGAAAAAATGTATAATAAAATCAGTGAAAAACAAATGTGTAGAAACAAGTCAATATTTGTGATAGAACAGTAAGAAATAAGCTGAATGAAATGAGATTTGCATTGAGGAAATTCAAACAAATAAGTTAGACCATAAACAGAAGTTACAGTAGGTTACAAAGAAATAATCCTCCTGTATAGTTAATTTGTAATTTGGATGCTTTTCATATTCCATCAAAAAGAAATATAGATCTGATGACACTGAAATTAATTTCAGGTATTTTATATAGTTTGTGTGTATTTTGATGAATAATATAGACACATTGTGTCTACTTATTTTTACATTTAATGCCCCCAGTTTGTCTAATTAGTTTCTTGGTATTGAGATGAATCTTTTAAGGAAGGCACTGTAATTTTTTCAATCCAAGTATTTTCAACCTTTTCTAAGGCCATTCTCAGGGGTAAATTACAAAGACAAACATGAATTGGAACTGTGATAAATTGAAAGACATAATTAAGCATGTAATTTACCCCTGAAAAAGATCTTAAAGAAGTTCAAAAGTACTTGGGTTAAAAAAAAACTACGGCACCTTCCTTGATGGATTTCATCTCAATATCAAGAAACTAATTACCTAACTTGAAAGAATCAGTCATATATTTTATATATATATATATATATATATATATATATATATATGCAGTATGTCTATATTATTCAACAAAATATGTTTAAATGAATATATGCAGCCTAAATAAATAAATAAATATATATATACACACACATGCAAGTTTCATTAAAAATGACAGACAAGGTATAATCATTAAGTTTTTATATAATTATTCATGTGTTCTTATGATTTTTTCTTTTCAGAACTCAAATTTTATAAGAATTGTTCAAAGGTTTTGTACTTTTGAGTGCTTTCAGCTATACATTTAGCCATTATCAAGAATTAATTTTGTTTTACTTGTAAATAAACATGTAAAGTTTATGTATATAGTGTCTTGTGTATGTTAAGTTCTGAACATAGTAAGCACATTGTTACCGTGTTTCATAATTGATGTTATTAAGTGTGGGATTTCTCTTTTTTTATTAGTTATGCCTCCATTATTTTTAATCTTCTTTTGCATGTAGAAGATGCTATTAAGTATGTATTGCATCCACATGCAAAGAAAGATTAAAAATAATGGAGCTATTACTAATAAAATAGGAGAGAGATATTTCACAAATATATAGTGTCTGACTATCTAAGGAAAAAATTAACTTTTTTCAACTCCAAGTGAAACCGTAAAAAACATGATAAAGCATCTCTCCCCTACATCTAATATTTGTTAGGGTTGTGGTAGTAAGCATTTTAAAAGTGATTGTGTCTTTAGAAATAAAAAAATACTACCAATGTGGAAAGTTAGGAAATAAGAGTACTTGTAAATTTAAAAAATGGAAGAAAAACAAAAAAGTATGTCAACAAAGTAAACACATTGGGTAAAGTCAACAAGCGGAAAGAAAAAATTAGCAAGTATTTGAAGGAAACATTTCCAAAGAGAAAATTGGTTTTTGTCACAATTAACAGCATAAAGATAAAATTACAATTGGATACTGGGTTTAATATTACTATAATTAATAAAAAAGACTTGGACAAAACTAGGTAAAACTACTTTATTGACTTTGAGAAAAGTTGATCATGGTGTTTCAGGGAAGAAATTAAATTTTTTAGGTGAGTTCACCTGTAATATTTCTTTCATTGAAAAAACCAAAGTAGTTGTATTTGTGTTAAAAAATGCAACAAATTTATTGGGAATAAATGGCATTGCCTTTTTAATCTTTGGAACCTGCCAACAAATTCGTTCTGCAACCAAGTAAATATTGTCACAACAAGTACTATTATGGTAACAGAAAACTTCAAAACTGAATTAAAAAGAAAGTTCCCAGAATTTTTTTCAGATGGTCTTAATATGTGCACAAAAGTAAAGGCAAATTTTGAAATTAAAGAAAATGTAACACCATTATTCAGAATGAAAAGGGCTGTTGAATAGAGCATATTATCTGGTGATTATTATCAACAGTTATATCTAGTGGCCTTAAATATTGAAATGCAGAAGACTGACTATGATGGTAGTAATAAATTTCTTGCACAAAATCTTTGCAGAGTTTAGTGTACCTGATTTCATTGTGTCAGAGAACAAGTGCAGTTCACATCTAGTGAATTCAAATTATTCTGCAAGTAAGTTCTTACAAATGCAACATATTACAACACCCCTGTATCAACTAAGATTGAATGTACAAGCGAAATGCTTTGTTGATACATTTAAAAGGTCTCTTAAAAAATTAGTGGGGGAGGAGTCAGATGAGAGAATGCTTCAGTAATTTCTGAGCATTTTCAGAATTGTGCCAAATACTAACACTAGATTTGGAATATCGCCAACAGAACTGATGTTTACCAGAAAAATTAAGTCTGTGTTCAACAAAATACTACCTGAATGGAAGGCGAAAGCATCAAGGAATATCCCTGTAAATAATTACTTTAACCAGAGAGAAAAGTTATTTTTTAAGAAGTACTAAAGCGGGAAAGAATTTTGGAAGGATGGCATGGTAAAAAAAAGGATTTGTCAAATGACTTACATGGTGCAGGGACCAAGGTGGGAGTATAAATATCACTTGAACCAGTTAAGACATAGACACACTCATTTGGAAACTCCCAGGCAAGATCTTCCCATGGAAATATTATATGATGCATTTGACATACCTATGTCACCAAGAATTATTGAACATGGTGGTACAGCAAAAGAAAAGTATTTAGACAGACTTTTTAAGTGTGGAACCAACACTAAAAAAAATACAGACTCCAGAGAGAGTCAGCTCAAAAGGGGAGGTGTTATGTAGGAAGAAAGGGTTGATACCAATACATATGGTCGAAACACAGATCTACAGACAACAAACATAACTGTTGAATGAATTGTGCTACTGGGATCACATGACCATAAATATTTAGTATATAAAACACTGAGACAGAAATCAGAGTGTGTTATGTGTTGTGCCTCATTCCAGTATTGTTTGTCATTGAAGAGATTGTTTCTGAGTGAATTAGTCGAGAAAATTATTCTGAGAGCATTATTGTGCATTATTCGAAGAATTCATTTTGGACATTGACTTTATGTGAAGATACCAAAATATAACTCACTAATAACAAGTTACCAAAAGTTTCCTTCAAAATGACATTATTCAAAACTAACATTATAAAACAAACAGAGCAAGTTAGTGTTTATTTCTATCTTATTATCCCAAATTAGTTAATTCTATCTAGTTAATTTGACCATGTAATATTGTTTGTCACTTCCACTAAACCACTTACTTTAAAACTGTTTAGAAGAAATGAGATAATTTCTTGTATATGCTGATATTTTCAGCAACATTTTTTTTATCTTGTTAAAATTGAATTTCCATTTCTCCCTTTTAGTTATATATTAAAAACCTAAATGTTGACATCACTTGTTTTATCATAGGTTGAATTTATTCACAACTTTCATTCACTAATAATACAAGGATGTGCTGGAAAGTTATTGTCTTAGCCAAAATATTGCTTGCAATTATGTGGATAACTATATGAAAGTTATATCCAATGATGAGTTATATAAATATGACCACTTTAAAAAATAAGCAAATTTACTGACTCCTTTATGATATAGGTTTGCATACCAGATAAAGGACCAGAGGAGAAGGCAATCATTACCTCAACAATTAATGCAGAGGCAATAATACAATTAATGCAGAGGCAATAATAAGACACAAGTGGTTACTGGGAGTGGAAAAGAATGAGAAGACTTTAGTAAAGAGAAAAGACAATAAAAGAACAGGATTCTAAAATACAGATGATTGTGAGTTATGCTGCATTTAAATATTTGAAGATTGTAGGTAGCATGTAAGTAAGAAACCAAGAGAGTTCCAGGGGCTAAAATTGCAAGAAAAGAAACTATTAAAACAGAACTTATGGTTACATCTAGCTATTTCAACAGTAAAACTATGAGATCTAACTTCCAGTCTAGTAGTATGCATAAGTTTATGAGGTCAAGTTACCAAGGAAGAGAGCTCATTAGAACAACTACCATAAAAATATTTATAGAAAAGACATGGGAAGTTACATCATGGTGGTAGGATAGTATCTGGTCTCTACTCAGTATCAGTAGCATTACTAACCGTTTAAATTTTATCAAGTACCTCAAGATATATATGGCAGCAATATTCAATGTTTGTATGAATTGTAGATTTATAAATATGCAAGATGGATTCTGAAGAGGAAAATTGTCTGGCATGATACAGTGTACCAACTTTCCTAGCAGAAGACCTAACAATTAATTCAATATAATCACTCCACTTCATCTGTGAAAAACATGAATCTAAGAAGATGCAATTATTTGCTCTATTGGAGGTTAGCATCAGCTATGCTGATGGAAGGCAAAAATGGTTCTCTGATGATTAAAAGATAGCAGTTTAATTTTGGAGGAATAAAAATTTACAAGCCATTTCTTGCCCCACTAAATAACTGGAGGTCATTTTCAAGAGCAGCTTTCAGTTTTACATTGTTGTAAAGCTTGGAAAACTTGTATACTTTTCTTATTCTATCAATAGAAAATATTTTTGGTGAAGAAGTCAATTTTTCAGGATAATTATGCATTTTGCCACAGAGCAAAGAGTTAAATTTTTTCTTTAGGAAACACATTTCAACTTGATGACATAGCCAGTAAACAGTCTGGAGCAGAATCTTATTTAAAAAAAAAAATTATGGTGAAAATTAAAAAGAACAATCTATGACAGTGTTCTATCCTGCAAAGTTAATCTGTCAACCAAGATTTGAGAAAATTGAAACTAACTTGAAGATTATTGTTTTTCATTCATGAAGTCAAAAAATTCAAGCTGTCATAAAAATCTGTGGAGAAACAACAAAGTACTAATTGTAATTTTTATTGGTGACCTATAATTTTTTCCAGTTAATTTAAATAATTGCATTAAAACTTGTTTATACTAATTTTTATCAAGCTATAAAGCCAGAATGTTCAGCTGTGAAACAAAAATTGTTTTATGTGATGTGTTTATTTACTTTAAAAGTTTTTCTTTAAACCAGGATTAATATTTTCAAAGTATGATTGCATATTTTGTCAGAAATTGTATATATGAAGCTTTTAAAATATTGTAGTTGATCTTTATCAACTTTTGTCATGATAGTAAACTCAAACTTTTTGAAATACTGTGAATATTGTTTAAAGTAACTTTATTTGTCATGGAAAAAATGTAGCTTTTAAAAATTTAAAAAAGAATATTAATCTAATTTGAAAAATATCCTCAAAAAAGCTCTCACCATCTAAAAATGTTAGATTATAATTTGCAAATTTTTAGAATTGTCCTTTTCTATTCTATTAAATTATTTCTTTTCAAATAATTTAACAGCCTGAGCTTGACACTTAGATGGAAAAAAAACTAATTTTAAAGTGTAACATTAGTTTCTTCTCACAAATCATCTATAAATAATTTGATCTTATTAGAAAGAGCTGCTTTGTAGATTAAAAGAAATGCATCTTGCAGGTAGAAGTTGTCAAGAATTTCTTCCTATTTCTTGCAAAGGGTTGAACATATGATACAAGTTTCAAGTTTGTATTTACTTTTGAAGTGTCACTTTTACAGACACATTTGATCTGTGTAATTCCGGAATACTTCAACTTGGAAATCACCAAGCCTGTAAGCGTGAATCTGGTGGTTAGCTGCTCTGGTAAGCTTGGTGATCCACGGCCATTCACATACCAGCCTTGTAAGTATCAGTGTGTTATGTGCATATCTGGTGCTTCCCCATACCAGCCTCTTAGCCTCCCTCACACTGTGGGGTTAGTCAAGACAATTTGTTTCTATAGAGTATGATTAATAATCATATTTTTCTTCTGATCAAAGTAAATATTTGTGGTTCACTAATTTTTTTATTTTGTCAATAAGAACATGAATACTTTTATTTTTATCTTTTGGACTATTCTTTTTGCATTTTTCACTAAAATCTTTCATAAAAGATCCAAATTTTAGTTGAAAGTTTTTATATTGGTATTTATGATTACATTTTGAAATTGCCCGATTCTATTTGGTGTAGATCACTGTACAGCTATGTTTAATATCACTGAAATATGATAGTAGCAACATGCTGCTATTAGATATCTTCACTAAATTTTGCATTCAAAATGTTTATCTTCAACCATATGAAAACAGTTTTCTTATTTAGGAAAATAATTTCACAACCACAGTATTAGGGTTGGTATATGTTGACTGTTGCTAAAATTTAAATTAATGGTATTTTGGGGTGGTTCCTTTTAGAACAAAAAATGATTGTGTGTGTGTATATATATATATATATATATATATATATATATATATACACACACACACAACAATATTTATATATATATATATATATATATATATATATAAAATTATGACTCTTTTACAGAAAAATATAAAAAAAGATCATTTTTGGTGAAAAGCAGCAGTCAACAAGGCTGGTTTACTCCCAATATTTGTGTTAGACTTGGCTCAAGTAAACCTGTTTTGAGAAATATTAAACATATTCTTATTTGGTGTAAGATGAATTGGGTAAGCTTCTCAGTGAGATTCAGAGTTGATGCTAAAAAGTAAGAGAAAAGATTATCGAAAGGCAATTTTCATTGTGCACTCATTCAGGAATTTGCTACATAATCATTTTGCAAGTGGTTCAGTTATATCTGCAATATGCTACTGATTTGTTCATCTGCACTGTTTTTTATTAAATGCTTAAAAATGTTTAAAAACTACCACATTTCAACAGAAGTGTTTTTTTACATTTAGTAGAAACTATGAAGTATGGACTTTTTAATGAAAATTGGTGAAAAAGTTGAGATTGGAAAGAAATATTGGTTGCATTAATAATTGAGACAAAAAAACTAGAATAAACTAGAGTATGAAATAATAAAATTCTTTATTTGAACAAACCAGTTTGTTTTAGTTATTGCCAGTATTATGGCTTCTATTTCAATACTAATTCTGATTACATTTTTCTTAAACTTTCAATTCAAGTTAAAATATCACTCTGACTTTTGCTGAAATTCCCTTAACTTTACATTTGATTTACAGTGTTGCACATGATACATGTATATAATTTTAAATTTGTTATTTTGCACAAAACTGTTTTATCAGTTTTAGAATATACTAATTAGGGAATAAATATATATGTTTGTATTTTTATTGATATATGGCTAGTTATAATGTAATCTGTAATGGTTGATAATGGTTATAAGAAATATTGTTACATTTCTGATATTATGTTTTGTGCAAAGTTAATCTTAATTTACTAGTTGGGAAAGAAAGTGCATATCTCAGTGGCAGACATTGACTAATAATTAGTTAATCTGAGAATTTTTATTTTCTTCATACTAGTAATTTTTTTAAATCTTAGAATATTTTCTTACAAATTAAGATTATCAGTGAACTAAAATGATTTCATTTTATGTGGTGAAAGAAATTATATACATTTGTTTAAATCACTATAAATGTTGTCAAGATATATTTGATGTTTTTAAAATATAAGTTTTAAAAAGAAATTCTATAACCAAAAAAGTTTTAATATTAAGACCGTACCATTTCTAATTTTAGATTAAGATTTCTTGAAAATAAATATTTAAAGTAAATTTTTTTTTATTAAAAATTATTAATATTCAAATTCATCTTTTGTGTTAATTATACAGAATTTAAAAATAATTACTTACTAATACTTCTGTTATTTGATTCTTTTGAAATTCTCACATTATAATCTTCACTAATATCTTATTCCTGGTGTAAGCATACAATTTGTTTTTCTCTTCTAGAAAAAGTATTACAAGACACTTATTTGCTGTCCTAGTTTGTAATACTAAGATGACATAAAAATATCTGTATTGTCTCAGATCTATTATTGTGTTATATTGTGTTTGTATAAAGATATTGCTCAATATAAACTTAATTTAAACATTTTTATTTTACTGCTCAGATAATGTTATAAAGTATCACTAACAATGATTTTTAATTATAAGCAATGAAAGTTTATGTCTGTCATCTAAGATTTATTTTTATAAAATTTGTAAATGTATGGGTTACAAAAAGGTGGTGAATAGCAATTTAAAGAATAAAAATTTTCTTACTATTTTTCATTTTCATTTTTAAAATGTCCCTTGCTTATTAATGTTCTGTTCATAAAGAGTTTGATTGGATTGATAATTTGCAAGGCAAACTTTATGCCTTCAGAATTTTTTATATCATCCCTCACACAAGTTTAAGTGAGGAAACTATACTTGAGAAATTCTGAATACTATATAACCAAAAGCAAAGTTAGAAAGTTTCAGAAAGCATATCAAGTTTGTATAAATTAATAATAATTTTTCCAAATTTGTTGACAATACCCTGTGTTAAAACACTGAAAATGGAAATTTCGAATACCTTCACGTTCGTATAGGCAAAAATAGGTAAAGAAAAGTTGACCCTTCTTTTTTTTTTAGACTGCTATATTGTAAACTGGTAAATTCCAATGAGCTGTTTATTGCCTATTAAAAGTATCAACTGAGCAAATCATTTATCCATTTCTAGCTCTTTATAATATTGATTGACTTAAAGATAACTTCTCCGAGTCAAAGTATGTTGGTGCATATGTTTTTTTGTTTGTTTTTTGTTTTTTTTTGTTTTTTTTTGTTTTTTTTTTGTTTTTAGGAAAAGGTGGGAATTTTTATTTTTCAGTTTAAACATGTGTTTGCTTGGGCCAATGTTTTATTTTTTTACTTTGTTCATTTAAGTTATTCCTTAATTTTTTTAAATAAAAAAAAATATGAATAAAAAATTTTGTTACTTGAACCATGTCTGACAAACCATTAGATTTCAGCATGTTAAATGCCTTGCCATCCCCACTTTCTTCATCTGCCATTCTTAGTTTTGCCATAAATAAAAATTGAAGTCTATCAAAGCATTATGAAGTAAAACATGTTCCCACTTACAAGCAATTGTTTTGTCTGTCTTTATTATTGGGCTATTGATCCAAGTTTAATTTTGGATTATGTCATATTTGTTTTGCTTTTTACATTTTAGAAATTAAATTTGATATGAACATTTTTTTAAAAGCAAGGTTTAGTTGTACTATAATTGTTCGTTTTATATGCTTTTCAGTGTTGTAAAATATCCCTATTTGAAGTGGAATTTGAAAATTTAAATAGGGCTGTACTTAGTGCTTAGTAATAGTTTTAAATATAGAAAATGTGAACTATGAGCTAGTATATACGGTGTGTATGTGTCTTGAAAGTATATCTTGTTTAATTTTTCTATTGTACTAAAATTGATGTTTCTTAAAGGTTAAAGAAAGGTTAAAGTTTTTTGTTTATTATTGAATGGCTGTGAAGGAAGGAAAATAGGATATTTTGAGGTTTAACTCCAACTTCCTTTTCAGTTGTAATATGAAATCTCTCAAAACTTTTGATGAAAATTTTCTTCAGTTTGGTTTTTCTTCCATGCAACTGCATCGCATCACTTATTTGTTATTAGATTTCAAAAACCTCTTATAGTGTAATTAGATGTTTCCCTTCCATAATAACATGATGGAAGGGAAACATCTTAACGAAGCTAAGATGTTGTTTGCTGCCAGAATGAAGCAACGCATAGCATGCTCTAAATTCGGCACTAAAGACTACTGGCAACTCTGTAAAAGAGTACTTAACAAGAGCAAGTCCACAATACCCCCGCTAATCAACAAATTTGAGGTCCTCACCTCCCCAGCAGATAAGGCTGAATGCTTTGCCCGCAGATTCTCGAACAATTCGAGTCTGGACTCATCTGGAGTTTTTACACCCGACTTCTCACCTAGAACCGAGGCACAACTGAATGATGTCCACATTACATCTTCGCTTGTCTCTAAGATAATCTTAAAACTTGACCCTCACAAAGCAAGCGGTGGTGACGGAATCCCAACCATAGTCTTAAAGAAATGTGCCCCTGAACTCTCCTCTGTCCTTTCTAAGCTCTACAACCTCTGCCTATCTGCTTCCTGCTTTCCTGCTTGTTGGAAATCTTCTTCTGTAATTCCTATATTTAACACTGGAGAACCCTCTGACCCTGCAAATTACCGCCCTATCAGCCTTCTTCCGATCTTTGGCAAAGTGTTCGAAGCCATTATCAACACCGAGGTGGTTCAGCATCTCACAGAACACAGGCTCCTCTCAGACAAGCAATATGGTTTCCGCTTCACCAGGTCTACTGCTGATATGCTAACGACCTTCACCGAGTACATATACCAGGCACTCTACAGGAATGGCGAAGCCCGAACTGTTGCATTGGATATATCTAAGGCGTTCGACAGAGTTTGGCATGCAGGCCTTCTATGTAAACTGTGGAGCTATGGTATAACTGGACATTTGTTTGAACTAATCCAGTCATTCCTCTCTAACCACACAATGAAGGTGGTATTAAACGGACATGCCTCTCAGAACTGCCATCCAAACGCAAGTGTCCCCCAAGGCTCCATCTTAGGTCCTACACTCTTCCTGATATACATTAATGATCTCCCTGATTCCATAAGAGCCCAAATAGGTTTGTACGCCGATGACACCACAGTTTACTCTCGCCTCCTACAAAAATCTGGTGTAGGTGTCAAAGCTAACCTCACAGCCGAGATTGAAAAAGACCTCCAATCCATATTGGACTGGGGTAAGAAATGGCTAGTAAATTTTAATGCTTCTAAAACGAAGCTACTCTCAATTAACCATTATCGACAATCTCACCTACCTCCCATTAGCATGGACCAGGCTTGCCTCCCAGAGAGTAAAACACTACGCCTCCTTGGTCTCACACTTTCAGCGGACCTCAAATGGAATGACTATATCGAATCCATTGCTAAATCTGCTGCTATGAAAGTCAGTTCTCTGTGTAGGGCCCGGAAGTTTTTTCCGTCTAAATCTATCCTGCACATATATAAATCTGCCATATCTGGTCGGGTGCCCCTGTTATTCTCCTCAGGGTTCTCGATAAGGTTCAGAGGAGGGTCTGTAATGTGATAGATACCGACTTGGCAGACTGCCTGCAGTCTCTCTCCCACCGGTGTGATGTGGCTTCCCTGTGTCTCTTCTATAAATACTTTCACGGCTTCTGCTCCGATGAACTTAGATCACTGGTGCCCCCTAAATACGAATTTGAATGAGATACTAGATTAGCAACTAGATCCCACCCTTTTACAGTGAAACCGATAAAATGTAACCGTAACTTCTACTCCAACAGTTTCTTTCCTCGCACTTCCTGATTGTGGAATTCTCTTCCACATGATTGCTTCCCCGATGGCTACAATCTCCAGGAGTTTAAATGTAAGGTCAATAGACACCTCCTAACACACTAACCTGCTCCCATTCTATCAAACACTCTTCCCATCTGCCCAACCCTCATCCTCGCTATCCTTACTCATCTGTCACTTTCCTCCTGACATTCCCTATGTCTAACCACTCCTTCTCTTTACCTTCCCCTATGTAGCCCCATGCGCAATAGTGACAGTGGAATGCCTTGCTTGGGGTGAGATGATTAAAAAAAAAACATCAATTCACAAAAATTTGTGCACAAAGATGAACAATTTGTTGAGTTGATTACTTCTCCAAATGGGTTTTATCAGTTTTCAAGAAAATTTACACCCTTGAAATTTGTAAATTCCTAGCCTCTTCTGTTTTTCTTCTCCAATTATTATGCACACATTTTATGTCAATTTTAAAAGTAAAAGTAAATATTATTTTTAAAATTATCGTTATTATTATTGGCACTGTGCTGTCATATTTAGTTTCTTTGGCTCATTTAGTTTATTTGCACCCCACCTTAAAGTTCTTTGTAACATAAATACCACTTACTTGTTTTCTATATAATGCACCCTTCATGATATTTTGATGACTTCAAATTTAAGTACCATGTTTGAAGAGAATGATTTGTGGTCTAATAATATTGTAAATGATACAAAAAAAAAGTTTTGACACAGTTATTTCCCCTGATTTATTGAATGCCAATTTAAATTAATTTCTAGATAGAAAATTTACCCAATTTTTAGAAAATTATTGAGTAATCTTTATCTCGGAGCATATCATGTTTACAGATAAAATGTACTTCTAATGGTATGTTAATTATTTCTTATAAAACATTTTCATTGAATATCTTATAATAATACAATTGTAAATGTGCAAAATATGTTAACAAGATTTGATAACCTTTACAAATATCAAGAACAGTTCAGATTGTTCAGTTTGTTAACCAAAAGGTTATGTAACTAAATATTAATTGTAATATTACAACAGAATGCATGGTTGTCTGCAGAAATGATGCCCCAAGCTGTGAATTATATATTGGGGACATCAAAATCAAGCAGGTGTGAAAATGTAATTATGTGGTTAGTGTAGTAAAGGATACTTTGTATTTGTGCCACACTTCTAAGATGTATAGGAATAGTGAAAGATGCTTTTCAGTAACTTAAAGTATAAATGAATCAGAAAATGTCCTTAAAAACAAAGAAAAATACTCGGTTTTTATGTAAAGTTTAATATTCTATATAGCATTGAATGTTGGACAATTTCCTCACAAATAAGGAAGACTTGAAGCAAGAGATCTGGTTCTTCTGACAAATGCAGAAAATCCATGAATAGAGCCTGTGAGAAATGAGGAAGGTTTAAGGAGAATAGGAACTACAAAGAAATTGCTCCTCACAAACAGAAAGAGACATCTAAAACTTTGGAGGTGTATAATGTGGAAAGTATGTTTAGAGAACATTTACAGGGCATATTGAAGTGGGGAAACAGTAATCTACTTAATAAAATCTGTGTAAATTAATGATCCAACAAGGACCACAAGGTGGGATGGTAAAGAAGCAAAAGTTAGAGCAACAAAAGACAAATTTGTGGAGAGTCATCATTGCAGATGTTCTCAAAGGACATTGCACATAAATGAAAAAACATTATTTCTTTAATTTTTTTTGTCTGTTGTTTTCAATCTATCCATAAAGTTCATAAACCAATTTCTGTAGATTTTGAAATTGAGATAGTTTCTTTGATTTAAAATTAAAAAGAAAAATAAGGCAAAAAATGTTAAATTTAATTTATATTTTTGATATTGATATTTATACCTTTTAGTTTATTTGATAAGGTAATTAAAAAATTATTTCCAACAGTATATGCCCTTTTTAAAGGTTTTTTGTTAGGGGTTTTAAGATTATAACAAAAACATTATCTTTAAAGTTACTTTTGTGGAATTCTAAATTTTATAGCTTGGGTTAATAATAACTTATTGTTATGCTCTGAGAGTTTAAATTTAAAAAAATGAAAAATGTAGATTTTGTTAGAATGGCAGATGGGAAGTAGATGGTAAAAACTGACGTGCTCTTGCTCGGAAAAAACTTCCATGTGAACAAATTACCATAAACTTCATTGCCCTGAGAAGCTTCAGGCAGGACATGGGATTCCAATTCTAACTGGAGGTACTGTAAGAAAAACATTTTTTGTTCTTCAACCTCAAAAGCATGGAATTGTACAGAAAGCAGGTTTTTGATACTCTACATAACCAATATAGTTTTTCCTCCCTTTTGTCGTATTTTTCCTCAACTCACAAGGTAATAAATGTTCCAATTTATTGGTGGGTCTGATGAGAGAAACAAAAAATCCTGCTTCTCTGTATTTCTCTATGCTCCTATGTACAAACTGTTTTTCTTGTTTATGATATGAAACTGTGGGGATGGGGCTTGCTAATTGTTTGTAATCTTCCATGTAGCCTACGACCTGCAAAGGAGAGTGCTCCCTGGGTGTCCTTGATTCCTAATCCTAGTGGACTGACAAAGTACATGTTGAAAGCTGCCGCTGGGCAGAACAGCCTGACAGGTTGTGAACCATTCTACCAACTAAAAAATATAGAATTGATCAGTTTTAAATTTATCTTGAAAATATTTTAATTTTTTCCACAACTTCTACTATAGAAAATATGGAGAATAACTGAATATTTTTGGTCTATGAATGTGCTTTTCATGTTTTATGAAATATAAAATATCATATATGTAATGAAACAGATTATAATTGCAATTATCAAATTAGTAAAGTATGATAGATAAACTGTAATTTTGATCATTAAAACAATGTTTAAAAGTAATTCCAAGTGCTTATTTGATTTAAACTTCAAAAGTTTAGTTTTTGCTAAATGGACAAATCTAGAATGGACATTCTAGATTAATAAAATCAATTTTTTTCAGGTATTTCTTGTAAAAAAAAATTTCAAATTTATACCTATAATTCATTTGCATTACAACCTTTACAATGTATGGTGGCTTTAAAAACCTGTTGTTTTTTTTTATTACTTTGTCATTCCTATAATGGTAAGAAAATAACTAAAATCAGTATAGCCTTTTTATTATCAGTATGTATAAACCCTTTCAGGTCAGAAACGTCTAAATGTATTTGTCTATACTTCTGAGATGAGGTAGTATTTACATTGCTTAAACTGTTGTTTTCATCTTTATTGCCATATTTACAATGTTTTGGTCATTGTGCGCTTCAGCCTTCTTCAGGTGCTAAGAATTTTGAACTTTTTTTTTTTTTTTTTTTTTTTTTTTAATCATCTCACCCCAAGCAAGGCATTCCACTGCCACTATTGCGCATGGGGCTACATAGGGGAAGGTAAAGAGAAGGAGTGGATAGACATAGGGAATGTCAGGAGAAAGGTAATAGATGAGTAAGGATAGCGAGGATGAGTGTCGGGCAGATGGGAAGAGTGTTTGATAGAATGGGAGCAGGTTAGTGTGTTAGGAGGTGTCTATTGACCTTACATTTAAACTCCTGAAGATTGTAGCCGTCGGGGAAGCAATCGTTTGGAAGAGAATTCCACAGTCGGGAAGTGCGAGGAAAGAAACTGTTGGAGTAGAAGTTACGGCTGCATTTTATCGATTTCACTGTAAAAGGGTGGGATCTAGTTGCTAATCTAGTATCTCGTGCAAATTCGTATTTAGGGGGCACCAGTGATCTAAGTTCATCGGAGCAGAAGCCGTGAAAGTATTTATAGAAGAGACACAGCGAAGCCACGTCTCGCCGGTGGGAGAGAGACTGCAGGCGGTCTGCCAAGTCGGTATCTATCACATTACAGACCCTCCTCTGAACCTTATCGAGAAGCCCGAGGAGAACAGCAGGGGCACCCGACCAGATATGGCAGCAGTATTCAATGCACGGGCGGATGGTAGATTTGTAAATGTGCAGGATAGATTTAGACGGAAAAAACTTCCGGGCCCTACACAGAGAACCGACTTTCATAGCAGCGGATTTAGCAATGGATTCGATATAGTCATTCCATTTGAGGTCCGCTGAAAGTGTGAGACCAAGGAGGCGTAGTGTTTTACTCTCTGGGAGGCAAGCCTGGTCCATGCTAATGGGAGGTAGGTGAGATTGTCGATGATGGTTAATTGACAGTAGCTTCGTTTTAGAAGCATTAAAATTTACTAGCCACTTCTTACCCCAGTCCAATATGGATTGGAGGTCTTTTTCAATCTCGGCTGCGAGTTTAGCTTTGACGCCTACACCAGATTTTTGTTGGAGGCGAGAGTAAACTGTGGTGTCATCGGCGTACAAACCTATTTGGGTTCTTATGGAATCAGGCAGATCATTAATATATATCAGGAAGAGTGTAGGACCTAAGATGGAGCCTTGGGGGACACCTGCGTTTGTATGGTAGTTCTGAGAGGCATGTCCGTTTAATACCACTTTCATTGTGCGGTTAGAGAGGAATGACTGGATTAGTTCAAACAAATGTCCAGTTATACCATAGCTCCGCAGTTTACATAGAAGGCCAGCATGCCAAACTCTGTCGAACGCCTTAGATATATCCAATGCAACGGTTCGAGCTTCGCCATTCCTGTCGAGTGCCTGGTATATGTACTCGGTGATGGTCGTTAGCATATCAGCAGTAGACCTGGTGAAGCGGAAACCATATTGCTTGTCCGAGAGGAGCCTGTGTGCTGTGAGATGCTGAACCACCTCGGCGTTGATAATGGCTTCGAACACTTTGCCAAAGATCGGAAGAAGGCTGATAGGGCGGTAATTTGCAGGGTCAGAGGGTTCTCCAGTGTTTTTAAATATAGGAACTATAGAGGAAGATTTCCAACAGGCAGGAAAGCAGGAAGCAGATAGGCAGAGGTTGTAGAGCTTAGAAAGGATAGAGGAGAGTTCAGGGGCACATTTCTTTAAGACTATGGTTGGGATTCCGTCACCACCGCTCGCTTTGTGAGGGTCAAGTTTTAAGATTATCTTAGAGACAAGCGAAGGTGTAATGTGGACATCATTCAGTTGTGCCTCGGTTCTAGGTGAGAAGTCGGGTGTAAAAACTCCAGACGAGTCCAGACTCGAATTGTTCGAGAATCTGCGGGCAAAACATTCAGCCTTATCTGCTGGGGAGGTGAGGACCTCAAATTTGTTGATTAGCGGGGGTATTGTGGACTTGCTCTTGTTAAGTACTCTTTTACAGAGTCGCCAGTAGTCTTTAGAGCCGAATTTAGAGCATGCTATGCGTTGCTTCATTCTGGCAGCAAACAACATCTTAGCTTCGTTAAGTACCCTTTTACACTTATTACGAGCTGAAGTGAAAAGGCGCCTGTTTTGTTCCGACGCATAGTTACGATAAAGTCGGAAGAAATGATTCCGGTGGGCAATGGCAGCCGAACAAGCGGGTGAGAACCATGGAGACGAATGAGATTTAAGCTGGAATTTCCTAGCAGGGATGAAGGCATCAATGCCAGCCTTAACCCAGGAGGAGACCTCAGATGCACATTCTTCGATGGGAAGACTAAAGACGTTGTTCCAAGGGATGTCACAGAGGAAGTCTCGGAACGAATCCCAGTCTGCTCTTTGATAGCAGTATGATATTCTACTTGTCTGTGTTTCATGGGTCGGGCGGGAGTGGAGTGAAATATTGACGGACACTACAGTGTGGTCAGAGTTTCCAAGTGGGCAGAGTTGTCTGGTAGTGCAAGAGTCTGGGATGGAAGTGAAGCAGAGGTCTAGAAGTGAGTTCCTTCCGTTAGGGTTGTCGGAGAAACGCGTGGGGAAGTCCACTACTTGCGTAAGGGATTGGGTGATTGAAAAGTTCATGGTGTGGACACCAGCAGGGTCAGTGACAGCGTTCTTCAGCCACTTGGTGTGGTGGGCGTTAAAGTCACCAAACACGAATACATGGGCAGAGGGATGGGTAGAAATGGCTTTGTCAATATTGTCAGAAATGATGTCAAGTAACGAACAATCAGGGGAGGAAGGAGAGCGGTACAGAAAGAAGAGATAGCTAATCGAGCTGAGAAGTGAGAGGCGGAAGCACATGAAAGAATGATCTGGGGATTCAAAAGATGACACCCTAGCTAAGGGAAGGTGTTCGCTGACATAGACACCAAGCCCATGCATATGAACATTGGAGTCCTTCCTGAAGAGGGGAAGGTAGCCAGGAACGCAGAACTCAGATGAGGGGATAGAAGGGTTAAGATTAGTTTCACATAGGGCTAATATATCAGGTGAGTTATTATGGAGGAAAGAATCTACGCTGGGGAAGTTGGTGCGGATGCCGCGTATGTTAGTGAAAGAGATGCAGACAGGTTTGGGCGTTTTCAAATGAGCTGGTTTAGTTTTGTTATTATGTTTGCTTTTTTCCATAGTAATTCAGTTAAAGGAGTGGTCTTAGAATAGAATCAGTCGGTCAATCATTTGCAACTTGTGAAGGATGGAGACTGGCGCGGCCTACAACATAATGTGGCCTCGGGGTTGCCCACCGAACGTTCATGCAGGGACGCCCGTCCATGCGCGATATGGCACTACAAGAACCCCGGTATTATTCAACTGTTGATCAGAGCGGCCTCTCAAGACGCTACGCAAGAGTTCGGGCTCCTAACTACCAGTCGGAAGCAGCAACCAGGAAACTGCCAACCCGGTACCCTCAGAATGTAAAGACTTTGCCACCATACTCCGTAACTGCAAAGAGCTTCCAGCTGAACTAACACCAAGACCAGAGAAAGGGGATGAACCGGGAACCCCTTCCTAAACAAGAAACAAGGTGATCACCTCTAAACTCATTCAAAAGAAGGGGGTGGAGTGTGAGACCGGGCGATAGTAGAAACTATCTACTCCAATTAAAAAAAAAAAAAAAAAAAACAAGGAAAAAGTGACTGAGGCTTACAAAGTTTTAACTTAGTAAAAGTCGAAAATACCCTTGAATAGCAAAATTATTTACACAAATTAAGTGACGAAAAAAAAAACAAAGACGGCCAAAAGACGAAAAAAAAAAATAAATAAATAAAATAATTTCCAAGAAATTTCACAAAAACAGACTGAAAAATGGACTGAATCCCGGTTGACTTACCACAAGCAGCTAACACTGTAAAGTTGATTTAATTCAATTTCTGAAGACAAAAATAGAAATTAAACCGTTTTTTACAGAATATAGTCGAGTTATGTTGCTTGCGTTCGCTTACCAAACCGTTAAGAATTCAATCTCTCGAAGACAGAAATTTAAATCTTCTACAAGACAAAACTAATGGAAATAATTGAACCGTGATGCTATTTATCATTAGTCGAAAATACCCTTGAATAGCAAAATTATTTACACAAATTAAGTGACAAAAAAAAAAAACAAAGACGGCCAAAAGACGAAAAAAAAAAAATAAATAAATAAAATAATTTCCAAGAAATTTCACAAAAACAGACTGAAAAATGGACTGAATCCCGGTTGACTTACCACAAGCAGCTAACACTGTAAAGTTGATTTAATTCAATTTCTGAAGACAAAAATAGAAATTAAACCGTTTTTTACAGAATATAGTCGAGTTATGTTGCTTGCGTTCGCTTACCAAACCGTTAAGAATTCAATCTCTCGAAGACAGAAATTTAAATCTTCTACAAGACAAAACTAATGGAAATAATTGAACCGTGATGCTATTTATCATTAGTCGAAAATACCCTTGAATAGCAAAATTATTTACACAAATTAAGTGACAAAAAAAAAAACAAAGACGGCCAAAAGACGAAAAAAAAAAAATAAATAAATAAAATAATTTCCAAGAAATTTCACAAAAACAGACTGAAAAATGGACTGAATCCCGGTTGACTTACCACAAGCAGCTAACACTGTAAAGTTGATTTAATTCAATTTCTGAAGACAAAAATAGAAATTAAACCGTTTTTTACAGAATATAGTCGAGTAACTGAATCATTTATTTTAATCACTGGTGTAATTTTCATTCCATATGCGATTCCACTTCTTGATACCATGTAGTTATCTCTTTTTAACATGTAGTTATCTCTTTTTAACTCAATTCTCTAAGTTATTTATTCTACTGTAGCCAGGTATTGAACTCACAACTCTTTAGGTCAAGTCACAGGAACTAACCAACACCTATATCCACTAAGCCATGTGTCCTTGATGACAGCATATGAATTTCTGGGACTTATAAACCTAATGTCTCAAGAAACAGATTTTACCAGAGGTCATATTGCAATCTTAGTAGCTAATGATTTTCTCTAGCACTCCGTATTACTGGTTCCTATATTGTATTTATTTCTATGCTTGGCTGGCTTAGGAGATTTTTGTGGCCTAGCATATGCACTGATTCCTTAAGTTTACATAGTTTTCAATAGTGTTCTCTAACAATCATTTCAACTTCATCCAATAGGGGGTAATGATCCCCTTTCTCTCTCCATATCTGGTCAGCTATGCCTGATTTTTCTATCTCCATTTGTGTTATGACCTTGCAATGTTCTTGCAGCCTATTTCTCCTTTATATTTCTTTCCACACCTACATGGAATGGCGTACACACAGTCCTTAGTCATGTTCTCCTCTATTGGAGATTTTGCCTGGGAGAGATATCTGAGAAGTTTAGAACCACTTTTTAATGTCATCTTGATGTTATATTGACCACAGATCCTTTGTATTTTCTCTGATAACCCCTTCACATAGAGTAGGAAGACTGAGGCTGTTTTCTGAGAGTTTTTATCCTCATGCAACCACCATTCCAGATTCATTGGAGCTATTATCATGTACCCTGGGTAGTTGTTACATTGTAGGGTACTGCTTATACCGACCATTTCCTGTTCATATATCTCTGGCTCATTGTTTCATGTAGCGGATGATCTCTTTCTTTACATTTCTCTCAACATCCATACAATGTGAAGGTATCATCAGAGAAAATACAAAGGATAAAGGAGAAACAAGCTGCCCTTTTAAGGTAAGGTTGCAAGAACTTCACAAAGCTCTTACATGAAGAGAAATAGAAAAATCAGGCATAGCTGACCACATATGGAGGAATCAGTGCATATGCTAACTACAAAAATCTTCTAAGCTGGCCAACCATAAAAATGAATACAATATAGGAACTAATAATATGGAGTTCAAAATTCTTGGTTCAAAATTCCTAACACCTGAAGAAGTACACATGGTAATAAAGATGAGAACAACAGACTGAACAGTGTAAATAATGTCTGAATCTGCTCACCAGTTTCACATGCTTAAACTTCAGGAGTACCTGCAATTGGGTGGAACTGTATTTTAATGCCTGTCACATGATCAATTAGAGGAGCCAGAAATTTGTAAAATAAAAACGGTAGTTTTCCAAAATAAAATGTCATAACCAATGGGGGTTAACTGAGATGTGCAACCAGCATAACCATTATTAGTGCAGAAAGTGAAATCTAAATTCTGGCCTAGTCTGTTGTGTTCACTTTTGAACAAATAATCTTTTGAAATCTTAGCTATAGGTTAAATAGTAGGGTGAACTGTGCTCTCTAGAATTGAAAGGCGTTTAATATAGAAGAAAGACTACTCTAACTTCAAAACTCATGGAGATGGAAATGAGAAACTATTCCACTAACTTTCCCAAGAAGTCATGGCAATTTACAGATAATATATAAAAGGAATTTCAAGAGCCATGACTCCTGAAGGAACATAGCATATAAACCTATTAACTATCTTTCACTACTACAATCAGCAAATCAAAATTACTTTTAGAATTTGATAATATTCAACATTATTCAATATACAAGGTTATTAGTTTAATTAGACATTGACAGATATATTGGTTATTGATTATTTGTTAATTTTAAACTTAGCTATTTTATAAAAAGCAAAATTGTTATTTATTGATAAGCTTGAGGAGTCATTATCATACTATAATATTTTGGGATACTGATGTTATTTACAATCACATGATGTCTTCACCATTGCATCATAAAATTCTCTTCAAATGTATGGAATAAACTGCTAAGAACAGGAACTTTCTAACCAAAAAGAATGACTTTCTGTCCTCTCCACCTGAAGAGGACTGTAGAATGGAATGTTTGAGACATCATGTGAATATAAATAGTATCAGTAAAAGGTTGGTCTGAAAATTTTTTAGTAAGACTGTTTACTTACATGGAAAAAAAATTGTTGGCAAGAAGCATTTTGAGTGATCCAATGTTATTTATTCACCTATTACTAATATTGTTTAAAAGAAAACACAATCTTGTAACTTATGCTACTCTAAAAATAAACAACTTCTGCATTGCCTTAAAGGTATCTTATCTTTAGTAGTTAACTAAAGAGACTCTTAAATGTAAATATTTTGTTAAAAAATAATTATAGACATTGCTCATCCAACAGAAATCTGTTAATGTTCTTCTGAATAAAATGAGGCATTGGTGTTAGGTTCCACATTGTTTAAATATGTAAGTACATCACGTCTAGCCTAATGATGAATATACCTTTATTTTATGCAACATATTTTCTAACATCACAACTTCCTTCTTTGTCAATACATTTAGCAATGAATATTAATCATATACATCAAACGTATAGTGAAAGGTTTAAATAAAATTCAGCTAATAAGTAGGTGTTAAATTCTGAACTTTGTGATCTATCCTCATCATGACTTTGAGTTCAAACATTTTTTAAATAGCAAAGTTAACAAACATTTGAATTTTAATAGCTTTAAAACCACAGAAATCTTTTGCAAAATCCTTGTAAAATATCCTTTTATTCTTTATCAGATTTCTTATTCACTCATATTTATGTTAAACTTGTTCTTGTATCTTTTCTACATGGCTTATATAAACGCGGTCATTTTTTTTACCTAACTGCCATTTTGCTTTTTATCATTGTCATCAATTTCAGTATTTCCACTTATGGCTTATTTTTATGAACTTTAAGGGGACTCTTTAATATAATCAGCTACCTAGGATTCAAACACTACAAGTGTATAATACTTGGTTAATTATTAACAAAAAAATATATAGTGTCTTTCACTTGAACTGATACAAGTTAGGTGATAATTCTTTTTTTAGATACCATAACATTTTTATTGATTTTAGAATAAAAATATTTTAAAAATACAAATGTATTTTGTTTAATATATAATGTTTTTTTATTTTGCATAAAAACATTTTCAATAATAAAACCATGAAAACATGAATTTTCCTTTTATAAGTTACAATGAAATGTTTTCTCTGATATCAAAAACTTTGAGTTAAAACTAGGTACCTCCAAAAAATCGCCGAAAAACAGCATAGTACGAAGGAAAAAGGCCCCAAACTAAATAAAAACAAAGTTTTTGTTATCATTAAGAGGATAGATCAAAGTATTTTTCAATTATTTAAAAATTTTTTGAATTATTTCTAACATGTGCGAAATTTTTGGTAGAAAATCTTTTTTTTCTTTCATCAGTGCGAAATCTAAATTGACACAGTGTTTATTATGTCAAAAAAATGCACTTTTTTGACCGTAAAAGACACATTAATTTTGAAATGCTTTCAAAAATCAAATAATGGTCAGATCTTGATGAAAATTTCAGGACTTATGCATAATAGACTGAAAATAATTTTGAAATAATTATTTTTAGAAAATATTGGTAAAAATATTTTTTTTTCTTACATATGTGTCCCCCCCCATACCACCACCACTACCAATTAATTTCCAGAAATGTCTAAAAATTCACCACCGCTCCCCCATAAAACCTATAATAATTAAATTCAGGAGTCATTGAGGAATGCTAATCAACTGTCTTCTTTTCTTGAAGAGGTACCAATTTTCTAAAAAGTAGGTCCGAATTGTGAAAAATGCAATAACTATGCCAATTTTTATTAAGATAAACTTTTAAATGCTTTTATGAACAATATAAATTAAGCATACAATAATCTGAAAAGAAAAAAAATTCAATGAATAACAAATCTTTACAAAAATTCTCATTTCAAAAAAAAATTTTTTTTTAAAATAATAAATAGTTTCAAAAATATTTTAAAATTTATTCCTCCACCGCTCAGGCTACGGTATAGAATTAATGCATGAAGACTACATTTACTAATCGAAAATTGAAAAGCTTAATACAAATGATTGAGCCAAACGATTTTTAAAATAATTAAAAGATTTTAATTGTGTTCATTTTGTATGAGTGGCCGTACATGATATTTATTAAAAGATTATGTGATTCAAGACTTGTCCTCTCTTACATGAAAAAAAAAAAAAAAGATTTATACCAAATTCGTCTTCCATATTTGGCATTTTTTGGCTGGCTACATATCATTTATCACCTCCTTGATAAGCTGTTGACAGATGTGATAACAGGGATACCGTAATTGAGAAAAGCTTTTTTGGAAATATTTCGGGCAGTAAGCAAGCAATTCTTGTTTCAACTCAAAAAATTCGGTAATTTGAAGCGAGGTGTTGAAATACACCTTTTGTAAGATTTTTTAAAACTTTTAAAGTGGCTTCTGTTTATAATCGATGAAAAATGGCGGAAAATTTGAAATTTTAAGAACTTTTTTTTAAATCTACAAAATTTTTGATTTCGATCAATATAATTTCTGTTTGAAATACACCAGGGTATCTTGCTTACTGTAATTAGTAAATTTAATCTCTTGGCTTTCAATTAAAGCTAAAATTAAAGCTTCAAGGAAACGTTTTTTATTTTTAAAAATTAAATTTAAATTGAGGTATTGAAAACGAGTGGAGGTACCTAGTTAAAAACTGTAAAATATGAAATACAGTCTAATGATAATTAGAAATCAGTTTCTAAACAAATAATTTTTTTGCTAATTGTGAGGCTTGAATGAACATTTGCTAACAAATGAAGGTGCATAAATTTATACATTTTCCAAATAGTAATAAAAAGTAGTTTACTTTTTAAAGTTCGTGGTAGCCAATGAATATTATGAAAAATTACTTTGTCATCTATTCATAGGTATTTAATTAGATTTTGTAGAATTTACATGTTGCTGCAGTAACATATTACCCATATTCATAGTAATCACTATGTGATTTTCTGTATGTTTATTTGCTCCTCAGTGTAACTGAAGTGACAGACAAAAGTAAACAGATATATAAAATTCAACAAATGAATCCTGCCCTAATTTGAATGCCACAGTTGGAGATAATCAGGCAAAGGAGATATCTACTACACCAGCATTCTGTTCCTTGAACAATATGTTAAAATGGAACATTGTTTTCTTGTTTTTAATTTTTTGTTTGCAACTAACTTTCATATTTCTTGCTGGATTTTATTTAAGAATGTATAGTTTACTCTTAACAGTATATCAATTCAGTATATATAAGTAATATGGCATTTCCTCTGTGACTATTGAAATTTATTTAATCATTTTCATATGAAGTTATTTAATCAGTCTTATCAGTAACAAAGTATTGGTATAAATACAGTGGAATTTTCACTATTCAGTATATTTTTGCCTGTTATAATAAATGACAAAAGTTAAGGCTATGTCAGGCACAAAAAGCTGTAAAAAAGCACATTGTGGGAAGTTGGCAAAACTCAAAAGATGGTTATCAAACTGGGATGCTCTCTGTCTATTGTGATATAAAGTTGAACTTGTACAAAATGGGCCAACTGTTGTTCCCAAGACAACAGCTAAACATAAATGTTAGTAGAATATGATCCTTATTTCTAATAAGTGTAATAATTATGTGAAATTTTCAAAGTCTGGAATGATGCTGCTGTAGTGGTTTCTTCATCCACAACACCCAGAGACTCTATTAGTTCAGATATGACACCAAGATACACATTTTGAAATTGTTACTAACTTTTAAGTGGAAGTGAAATCAAAATTGATCAGTAGAAGTAAGTTATTTTCAGTGATGAATCAAAATTGTGAATTTCCTTTGGTAATCATGTTCCTTTCATCTGGAGAAAGTTAACATGAAAGATATGCCAAATGCATGAAAAAATGTAATGTTCTCTCAAACTTCCAGCATGACTTTGCTCCACCTGACACAGTGAAATCTACAAATAATTGTTTGGGTAAAAGTGGACAACTGTTCTTGATTGGCTTGCAAATAGCCCAGATGCAAACCCAGTAGAAAATGTATGGAGAATTGTTTAGAAGAGATTTTAAAAAATACTATTGACCAAATCTTGAAAAATTCAAGTGACCCTTTACTAAAGTAAAAGCATCAGTAACATCATAGGATTGTTGGAGGCTAATTGGTTCATTACCAAAATGAATGAAAGAAATAGTAAATATAAAAGGTGCTCCTACAAAATATTAAACTACTGATACATTTCTTCAAATTCATATTCTTTAATAAATACTTTTTGATAAAAAACAGATGTTTTGCCTTCTATTACTAGCTATAATAATTTACTAATTTTGAAAATTTCACATTTCAAAGAGAATCTGATTTGTGGATGAAATATTACTAGATTATTTTTGTATATCAAATTAATATACCTTTAAAAGTTAAACTGTCCAATTTTAAAGAAATTCAAGCAAGATATATGAAAGTTATTTCTTGAAAAACAGAATATTCCATTTTTCTGAATCATTGTTATAAGTTAGGCACTGATTGTAAGCAGAAAGCTGAGAAGGAACACCTTGATTTTCCATGCACAAATAATTATATCAATTTTGATAAATATTATTTGTGTATTATAAATAAACCTTTTACTCAGCCAATTATTTGATGCTAACCATAGTAATGCAAATCCACTTTCATGTCAATGAATGTAACATAATATTGTTTTAGCTTTCAAATATGTGATCTATTTATAATTGGAGAGGTGTGTGTGTTGTGGTGCAGTGGATATCGACTCAGAACAACTAATCGAGGAACCAAGTTTTAATTCCAGTTGAATTCCTTGCATTCACTTACGCGCAAATACCTTTGGGAAAAGTATTAATCCATCTCTTCCCTCCAGTTATGGGTTAAATAATAGGACAGATTGGGTTCTATAGCTTTAGCCGGCAACCAGTCTACTGCAGAAAGCAATGGCAACCTACTGTGGGATAATCTTCTGCCCAATCAATTATGTCTCTTTTGAGATACGATTGCCCAAGGCGTGTATCGCGTATGACACTTAACTGACTGAATTGAATAATTTTACTTTTCATTTATAAATATATTTTTCACTTTATAACAGGAAGTTGTTCTGTGCTATTGATTTTTGATAAAGTCAGATTTTATTTATCCTGTAATTTTTTATTGAATTAAACTGTTAAATATTTCATGAGATATTATTTAATTATTACATCTAAAAATATTTTATCAAAATTATTTTCTGACATTTTATTACTATTGAAAAGTTTTTTTTCAAGAAACTACCTGAAGAATTTGTTTGATATGAACATATATAACTGTTAGAATATTTTTTTTAAAATTAGAATACTAAAAATATTTTAAAAGTAAAATGTTACATACCCAATACAAAAACCAATAAATTTTTTCATATCAGTTGATATTTTTTATTTAGATAGAATAATTTCAATTATTTGATTATTTTGGAATAAATATTTCAGTAAAATTTTCTCAAAAACTTACGAAATATGTTTAAAAGATTTAAAAAAATAATTTTTACATTTTTCAGAATTATTTTGTATAGAAGGATTTGAAATCAGTATTGTTTCCTTTTTTAATATTTTCTTTCCATTTTTTCTGTAATGGAAAACTAATATTACATGTAAAAATTACATTAAAATTTTAATTACAGCAGATATGTTATGAAAGTATTTAGGTTGGCCAAAAAGGTTGTTCAGTTTATAAAGAAAATTTTCAACTTAATAACCAAACAAACTTTTTGATCAATCCAATAATATTAGAAATATCACCCTCACTGTTATACATGTAATATTTGCTGAAATTACATGATGAAATAGTATATTTCTGAAAATATTACTTTTAATCATAGGTTAAGTAATTTTTTTTACCTTAATAAATTAGTCGAAATTAGACTATAAAAAGATCTTTTCAAATATTTTCATTTCAGTATTAACCATAAAAACTGACTTGTTTTGTAAAAGGATTAAAAAAAAAATGAAAATATTAAACTTTTATCATTTACAAACAGAGAATCACACTTAAAAATATGGAGTTTTAAGAGTTTTCTCTTTATTAAAAATATGTTGCAAATAAGTGTTTAAAATTAAGTAATAACTGATCATGAGTATCCCATTGTGTCATAAATTTTGTACTGAAAAACAACTGCTGTCTTTTACACTACCTTGTCATTAGTTCTTCAAAAGAACTTACATTTAAAAGCAAGTATGAATTATTATTTCAATTATCAAATATATTTGTATTGAATTGTAAATAGTATAATTTAAGTAAATATACTTTGAATATATAAAAATAATGTATTAATTGGAACATATCCTGTCTAAAAAATAAAAAAAAAAAAAAATGAAAGATTATTGTTTGCAAATTTTTTTTAGCATTTTCCATCTATGAGGTAGTACTGAAAAGCTTTCAGTCAAGAATCTGATCTGTTTGTTTAGATTTTGAGAAGTGAATAAAAGCAAGAACTTTCAGCACTTCTTCTACCTTGTAAGTATGGTTGTACAACTCAATTTTGAGGCAATTAGCTTTTATTTTTGAAAAAAAACAAAAAAGAAAAAACAAATAAAAATATTCTCAGGAACATAGATATTTTAAAATTCAACAAATTATCTCTTGTTTCTGATAAAATTATAGATTTTAATGCTATAATTTTAAAATTTGAGCAGAACAAAATAAGTTTTTCTTATATCAGTCTTTTTAGTGTTTGACATTTTTGCCTCTATTGGGAGTATAAATAATTATGTTTTTCATATGGATTTCACATGATAATTATTATGACCTTCATATGTATTTCATCAAGTTATTGCTCTAAGATTTGTATGCAGTTTTAAAAGTCACTGATATCTATAATAAGTATGTTTTAAATATGCTAAATAGTTTAGTAACTTTATTTTTAATCTGTAAACGTTATGTTGAATATATTGATTGAACTGTTAAATTTACAAAGGGGTTTATAAAAGAAGTAAATATTTTTTTATTTTATTAATGGCAACATGATCTGTCAGTTTCACTTGCTTTTAAATGTAACTTCTTTTTAAATATAATTAGAAAATACAATACCTATACTGTTTTTTTTACAAATATACATTCACAATTCATTTTATGTTAGTATGCACATATACACAGAAAAATTACAAAGATTATATTAACTTATCGTTACCTGACACATTTTGTTTAAAACATTCTATTGTCAAAGAGCAATGTGAAATTTTTTTGTTTAACCTCTTCAAATGTTTAAATATATTTTTCTTTAAACTATTAAATTGGAGAAGGTTTGTCCTTTCAGTTGTGATAAGAATAGATCAATTTAAATGTATAGAAAACATTCTTATATTTACAAACCAAAATCAAAAGAGAAAAAATTCTAATAGTATGTTTCAATCTTCACATAATTTTTTTATTATATATTCCTTGAGATTTTACATTTTATATATTTGATAATTAAATTTTTCTTATGAAAATTAAGTTTTCAGTTTCAATAAATTTTAATGGAAGTATTTAATAATTTTTAGTTTTCATTTGATACATGCATACAGTTTTTTATATTTACATGGACATAATGGGATACCATTAAAAAAAATTATAATAAATATGCTGATATGCTGTTCTGTTTCCATTCTTTTTATTTATATATATATATATATATATATATATATATATAATATGTGTGTGTGCTTATAAGTATTTAAAGACATTTATTCTACTTTTTATTTATTTTGTCAAGATTTTTCAGTGGTTATGAAGCATTTACAATAGTAGATAAACAGCATCTGGTTTTACAATTAAATTGGATGCAAGTTCCTGGATTTGTCAATCAAACTAAGAAATTAAACATTAAACAACACTTTAAAAGCAGAGACATTGTCTCTTGGTTTTTAATTTCACCTTAATAATTGGATATAATCCTAAAATAAAATATAGTATCTTGAACTACTTGATATGTACTTCTGGTGAAATTCTATTTATTATCTTGAAAATTATGTTTTAATTACTTTTTAATAAATTAATTCATAAAAAAAATTGTTTCAATTGGGTTATTTCAGAAAAGAATTGTGTTAACTAATTAACAAAATTTTTGTCTTAACTAATTAACTAAACTTTTACAATTAATGTTGTAATTGTTTACAAATTATATCATTTTTTTTCATTTCTCCTGAAGTATATATGCATTTAAAATAAATGAAAATGTATGTTCTTTCAATTTAATTATGAATTCCAGTTTCACCTATTGGAAAATACACCAAGTTACAATGTGTTATAATTGAAACTCATGGCTTTAATCTTTTTTGGCTACCACACCCATCACTATTGGTTAAACTTTAAAAAATGTTTTTTGTCACTTGGTTGTTTTCTGAATTGCACATTGTTTCTGGCTAATGACTTTTCTTGACAAAAAGAAATCTAAAGAAGTAGAAAGTGCTGTATCTATTTTTATATTGGTATTATTGGTTTTGTGAGGGTGTTTTTTATTGCAGAAAATCCCCAGCAAAACAATTTCGCCATTTTTTTCCTTTTATTTTTTTATATGGTTTGTCGTATTTGATCTTAGACACTTTAAACTATTTGTCATTTCTAAATTTTCAGTGAAGCCACTTCCCAAGGTTGAAACACCCATGGAGATTGAACCACCTCAGCCACAACCATTGTCATACGGACAATGTCCAAGTGAGTATGACCTATACTAAAAGGAATATAAGCTCTATAAGAATGCTTTAACTTTGTATATTGTACAGAAACAAATTTTGTCTATTACTGCAGAAAGATTGATTTATTTGTTAAAACATTTATACTTGAATTTTTTTTTCTCTCAATTACATATATTCAAAAGCTATTGGTCACACTTGAACAATACATTAATTATAAACAGTTTGATTGAAATTAGTAAACACATCATAAAAAAACTATATATTCATGCACCCATAATCTTACAATTTTTACAAAAAATTATCAGTGATCAAGCAATATTTTCTGTTGTGGACATAAGCTTGCTTTCTCTCTTTTCTCTCTTAAATTAATCAAACAAATCTGTGATTCATATTTGATAGTTTAATAGTTATTAAATTATCAAATATGAATAACTGATTTGTTTGATTTGCAAAAAACTTAAAAATTTTACTGCACATTATCAATCTTTGGGGAAGGTTTAGCTTCAATCAAAATCCATTATTTATAGGTTGCTTTTTCAATCATTTTTGTTGCTGAATTCTAACTTTTCAATCTAATTTTTATGTTAGATCCATGTCATTTATAAAGTAATCTTAATTTTTAGTTTGGAATAGTCTTCCTATTCAAAATTCATTGTTCTTGCCATTTGACATTCTTTCTTTTTCAGGTACACTTGAACTTTTACGGCTGTTGCAACAAAATCCACAGGGTGGTTTCCAAGTACCTTCAGAGACACTTCCATCTGCCTTCCCTTCAGCTAGTACAGTTCCACAAGGTGCTGGTTCTTTCTCTGACCGAGAAACAGCTAGTGAAACAAAGTGCACATTTTCTCCATCGTTCCATGAGCAGTCACATCAGTCGGATTCCCAGTTTGCTTCACAACTGGAATCCTCATCCAGTTTCCATTCTCAAACTCCTGTGCAGAACTCCCCAGTCCAGTCACCACCACAGCTGCATTCGTCAACACAGTTTCAGCCATCAGCTATTTCTCAGCCTCATGCAGATCAAGGATTTCAGCAAACACAACTCCAGTCTTCAACTGATGATTACTTGTCTACAACCCAGATTAATCCTTCCAATCAAATGCATTCTTCTACAATGGAAATGCATACAAGTGATGATTATGAAACTGTAACAACACAGCAGCAACAACAATCACCTTCATCTCAACAATTAAATTCCTCATTGACTGACTTTCATTCTATGAATGAAATGACAAATAGTAACTCTATAAAATCCTCCCCTATGCTGACTAACAATTCATCACAATTCCAAACACAGAACTTTAGCTTTAATGAAGCTGCTGCTTTGCTTCAGTCTCAGCACCAGCAGCAACAGCAGCTAAATGCTTCTTCCCACATGAATATATCAAATGCCGACATTGATTTTGAAGCATCTCAACAACAATCTAATTCTCAAATGCATCTTTCTGGTTCTGGTTTGCATCTTACTGACTCTAACCAATTTCAGACTGCCTTGAAAATGCCTCTGACAAATTCAGTTTCTAAATTAACTGCACACCAAACTCAACAGAATCCATTACAATCACTTCAGTGCCAGTCTGAAAATCAAGCATTAAGGCAAACTCAGTTCCAGGTTGAATCACAGACACAACCATCTGCACAAGTGCAGTCATCACAGTTTTCACAGTTGATGTCATGTAAGCAAATTTATTTTTTTAATAAGTTTAACATAAGTGTATGTTACATCCATGAACCCCAGAAATCTAATTACTGTACTAGAGAAATACTTGTTATAATATCAATTTTTGATTTCTTATCAAAGTATCAGATTGTATGAAGATAATTTTTACTTTTTATTTTAAACTTTGAACAACTTCAAAAAAAAATTAAAGCATTAATTCTTTTTCATAATTAGCCATATCATAGAGTAAACGTAAAAATTCTTGGCTTTAAGTTATAAATCTCCATAGAATAATTTTAATAAATTCTTTTTTGTGTTTGCAGTCAATTATATTGGTGTAATTTCTAATTTTTTTTTTCACTTTTATTTAACCAGCATTACCAAGTGCATCTGCTCCACAAATCATTATTGTTGGCAACCCACGGCCTGTTTCTGGGCGTAATAATGTTTTCAGTTTAGGAGGGAACTCTCAGCAGCCAGCCCCAAGTATTTTTATTATCCCATCATTATCCACTATCAATGAAACTTCTGTATCACAACAAGACAGTGATGGTAAGTGAAGATGTTTTAAAAATGCTTTGATAAGGATGAGATTTTTAATGTTTTTGCATTTATTTTTACTTAAAATAGAAATTTAGTGAGAAAAAATCTTTCAGACACCAATAAAATTCTAAATTATTTAGAATTTATTTTTAAATTCTAAATTATTTAGAATTTATTTTCAAGTATTTATTATAGGAGTATCAAACAAAAGCAGGCAAAGTGAGAGAAAGTTTATTAACCCATTAATGCCCCTCATCCTATTTTTGATTGTTAATGTTTATTAATCGATAATTAATACTGGATTTTTCTTTTAGAAAACTATAATACCAGAGTTTATTGTAGGGATCAATAATTTAAAAGCAACTCCAGTTACTCTCATTGGTCTTCAGTTGATAATGTAATCAATTCCAGTGCAGTATTTTAGTTTGATTTTTCAACACTGTCTGAGCTGATGTAGTATTTACATTATCCAGACTGTGTTGTCCTCATCTTCATTGCCATTATACACTCCGACCTTCTTCAGGAGCTAAGAATTTCGAACCGAAACCTTACACTGAGGTATATAATTCACATTCCATGTTCAATGTCATTTCCAGATGTCATGTAGTTATCTCCCTTTAACTCTACTCTTTAACCTATTTATTCTGCTGTAGCCATGTATTGAACTCACAACTCTTTGGGCCAAGTCACTGGAACTAACCAACATCTATATCCACTGGGCTGTGTGTCCTTGATGACATCAGTGTATGAATTTTGGGGATTTATAAACCTCATTTCTCAATAACTAGTTTTTACCATAGCTCATATTGCAAATCTTCTGCCCAGTCAGTCATGTCTCTTTTGAGACATGATCACCCAAGCGTGTATCACGTATGACACTTGACTGACTGATACTAATGATTTTCTCTAGCCATATTATTGGTTCTCATATTGTATTCATTTCTATGTTTGGCTGGCTTAGGAGATTTTTGTGGCCTGCACTGATTCCTTAAGCTTATGTAGTTTCCAATTGTGTTCTCTATCAATTATTTCAACTTCATCCCATAGTGGGGCGGTGATCCCCTTTTTCCCTCCATATATGGTCAGCTGTGCCTGATTTTTTTATCTCCACTCGTGTTATGACCTTGTAATGTTCTTGCAGCCTTACCCTAAGGGGGCAGCTCATTTCTGCTTTATATTTCTTTCCATAGCTACATGGAATGGCGTACACATAGTCCTTAGTCATGTTTTCCTCTATTGGCGGTCTTATTTGAGAGACATATCTGCAAAGCGTAGAATCACTTTTGAAGGTAGTCCCAATCTTATATGGACCACAGGTCCTTTGTATTTTCTCTGATAACCCATTTACATAGGATCAGCAGTCTTGGGGCTTTTTTCCTCATACACCCTCCTTTCATGTTTCTAAGTGGTGAACAAATAGCTGAGAGAGTTGAGTTAAAGCGAGATAGCTACATGGCATCTGAACATGGAATGAAAATGACATACCCCAGTGATCAAAATAAAGGGTTTGGTTTGAAATTTGTAAACATGCTAATGAAGATGACAACAGTCTGAATAATGTAAATAATTGCTAGGGAAATATGATAATTTTCAGATTGATTTTGCTAAGTTTGGGGATGTCTGAAAAGTATAACTGTTCAATCTCAAATTAGATAATAAAATTATAAGTGCAAGTTAAGACATTAATTTTGGGAAACTATTAAGATTTTGAGCTCTCTTTTTGACTGATTATTTCTATTGTTCTATGGAATTAATTCTTCAGGTAAACACACCAACTGGCCCCTTGTTTATCAAGTCCAATTTTAGGGTTTGGCCAAAGGGCCTAAATGCCCAAATATTATTTTTTTGTAATGAGTTTTTCAAATATTAGCATCATTCACTGAATAAAATCAATTTTTTAAATTGATTTTAATACCTTAGCATTTCTATAGACACATTTAATAAATCTAACTTTCTTAAAAACCCTCCTATTTTTATGATAAAAATGGTTGACTGCTACAGTTATTCTTGACAGTTCACACTGTCAAACATTGTCATTGGTCATAAGCCACCTATATTTCCAACTTTGACAGTGCAAAGAAGTTGCAAAAACAAAATTGGAAGATGTAATGAAAACTGCAACAACTTATTGGAACTATTGCCTTCAGTGTTAGTTATTTCATGACAGAGCTATGATATAAAATTATTTCCACAAAATCATATCTTGTGGCACCTTAAGACCTGACATTTGATCAGCCTTTGATATAGAAGATTGAATGATGCATAGATGACCTATTTAATGGACAAACCTCTTAATTCTTTTTGCTATAAAATATAAACTCAGTATCAGTATACTTGTCACTATTCCTAAAGAAATGATTTTTTTACTGTTATATGAATATGAGCTCTATTGTGCTCTGAATTAAAGACAGTATTTTGTTCCAGAGAGTTTCTCTTTATATGGCATTTGGTCATTCCATATCAATTCAACCAAAGAAATGATAAAATGTAACCCCCAAAAATAGATTTTTTCATTTTGATATATGTTGTAGATTTTATAGTCTTTCTTGAAAATGTTAAGTGAAAATTCCTATATGTTCTCAAGATATCAGATTTTTCTGTCAATGGACATTTCCATTTTTGAAATCAATGATTTCACAAGACTCCTTATAAGTTCTAATCTACTGAAATTAATGAAATTTGATACCATTGTATTTTCAGTTAAGGTATCCAAATATCTCTTTAAAATTTTACAAGAAGTAATCAAAATGTAGATATTAGCAGTTTTATGGTAAAAAAAAGTTCTTAAGTGGCTGACCACATGAAAAATTACAAGAGACCTACGAAGAAAAATATGGAACACTTTTGTTAAATGAGACTTAACTAGGAAAAATTTAGTTTGTGGAAAATTCAGTTAACAATCACAAATATTTGTTTCAGTACACTTGTCTATTCCCATTTATCGCAAAAATACTTTTATATTATTTAACAAATGATATACATATAATACTGATGAAACTTCTTGGCATTGCAACATACTGGGATATTATATTTTCCAAATAAAGGATGACCTAAATGACCTAATAGTGAGATTCAGCAGGACGCTACCATGTATCAGCAATTCCAGCTTTTGTCAGAATACACAGAAATACCTGTTGATCAGATTCTACCAACATTGAAGTGATTCAGAAAATATGTACCTACTTCTAGTTAGCTCTTATTTGGGGTATAGTAATAATTACAATTTAAGAGTGTTGTTGTTGGTTAGCAGCTCAGAATTAGAAATCAGCAAACAGAATCTGAATTACAGCTTGTTATGTTCATTTTTGCACAAATACCTTTGGCAACCATTTTAGAAGAAAAAACTCTGAATTTTCAAAGCAGTATGTAACCCTGGTCAAGTGCATACTATACAACAAATGAAAAGATTGTGGAGTTCACAATGACACTATGATTCCAACTACAGTTGATGGGAATGACAAGGAATTTTTGCCTGTCCTTCTCATTGTGAAGAGCATTCTTAGTAGAAATAATCACTAGTGTCAACTAACATTTCAAGAAGTGAAATCTGTGCTTACATATTTACTTTCAATCTTTCACTCTGATGCTTCAGACTACAGCATAAAAGTGACCACCCTGTTGGCTGGGGCTGTAGAATATGCCAACTGCACTATGTAGGGAGGTAACCTCCCTCCAATGAGGCCACTTGTTTGTCATGGGTGTCAATCCGTGATGTCTGGGGATGGGATCCTGGTGGTTGAGGGTCACAGCAGTCAGGGTTAAGTACCCATGATTTCCAACACACTACTTTGGTGCTTACCTGGATTAGATGGGCAGTTGAAGAGGCCCAATCTTGTGAATCAGCTGGTCAGGTCAAGTCCCAATGCCTATAACAATACCAGATTGAATACTTTGGGGAAAATGTACCCAAATGAACTAGTGGATGAATCACAACTCAACCTTAATGTATAGGTGTTAGAAGGCACAGGCTGAGGGGCCAGTTAGTTCATAGAGACACAAGCTTGGACATGGCTGTTAACCATTTGTTCACTAAAAGTTTGGTTAGTGCAACAAATGTGGCATCAGGTGCTCTGGGTCTCTCACAAGTGCATGTATATTGGTCTCTGTAGCCCTGACCTGTCAGTTTAATTGACAGGTACCAACAGTGGGCTCCAAGGTGGGTGGAGTGTACAGGTAGTAAAATTTTAGTTATTTGAATAATGAATCAGAACAAAAAACCCAAGCAATACCTTTTGGACTCATATTCCAAAAAAGAAATTGACTCAGACTTTCCAAGACATTTTGTGCTGGAGTCTTTTGGGGAAACTCCTTTGTTGAGACTATCCTCTTTCTTGATAGATAAACGATAAAAGATAACTTATCAGATTAATAGATAAACGATAAAAGATAACCAATCAGATTAATCCAAAATCATTTAGGAAGATGAGAGATGCCAATTTGAAGGTGGAGGTTAAGACCAGAAAACTTTCCTTAAAACAAGGCTGACTACATCAAGGGAAGTGATTAGAAGTAGAGAACTCTTTCTGGCAACACCAGAAGAAATTTCATCTACCTTGGATAGCCAAGGATTCTCTGATTACCAAAACATCTTGATGAGAAGAAATGCAAAAAAGTATTTATGAATGCATGCATCTCTTCCAAAAATTATATACAAAATCAAAATAGGCTACAATATTGAACCAGTGAAGCTATATATCCCAGCTCCTTTGAGATGTTTTAGATGTCAGAAATTTGGACATCACAGAGATAGCTGTAGAAATTGTCCTACATGAGCAAAATGTGGCAAAAAAGACTCTAATCATGGTGAAAATGACTGCCAGGATGAAATTAAATATGCAAATTTCCAGGAAAAGCATCCTGTTTACTCTCTTACTTGTGAGTAATGGAAAAGAAGAAAAAGAGATTGTGGAAGTAAAATATAAAAGAAATATCTTCTTTACAGAAGCAAAAATGTAGTTGAAGGGTACATGAGGGGCCCTTCCTACACAAGACTAGTGGGTAGAAGAAGTCTAAATAACTCCAGTCAGACTGACAAGTATAGGGACCTTATTGATAGACTGGTACACTTCGGACTGAATAATTGGCCCAATTTTCCAAAAAGATCTGAATGAAATATATGATAAAGAAGTGGGACAGACTGAACTAGGAAAAGGTGAAAAGGAAACTGTCCATAAGATTATAACATTATCTCAGACACAGACCTCTCCTTCCAAAAATGCAGAGCAAAGGTCACAGAGATCACCTATATGTCTACCAAAGTCCATAAACATTAAATTAAGTGACTCATCAAAGAGAATGGAAATGACCAAGCAAAAGTTGGAAGACTCTACTGAAAATCATTTTGAAAATTTAGATGAGATGGAAGTAGAGAGTCAAAATCCACAGATGGCTAAAACTTCCAACCTAAACAAAACAATAACAAATAAGCCATAAATAAAAGAGTACAAGTATGCATAAAATATTGTAGTGGAAATGCCATGGAGTTAATATCAATGAGCTGCTTCTGTTGATAACAGATCTGACTCCGGTAGTTATCATCTGCCTTCAGGAAACCTTCCTAAAGAGGGATGACAAAATAAATATTAGAGAGTACCAGCAATACAATTATATGAAGGACACTGGTCTTTAGACATAAGGTGGTACATCTAGCCTAGCCAGGAATAATGTTCCACAAAGTCAGTTAAACCTGACAACAATCTTAAAGGCAATAGCTGTAAAAGTGATGCTGCACAGACCAGTTAACATCTGCTTGGTGTTCATTCTACCTATCGAAGGGATAAATTGCAGGAAATTATAAAGCAAATTTCTGCTTCCTTTATATTACTAGTAGATTTTAACTGCCACAGTACATATGAGGCTGTAAAAATACAAACCTGAAAGGAAAGACTATGGAATCTGTTATAGATAACGATAAATCCCCAACTTACATGTGTCCATTCTCTAGCAGTTACTCTGCAATCAATTTATCTTTGTGCAATCCATCTATCTTTATAGACTTTTCCAGGAAAGTACTGATAGACATATGTGGTAGCGATCATTTTCCAATTTGTCTGCAAAATTCAGAGCAAAGTGACGAAAATCCCCAATGTTAGAAATTGAGTAAAGCAAACTGGGAGGAATTTCAAAAGCTATGTTTTGAAAAACTAGAAGGATCAAGGACATAACACAGTTTACAGAAATTCTGGTCTCTATAGCAAAGAAATGCATCCCAAATGTAAAATTTAAAAAAAGAAAACATAATAGATGGGTGCAAAAAGGCTATTAGGCTCTGAAGAAGGTCATTAAAAGTTTTTTATAAAGATCCCACAACAGATAACTTGCTGAAATTGAAGCAACTTCAAGCAAAAGCTTGGCAAACAATCAAAGATAACAAACAGGAAAAATTATGTCAGCAAACTTCGTTCAGTGACAAAAACAAAATCTGTTATGGATATGATAAAGAAGATAGCGGGTAAATTTTATACTAATGCAATAAAACACCTTTCCATAAATAATAACAAAATAACCAGCAAAAAGGATATTGCTGATGAATTAGCAATAACCATCTCTAAAATCTCATCAGCCAAGAATGGCAGTGCACAATTTGTTAAATTCAAACAAAAAGCTGAAAAACAAAAAAATAACTTTAAATCCAAAATGGATCTCAATATGCAAAGTCACAAATTTATTTGCCTGAAGAGCATCAACTTTGGACTTGAAACATGTGCAGCAACACAAAAACCATTATGGACACTTAATATATTATACAAAAAGCAAGAAATGTTAATAATAATAATAACACTAAATCTATAAACAAAATATTCACGACTTCTCACACTTTTTTCTTATATATATATATATATATATATATATATATATAAAATACAAAACAAAAAATAACAACTAGTCAGTTTGTTTGGGCAATCTAAGATATGCAGAAGATACCATTTACTGCTACCCATCTAACACTGGGCTTTATCCCAGCTGCCTCTCTGCTGAGCAAAGAAAATCAACCTGCTTTGGAATCTATACTGGCCTGGCTTGTGTAACTAGCTGATAAGTCAATTTGGCCCTTACCTGGGCTAGACAGGCAGTCAGGGGCCCAATCTGATCAACTGGCTGGTCAGATCAAGCCCTAACATCTACCCCCAAACATACCCTCCAAAAACGTTTTCCCCCAAGACTGATGTATCCTACCATACATATCCCCCCCCCCCCAAATAAAACCCCGACCAGACCATGAAAAGTTATATATAAGAAAACCACTACCAGTTTTCTATGTGTAGATGTTGGAAGGTGCTGGCTGAGAGTCAATTGACAGCACGAGATACATAGGTCCAGACATGGCTGCAAGCCATCCACCTGTGCACCTACATTATTGGGTGGTGCACAGGGGGAGGAGACAGGTGCTCTGGGTCTCTCGCGCTGTTAGTAAATTGGTGGGGAAGTCCCTGATTTGCCAGGGCGAATGCCCCCCCCCCCCTCAACAGATCCTGTTCACAGGCTCCAGCCTGGCTTGGTGGCTGGGGATAACTCTTCAATGAATAACTTATTATATCCTATGTCTAATAAATATTCCAAGCGTCCCCATGTGGAATCTCCATCAGACTCAGAAAGTGAATCTAATATTACAAATCAATTTTCTCAATTAACTGTTTTGGTGTCTTTAGAAGAAAAACAACTAACAAAGGTATCGCCATTCACTATTGAAAAAGTACTTTCTGGTGCTATAGAACCAAAGATGGTAAAGAAGCTAAAAAATGGTACGCTACTTGTCCAAGTAAAATAAAAAATCATAGTCTGATGCACTTCTAAAGATGAAAACCTTTTCTGAAATGAAGATAAAAGCATATCCACACATTACGCTTAACACATCTAGAGGTGTAGTCAGAAGTATTGAGCTCTCACTCTGCACTATCGAAGAAATTAAGACTCAGGGTGTAATAGATGTACGACGTATACAAATTAGAAAAGGAACAGATGTCATTCAAACAAACACATATATATTCACTTTCAACATTCCCAAAGTCCTGATAGAATTAAAAACAGGATATACAGTTGAAAAGGTTAATCAGTACATCCCTAGCCCTCTACGTTGCTTTAATTGTCAACTTTTTGGACACAATAAGGACAGGTGTACAAGCTTCCAACATGCAGAAGATGCAGAGAAAGAGACTAGGACCACCAAGGGCAAAAATGTAACAAAAATGCAAAATATGTTGTCTTGAAGATCACCCATCAGACTCCAAACAATGTATAATCTGGAAAAAAGAAAAAGAGATCTATACTATCAGGTTTACACGTAATATATCTTTTCTTGGAGCTAGAAAGATAGTCGAAGCAACCGGCGTATACCCCACCAAATCATATGCATCAGTTACTAAACCAAAAACAAACTTCGAAAAACAAGAATGCCATTCTTGCAAACTCCTACTCAGTAAATTATCAAAACTTATGCCAGAATCACTCCCCACTTTCTTGAAAGAAATTAATCCACTCACTGAACCTGACAAAAACACTGAGCATGAAAAAAACGATCAACATGAAATACCTCTATGGCAGAAGAAAAATCCCTTCCCCAGAGGGAAACTATCCAAAAAAAATCAACTTTGCGGAAGGAATCTAAGTTCCCTCCCCTGAAGAAAGTCACTACTACTCAGGAGCAGACTGTACGGAGATATCTACCTCCAAATGACCCTATAGACGAAACAGAAATAGAAAAGATTATTAACCAACTCCCCTGTCCCTTCCTACTATTAGGTGACTTTAACAGTTACAACACTAGTTGGGAATTCTCCGACACAGACAAGGGAGGAATCATAATAGAAAATGTTATCAACAATAACAACCTATGTATATATAATAATAATAATAAGAAACCAACTTTTATTCACTCTGCTACAAACATGTTCTCAGCAATTGATCTTTCTATAAGTGATCGAAGTATCTTTATGGATTACAACTGGACTGTTCACGAGGACACATGTGGGAGTAACCACTTCCTAATAACATTAGAACATTCTGGCCCTGAAATAATCTAAAAAATTCCTCGCTGTAACCTTAAAAAAGCTAACTGGAATAAATTTAAACAATTATGCAAATATAAACTCCTACCTGGAAAACATGAGAAAGACCCAATCACTCACGTTACAGATACTATTATCTCTATAACTGTGGAATGCATCCCTAAAACAACTTCATCAACAATGTATAATTGGCCCTGGTTTAATGATGATTGTAAAAAGGCTATCAAGCTATGGCATGCTGCTTTAAGAAAATTCAATAATTGACCTACTGCTCAGAATTTAAACCATTTTAAAATATGCATGCTGAACAATAAAAGAAGCCAAACAAGAATCATGGAAGAGCTTTGTTTCCAAAATCAGTAATAGCACCAAAAATAAAACCATATGGAATATGGTACAGAAAATATCAGGGAAAAACATCAGTTCCCCCCTCAAGCACAAAATACCCCCCCCCAAAAAAAGGACATGGCCAACTGCTTGCAGACTTTCTTGCAAATAACTCATCCAAAAATCACAGTCAGAAATTCCAAACTATTACACAGGAATCAGAAAAAATTAAGCTGAACTTTAAAAATAATAATGAAGAAGAGTACAATAAACCTTTTTCTATTAATGAACTAAAGCATTCATTAAAGAAGGCTAATAACACAGCTAAGGAACCAGACAAGATAACATATGAGTTCTTAAAACAACTACCTGATCAATCATTGAAGTATTTACTCTCCATTTTTAATGACATCTGGATCAGTGGTAATGTTCCTACTATATGGAAACAAGCCATAGTCATTCCCATAGCAAAACCAGGAAAAGATGCATCTGACCCCTTCAATTACCGCCTCATAGCACTAACAAGCTGTGTATGTAAGAAACTAGAAAGAATGGTAAATAACAGATTAACTTGGTTTGTTAAAATCAATAAAATATTAACCAACCTTCAATGTGGTTTCTGAGAACAGCGGAGTACTATGATTGGAAACTTTTATTAGAAATGCCTTTATCAAAAAAAAAAAACATATTACTGCTATTTCATTTTTTTTTTTTTTTACCTAGAAAAGGCATACGATACCACATGGAGATATGGCATCATGAAAAATCTCAAAGAAGCTGGACTACCTATTTTCATTAATAATTTTTTAAACAATAGACTATTTAATGTCTGTGTAGGAACATGCCTCTCAGACTTCAAGGAACAGGAAATGGGAGTCCCACAAGAGGAGTATTTTGTCCGTAACTTTATTTAACTTAAAAATCAATGATATTGTTGGATGTATAAACCCAGGTGTGAATTGCTCACTGTATGTTGATGATTTTTTAATCTGCTACAGCTCAAGGTATATCCACATAATTGAGCAGCAGCTTCAACAATGCATTGACAAAATAAAAAAAAATGGTCAACCGAGAATGGATTTAAGTTCTCCACTAACAAAACAAAATGCATGCACTTTTGCCAGCTTAGAAAATTGCATCCAGATCCTCTTTTAAAACTGGACAGGATTCAGATTCCTGTTGTAGATCAACATAAATTTTTAGGTCTGATATTGGATAAAAAGCTCACATTTATTCCTCACATCAAACACTTAAAAAACAAATGTAACAAAGCTATCCAGCTCACACAGACTGAGGAGCTGACAGACAAGCCTTATTGAAATTAAATAGATCATTGGTGCGATCGAAATTGGATTATGGCTGCTACATATATGACGCCACCAGAAAGCCATACACAAAGGCATTAGACACTGTTCATCATCAGATACTTAGACTAGCCTTGGGAACCTTTCGAACTTCTCCCATCAATAGTCGATATGCAGAAGCCAACGACCCTCCATTATCAATTTGCCACAACAAATTAGCCTTACAATATTTGACCAATAATCCTCTCTTGCCCATCCAATCCTGCCTACAACTGTATTGTAAGCCCATTATATCACCCTCTCTATGATAGGAAAAAGAAAACAATTAAAACATTTGGCCTAAGAATGAAAGAAATCATCAGAGAATCCAATATAAACCTGGAATGAATTCACAAATCACTCATTTCAGAAAGCTCTCCATGGGAAATCATCCAACCAACACTGTTGCTAAATCTCACCAAATTCCCTAAATCAAAGACCAACCCTACTAATTTCTACGAAGAACTGAATAAGATTACCAATAGTTTCTCTTCCTATAAACGTGTATACACAGATGGATCGGAAGATGGTAAGAAATGTGGATGCTGTGCCCTACTGGATAACATCACAGTGAAAAGACATCTCCCCGATGGGGCATCAATTTTTAGTGGCAAAGCCACAGCTGTTGAGTTACCACTTGATCTGATCACTTACAATGTAAGTGACAGCTTCGTTATATTCTCTGATTCACTCTCTGTACTCTTGTCTATTCACAACAAGAATCTAAATACCCCAATTATTGTTCAACTTTTAAAAAAATCAATTAAACATGATAACCAAATCCGAGAATATTGTTTTTTGTTGGATCCCCAGCCACATTGACATTTGTGGTAACACGAAAGCGGACATGGCTGCAAAGGAGTCTCTGAGAGAGGGTATCTTTAATATGAAGGCCCCATTCACTGATCAAAGACCTGCAATAAAAAGATATGTTCAACTCAAATGGCAAAACTGTTGGTCAACCTGTCAGGACAACTAACTCTTCCAAATTAAACCTAATTTGGGAGTGGTTAGGTGCTTTGAAGAAGTCCAGAAAGGAAGAGGTAATCCTGTCTCGATAGGACACACCTTTTTTACCCACTCCTGGCTGTTAAGAGGAGTAGATCTGCCCAAATGCCTCAGATGCCAGATGGTTAATAGCGTAAGACATATACTAATTGACTGTACAGACCTGTCAACAATTTTATAAAGTACAGAGCCTAAAAACTTTATTTGAAAATATCGGCATTGACAAAAGTCTACCTTTCCATCGGAAGATTGACCTATTTAATAAAATTTGATTTTATTATATATCTTCAACATAGATGTATAAATTTTAACATTTCCTCCTAGCTATGGCTAAAATGGTGTGCTGTGTTCTGTATGAGCCTGTTTCCAGGGAATAACTGTGATTTAAAATAAAAATACATTTCCGGCCTTAAATGACCCTTTAGATGTTGGTAGGCCGTTAAACAGGAACAAACAAACAAACTTAAGTATCAACTCCACAGGAGTCTTAATACTTTTTTCTCTTTAGATTAACAGTGAGAAAGTCCGTCATTTTCCTTTTTCTCTTTTTTTTTTTTAAACGGCAATGTTCCAGAGCTCACTGGCAGAATTGGGATATCAAGAGTATCATAAATGACATCTATGACTTTTTCTCTTCAGGAAGGCCACCATCAGCATCATCCGACAGGCATTTCCTAATTTGGTTTAAATGTCTTTTGTGAGTAAACTGGGGACCTTTAATTATGCAGACCAGATTTCCTACTCTTTTCTCAATTGTACCCATTTCACAGAAAGATTTATTATCCTGAATCATTCAGAAAAAATACTTTCTTTTCAGGTTGGTAGCATTTTGTATGTACTGCGTTTGTTTGCTCAGGTTTGTTTGAGAAGTAGCTTGTCAAACACAGACCTGATTTTACACACAAACATTACCTCGGCTGGGGGTAATGATGGTGGTGTGTTATCATTGGATGTGATTCTATACACACGAAGGAACTGTTGTAGAGCTTTTTCTATGGGTTTCTTCAGGGCTCTTTGACACACTCAGCCTTGATCTGAAAGGACTCACAGAAAACCTTAAAATCACCATTGTCCCATTGTCTGACACTAAATAATCAACTACCCCAAATCTGACAAACAGTTCATGTAGGAAGTTGATTGTCACTTTTGTAGTGGGATTTCTTACATCTAAGAACTTCGGGCCACTTAGAAAAACTATCTGATACTAATAGTAGAATTCGTCTAGCGGGCATGCAAAATCTATATGAATTCATGACTATGAATTCACTGTCAGCATCATCTGACATTAAAATTCTGTAAAGGCTGTGCTTTGGCAGCTAAGGCACCTCCAATCAAATATAGTCATTGGCCCAAAACAGGACTATATTTGATTGGAGGTGCCTTAGCTGCCAAAGCGCAGCCTTTACAGGATTTTATGATGTTTTCAATATTCTTATTAATGTTTGGCCAGTATACATAACTGTGCATAAGGCTTTTCATCCTTGTAATCCCTGGGTGTCCAGCATGGAAATCTTTCAGAATTCTTCTTTGTAGTGTTGTGGGAATGATGACTCACTCATGATATAGCAGTACTTTGTTGCATAGAGAGAAAATATCTGAAATCTCTTTGTCCTTTTCACAAATTTTGGTTTTGGTTTGCCTGATAAACTCATCATTTAGAGCTTCTCATTTGATTTGGTCAAGAGTTATAAAGAGTTTCCTTACTGTGTTAAATAATGTTTTTAAATTCTCCTTCTGTTCAAAGAGAAGCAATCACAGTATCTTCATGTGATCCTCTGTGTTTTAGGATTAATCTGGTCAGTCTGTTGGCATGATAGAGTTTTTCAGATGATAGGAACTCCATTTTAAAGTTATAATTTGAAAGGATTGTTCCCCATCTTCGCAGTCTATTTGCTGTATGCATAGCAGACCTGTTTTAGAACCAAAAATGGTCAGTAACAGTTTATGGTCTGTCTGCAATGTAAAGTGTCTACCATGAATGTACTGGTGAAACTTTGTTACTGCGAAAATAAACCCCAACAACTTCTCAATTTGCAAGTAATTCTTTTCTGTAGTAAGAAGCGTTTCTCGACGCAGGATCTATTGGTTTGTGAGAGCCATCTGGTATCTTGTGCATGATATATACTCCAATACTATACAAGCTGGCGTTGCTGGCAACTATTATGTCCAGGTCTGGATTATAGTGGATGAGAAACAGGTCTGATGTCAAAACTTCCTTTATTTTGATGAATGCTTCTTGGCATTCAGGTGTCCTCTCCCAGTCCTTTTTTTTTTTTTTCAAAATTTAACGGAGCACGTAAGTTGTGCATATTCAGTGTAAACATCTAGTAGTAGTTTGCCAATCCTAAGAAACTTTGTAAGGTAGAGATGTTTTTTGGAGCTGGCATGTCTTTGATTGCTGTAGCCTATTCTGGATTTGGTTTAACGCCATCTGTATTGATAATGTGTCCCAAGTAAATAAACCTCTCCATAAAAAGTCACATTATGATTTTTTCAATTTGAACCTGTACTCCTGAATTCTTGAGAAGACTTTATGAAGATGTTCCTTATGCTGTTCTACATTTTGACTGATCATTAATATGTTGTTCAAATATGCAACCATGAAGTCAAGATCGCTCAGCATAGTGTCCATTACTTGTTGGAAAATTGCCGGTGAAGCCTTTACCCTAAACGATAGACGTTCGAACTTGTACAACCCATGATGGGTGTTGATACAGAGCAACTTAGAACATTTTTCCTCACCCAATATTTGAAGATACACGTCACTGAGGTCAAATTTTGAAAAAAATTTCCCTTTATTTAGTTTCACGAATATTTCTCTTGGTTTATGTAAAGAATAATGATAGTCTTTAAGTGCCACATCAAGCCCCATTGAGAAATCAGCTGAAATGAGTCCCTGAACAAATATCAGACACTTGAAATTGTTCGCACTCAATTCTAACAGTTTGAAATCATCGCAATACTTGTTTACAACTGACGCGAATGTAGTGTAATCTTCACTATCCTTTCTGGTTAAATTCATACACTTCTACCTCTTATGAAAGTGTGATGTTTTAAGACTAAAAGGTTCTGTAAGAAGTTTAACCGCTTCAGTAAATGTCAGTTTGCTTGTTTTATAGGGCAAAATATAGTTCACAAATTTGGTGTGCTCTGAAATTCAAGCCAATCTTTTTCATCTTGCTTTTGAATGTCAAGTCATTCTTTTTCATCTTGATTTTGGAATTCAAGCTGTTCTTTTTCAGTTTCCTTTTGAATTTCAAATCGTTCTTTCTCAGTTTCCTTTTGAATTTCAAGTCATTCTTTTTGCATATCCAGCTGGAGTCACTCTATTCTTTTTTTGCTACTCAAGTTGCTTCTCTTGCCATTTAAGTTCCTGTTGGTTTTGCTGTTCAAGTTGTAACTTAAGAAAATCAAGCATCACAGATTTAAATTCATTCCTGTTTGTCTGTGTCTTTTTTAGGATTAAAACAAATACAATTGAAGTAAAAAAAATTTTCTTACCGTTAAATAACAAAAAACATTTAGTAAGCTGAAGTGAATAAAAAAATAACTTTAATTCCTGATTCATTTAAGGAATCACAAGTGCTTTTTTTTATCTCTCTCAAAAAAACATGAATTCTTGTAGTTTGGCAGCTCATGTTCAAGTTTAGTGTAAGTTAGTGACACTTTTCTTTTTCTTTTCGGTTTCCTTTTCTGGATTACCAATTACTGTTGAGTAGAACAAAGTGTGATGAAAATAGAATTCTGAGTGTCCAGTGTTCAACTAATACTGACAATTTTCACGCAATTTCCTTTTGGAATCCTCAAGGGTCCTTAAGAGTCCTCGTTGCCAAGTTTTTGTGGCCTTATTAGGGGCCAGAAATAAAGACACAAAGAAGAAATGGAGTTAAACAAATATATTAACAAAGAAGAGTAGTACAAAACATATACAAAATAAGGTCACCAGCGTGACTGTTTTGTCTGGCTGTCAGAGCTATCTACTGGAACAGACTTCTGCCACAAAGCAGAAACTGCTGCTATTTTATAGTCAGAAAAGTTCATATGTGCATAGGTAAATTACCACAACAATTTTGTATAAACAAATCAAGACTACATTGGAATTTGAGAAATCTCTGTGATGTTGCTCTGGAGGCAACTAAGAGGGATGGGGAAAGATCTAGTTTTACTGAATTCTAATTGTTTCATTTTAGGTTCATATGGTCCTGGAGCCTACTCCAAAGTCATTATAAGGCTACTAATTATCATTTTTAATCCGTGCTTTCTTTTCTTATTTTTTTTATACATAATTCATCCCCACCCCCAGAGTTTTTATTTTACTGCTTAATCTGAATTATTTCCTACTTCAAATCTTTATTAGGCATTTTCCTTTAATAAATCTTTGAACCAGGGTTTCTAACCTGTTATCATCAGATCAGCGTTGGTTTCTTTGCTCAGCATAGTACACTCAGTCATTGCATAAAGTAGAATCATCTTTGCTTAATGAGAAATTTAGGAACACCATAAGTTTTTGTCATATTGTTCTGGAGACAACAAACAGGGGTGGAAAAGATCTAGTCTTACTAAATCTTAATGAATTCTACTTGGTTTATTTCAAGTTTAGATGTTCTGAAGCCTTCTCTGAAGTCATTATAAGGCTTGTAATTATTACTTTTAATCTGTTTTTTTTTCCTTAACACTTCTGCTTCTGGAATATAAAACAAACTGATTTTGGTACAGTACTACTTTTTTATTATTTTATTTGTCAACTTTTTCTGTTAAAAAATAAATCTTAATGAAAGATATGTGCAATATATATATTAGATTTAAAATGTGTAGTGAAATAAATTTTTTTATATCACTAAAATACTTTTGAAATTTATTTATTTCTGTGTCTTATATATAATTATTATACTATTATAGTATGATGGGTATCTGTTACATATATTTTTGACAGCACAATGCTCAGTTTAGTTTCTGTTCATGTATTTTTTAAGTAAGGGTGCATTAGTTTATTACACTTTTTTTTGTTTTCACTGTCTTGGATATAATGAATATCTTTTCATTTTCAGTACTCTCTCTCCTGGATTCTCTTTTGAGAGGTAACAGCTGCAACAACAATAGCAACATGAACCATCATAGTAATAATAATAATAATAATAATAATAATAATGACCATGATGATAACCAACATCAACAGCAACAACCATAATTGCAAGAATGTTCTCTTCACATGTGCAACACCTTGATGTAGTTTTTACCTGACCAAATATCCAATCTCTTGATAGAATTAGCTTCTTTTTTATCAAGTAGATTCTGTTGACAGATGCATGTCATGAGATGTTTACAGGTTCAGGCTTATGTCTGCCACAAGAGGTGCTCTTCATGAGTAAGAAATACTGGCAGTAAGAAAGTTCTGTTTATTGTGAAATGTAATTAACAGAAGCAAAACAGCATTTGGCTGTGAGGAACTAATAACAAAGCAGAAAGAAAAAAAAGTAAAGAAAAACACAAAAGATTGAAAGATAATGGTGCTGAAGTGTCTCTTCCACCATTGCCAGAGATTTTGTCTGGTTTTCTCTGCTTTTTTTTTTTAATTTTTCCTTTGTTAATTTTTTTTTTTTTTTTTTTTTTTTTTTTAATTTTTTCTTGTTATTTTGCTTTTCGGTGTTTTTTAGTTTACTTTTTTTTTTTTAACTTCTGCTTCTGTTACTTTTCTCCAATATTTTTTCTTCCATTATTTTCATTTTTTTCTTCCATTTTTCCTCACATCTGTTCTCCCTCTTCCATGATTTATTTCTGTTTTTCCTGATAATCATACATTTTTGTGGATAATTTACTGTGCATATTTTTTCATCCAGTAACTTTTAGTTAGATGTTACTCCTGAAAATCTTATCATTTTAAACTATTCAAATTGGCTTTAAAAAATGCTTTTGATGATCATCTGCAAATTCATACACAGTTGTAATTTTTCTTACAATCTCATTACGTAAGCAAAGTAAAATAACATGGAACATTCTAAATGTCTACTGTAGTGCATCACTTGTCATATATGTGTGTGTGTGTATGTGTGTGTGATTTTATGAAAATGTTGTGTTACTGTGATGTAAAAACCATTAGGAATATACAGTAAGGTTTATGTCCTGGTCCTATATGAAACTAGTGCCCTACCTCTAGCTTGGCATGGCACTGTAATAGTTCAGTGTGGAGTTATACTTATCAGTTTTTTTAGCATGTTTTGTTAGATTTATCTCCCCTTGAAAGTATTCTGGAACATGCCCTGAACTGAAAAGTCATTACAATTTTTTTTCTATTTATATAGAGTTTGTTGTTCTGAAAATGCCATCACTGTCTAAAATGCAAACAAAAATCGATTTACTCTCAACATGTGTGTACCTAGCATAATATGGGTGGGGGGGTGATATAGATGTTTTTTTAATGCCATGATAATCTTAATCGTCCAGAATCATCCTAAGTACTTTTGAAGATGAATATTAAAAAAGAAACTCTTTCAGATATTTTAAACTGATTTTTTTGTGGTACACTTCATTCATTTGATTTTTATATCTACTTTTATATGCATTTCTCCCATTTTCTCTAATGTGTGACTTTAATTACAAGTTACTAAAAAAATAACTTAGTCATTAATCAAGATTTCCAAAAATCCATAAGGATTGAAATTGTTCTTTGGTAATATTGTAAATGTCATACTAAACTCTGGATTTAAATAGTGATATGGAATCGTCATTACCCTCAATTTTTACTGATTTGACAGACCTATTACTGTGACTATGTGTAAACTACTGCTCTATCTGTACTATTTTATAACTGCGCAAGTGCCTATTGGTTTTTCTATTCTTGGTAATTTGTAATCAAGAATTATACACAAAATTAATACAAATTTATTAATATTCTACTTAGAATAATATACAGACATATCATTTACTTAGCTGTTAGTTTCTTAAAGGTAGCACTTCAAGTCAGTTTTTGTAGATACTTTATGAATTTTACGGAAATTATTATATATTATCTGTATGATACTAATTTTTGAAAAACATTGTTTATTAATATCAGAGATGGCATAATAACTTTGGATGAAATCTCATACACTCTATAACTGATTTTTTTCATTTACTGATTAAAGCCATTAAAATTCTTCTTGTCTATGCTATTTTGTTTCTATTGCTACCTGAAACCATTTTAAATAATCAATGCTAGATAATATTACAGTACAGCATTAAAGATATTGTTTTCTTTTTTCATATTATCTTCAGATATAACAAAATAAATTTATACTTTTTTTCCTAATAACATTCATTTTACATTATAAGTTTACAATTTTGGTTGGAATGTGTTCTTATATGATTGCTGAGACTGTGTGATAGTAGATGTCAATATCAGAATTCTAGTTCTTATAAGTAAAAGACTTTGCATTAATTTTGAAGAATAATTTTCAAATTTGGAAATGTGTAAACAGGATTGAGAATTTTACAGTTCCTCAAAGGACCAATATTTTCATATATTTCAAAAGCAAATATGGGTATTTGTTAACATACTTGGTGGGCAGGATTTTATTTTAAGAGGTTCTAAAATGTTTTGTTAATCTGCTGGTTGTTCTGTTTTGACAGTTTGAATATATTTTATGATCATTACATTTTATCTTGCTCTCCTACTCCCTTTGAAAAATGACTTGCATTTACTTTTTTTTTTCTTTGTTCTCTGAATTTTGGGTAAAGTTAAAATAGAAGTAATCTTCAACTTAAAAAATAATGTAAAAACTTTGGCATTATAACTAACTCTGAATGTTTGCTTCTATGTTACACTTAAACTGTTAAAACAAGATTTAGTAAAATGTGTCAAATGCTTTGACAGGTATGAGCTGATTTTTGAGAAATTGTCACAGCATGTTTCTCTGTCTATCATTACAGCATTTCCTCTGGCACTTTTTGTTTTTATTTCTATTTATTAATATCCAGCTTTTATTTATCTTGAAACACTTTGGCATGTAGATCTTTAGTGTCATTTCATTTCACGCACTTCTGAAATTGAATCATACTTTGTTTCATTTGATAAAAATATTACTTTAAAATATTGCTTTAACTGTTAGGCTCAGTGCTGAACTTTATACAGGGTTTGCAAACAGGAGCAAAATATTTTACATTGCTTACTTACACAAGTGTAAGTAAGCAGTGTGTTGGCTTTGTGAAATCCAAATTAGCATTTATTGTAATTGGTGCTATTAATACACAATGGATCTTAGGTCTGGTAAAATCAAAGTTTGAGTTGATCAAGATACAAGTTGAGCAAAATTTAATCATCTTTTCTTTATGTAAAAGTAAGATTCTAATTTTCCTTTCATTACTTCATTCATCAACTGTAAGCATTTGTTTGGTTTGTTTTAAACAATTGCTCCCTCTTCTTTCATAAACAAAGGCTGTTAGAATTGATACAAATGTTCTTCATAGTGTTCATATTCATTGATAATGGTTCATACAGGTCCTGGAAAATTGGCAGGGTTCTTTTCAGGGCTTTCAAAGTCCCTGAAAAAACAATGGCAACCAAAAAGTTCTTTGAAAAGTCCTGAAATTTTCTAAATTGTGCTACCCACTCATCCCTTTTCTCAATTCATGAAAGTCAAAATATGAAATTCCAGAAATCTAGCTTTTTTAGTAGTCAGTAATATTTGCTGGTTTATTTCCTTGAGTAGGTTGAGTTCATGAGCTCTTATTTACTTCTGCATTTTCTTGGTCTAGGTAATGAGATAGAAATGGAGAATATGAAGGTATGTTTTCTCTTAGCTACCCTCACTCAGCAAGAAAAGAGGAAAAGCAAAGATAAAAGGCATCAAAGACAAGTAAACATTTCTTTCTATTAAAGATAGTTCACACTTATTGAAAGAAAAATAATCAATTTTTAAATATTTTAAATTCATAAATTCATTTTAGTAGAATAAAAAAAATTATCAGTTTTTTTTTAATTTGAACAATTGAAGTTTTATTCTAGGTACCTCCACTTTTTTGCAATTATTTGCAATACAAATTCATTTTAAAACAATGAATTTTGATAAATGAAAAATTTTAGTTTTAATTGAAAGTGAAAGCATTAAATTTACTATTTCCATTAAGGAAAATACTCTGTAGTGTATTTTTCAAACAAATTTTGAATCAATTTTTAAAAGTTTTTAAATAACTGTCACCCTTTAAAGCCTTCTTTCATCACAATGCAATTTTTTTTATTAAAAAACATCTTCCAAGCATGGATACTTTAAAAATAACCTTCTTTTTATTTTTTCAAAGCTGTTTTTTGTATTTGTCTATACTTCTGAGATAAGGTAGTGTTTACGTTATTTACACTGTTTGGACTGTTGTCCTATCTTTATTGCCATGGTTACGACATTTCAATCATGGCCTTCTTCAGTTGCTAGGAATTTTGAGCTGAACCCTTTATTTTGATCACTGGAGTAGATAAATCTCATTTCATGTGGCATTTATTGCTTGGCTTTATATTAAAAATTCAGTCTGGCACCCTTGTCCATTTCCTTTTGTATTTCTGCCAGAGATGGCTACAAAAAGTACAAGCATGTGAACAACTCTTAGACATTTAGTCAAATGTCATCAAATTTGTGAACTTAATTAAAAAACAGAAAAATGTCCCCAGACCAATTCTTTCTCTGTGTTACTGTCAAACATGAATGACGTTTTATTTCCAGTGAAACTGCAGATTTTTGTGTCTGTTTAAAAAGACATTGTACCATTTCTGGTAAAATATCAGAGTGATAAATCATTGTTTATTTCCTTGTAGATGATCTTTTTAGCATGATCATGAAACTATTAAAAAGATTTGTAAAGGATGAGCACATTGAATGAATTTGTAAGAATTTTGTCAAACCCAGACATGTATAAATATGTTGCAAAGATCAAGTGTGGATTTCTGGCAGATAGGGCTGTGCAAAATTTATCTTAAAAAGGAAATGTGTCAACAAAAGATTTGTTTGCACACAGAATTGCAACAACGGCAATGTATATCACTATTGAGAAACTGGCAATGTTTCCCCTTAGATACCCACTTACATTGCTTGCATGGCTGAATCCTGGGTCCATTTGTGAAAAAAAACTTTGCCACAAAAGATAGTCTAAAAAGATGTCTTTCTCACATAATGAACAGAAAAAACTGATTGTGATGATCATTCAAGGAGGGGGTTGCTGGAAATATTGCTTTTAAGAATTTTATCAAGCATGAAGAACATCTGGATACTTTGTTCTACTCTTTGTCTAGCAACAAATAATATTAAAACCTGGAAAATTGTTTGCATATTGCTGGTATTCTCTCATAGACAGACCTCAGTAAAAAGGGATTTCCCAGGCAATAAAGACATTTCTATTGACACTGAGCAGCAGACTTTGGTTGGACAGCACATTATCATGGACTACATTATCATTGACCACAGTTCGCGGTGCTGGCTAAGGCTTGTCTCTGCAGTGCTTTTAATGCCAGAAAAGCATACAACCAATACATTAAGGCTGAGAAGAAAAAAAGGCAGGAAAAAGCAGCTTGACAAAAACGAAAAAGCCTTGCTTGTGGAAATTTAAGAACTGAAGACCAAAAAAAAAAAAAACAAGCTTGAAAGATTTCAAGTCAGCTGACTCAGAACTTCACTCTTATTGCAAAGTCCAGTGCCATGCAAAGAACAAATCCATAGAGATATATCAAAATTGGAAAAGGAGCTGAATGCTAAACTTGATAAACTTTATTAACATCATTTGTTGTGTGCTATGTGCAACAAAAGCTATGAGTATTAGCAGTAGTTAAAATGTGTAGTCTTTTGTGAAAATTTCTATTTGTAGTTCTGTTCATTAAAACTGTTATATTTAACTTGACATTAACAAACCATGAGTAGTCTACATAACTGAAATGTGAATGTGTAGCAATAAGAATTAAAGTGTGTAATTCAAAATTTCCAAGTGAAATAGAACTTCAAACTGTGTAGAATGCTATACAAAATGTGTAACATAACCAGGTCTGCATTCAGTTGTGTTCAGTACTTTGATTTTTTTCACTGTTTTCAACTGATTTATGTGACATGAATTATTGGAACCAGCTTTAACTTTTCTTTGATCATCTCATCTGTCAAACTGATAAGATAAATTGCAAAGTTTGTGTTTTTGAAATTGATGTCCATTCATTTTGTGTGCGTGCACATGCATGCCAGTTTCAGTCCTTGAAATTTCTTAACATAGTCCTGGAAAGTTTTTTACACAGATCTGTAGGAACCCTGTAACATATTTTCTTAGTAAAAGATAAAACTTCATTATTTACAGTAACCTAATAATACTTTTTTTATATACAAAATAGAAATAGCCACCATATCTTTTTTTTTCAAATGTTAGTACTTTTAAATGTTTTATTCTCAGTTGCACCTGACTGAAATTCTTTGGAAATAGAGTTATATAAATTTTGGTTAGTGAGCCATTTACCAAATTTATGAACTTAAACCTGTGATAGTAATGTTTTTTTTTTAATTCTTTCTTTCTATAATCTATTTTGTGAGTAGATATATATTGTACTTGAAAAAAATGCAATAAATCAATTTTTAATTTTTTTCTTCACTTTATATTTTCCTTACATTCGATTTTCCTTTTAGTATATACCATATACCAAATCTTTAGAAAAGAAGTTGCTATTTGCAAGCTATAAATATTTCTTTTTACAAAATTTTTTAAAAATATGACAAAATCAAAGAAGAAATATAATTACTTTTATATTATGTTATATATTTTATCATAAATTATATATTACTCTCTGTGTCCATTGAGGAATCCGTCCTTGATAACTTTATATGAAATTTTATTTGGTAAGTGTTACAAAACATGCTGAGAATTTATTAATGTCATATACTTGTCAAAGATATAAGTATAGTTCTTAACTTCAGCCAATGCCGTATTGAAATAGATTAGTTATAAATAAAAGGCAAAATTACAATACATTTCAATTTATATCAAGATGAATAATTTTACCATTATTGTAAATAGATTTTAATACTATTGAAATACATTACTAATTGACTACAGGCATTGATTCTGTTTGCTTGGGTAGTGTTCATTTATGTATAGGCCAAAGAACAAATATTGTGTTATTAGAGAGAAAAACTTTCAAGCATATATCTTTGTTCATTTTAAAGTAATGCTTTCATTATCTTATAGGGTGTTATACATTTTATTTGGCAACAGGAAATTACACTTGACAAAAGTCTTCAAATATTCTGTTAAAAACTTTGTTAGTAGTAATATTAAGAATGGAATTTTATTTGATTTGAAAATGTGTTCAACTTTCATTTTCTTGATAATTTATCCAGCTAAAAATGTAGAAAAAAGTTTATATTTTAAAAATTAAAATCAATGTCAGAATTGCACCAATAAAGGAAATTGACAGAGAAATAGTTTATTATTTTTTTTACTAGACTATAAGAATAAATTTATAAAAAATATTTACTTCAGATTTTCTGTTCTTGTCTCTAATTTGGCATAGATATTGTACAAAATCATGTGAAGAAATTACAGTGCAGATATCTTATTTTACTGCATTATGCAGATAATGCACTTTTCAACAATTCATGTTTTATGGCAAGTCTACATTTTGCTGACCACTTTTACTTACCTCATGTCTACCATATTTTGGTGGCAATAAGTTTTTTTTTTTTAATTTTTTTCAAATTAAGGTACATTTCTGTTTACTTTTATTTTTTTAAAACCCAGTTGCACACTTCATAGTTTACAATATAGTATAAATACAGGGTGAGATGGATTAATTTCTTTAATTTATGTAAAAATAAAAATAACATTGACATCTCATTTTAACAGATATAGTTACCAAAGTTACACAAAAAATATCTTGAAATACTGAAGAGTAAATTCATTCAATAAAATTATCATTGATCCCAGATGCATTTGGAATCTTCTTCTGGACAGTCTCCTTGTTTAAGTTGGTAAATGCTACTATAATCCTTACCTTCAATTCATCTTTTGTGTTATAAGGAATTTTTTTGGTCTCTCAATTAACTATGCCCCACAACAATCAGGGGATTGCAGTCTGGGGGGTTAGGTGGCCAGATGTAAGGAGTGATGTAGTTGCAGAAATTGTCTGACAGCTATGATGGGGTTTTTCTGCTTGTATGGCATGGTGCAGAATACTGTTGCAGCTACCCTCTTGACTCAGGGAAGCACTATCTTCTCAAAGCACTTGATGTAGGCCTCTGTGTTGAGTCTCGGGCATTCACCAACAAATTTGGGTGTTCTTGTCTTATAAGAGTGAGTTTTCTGTGCTGCTGTACCTTCATAATTGCCACAGACCTAACAGTTTGTTCCTCTCTTTTAGACAGATAAGGAGGTGGCTTAAGGATAGAATTAAGGAAGTTCTCGTGGGTAAGTCTCGATTAACCTATCGAAAGTTAAGTCTGCATGGGATGGGGGAATATTCCCTACCTGCAAGAACATTCTTAATTCTGTTTTTAAGCCCCCCTCCCTCAACTGTCTGAAAAAGGGTAACTAATTGTTTTTGAATTTTCATAAGATTCATTCCCATCACCAGTTACCAACCATTGCCTGATGAAGTACTATTAATAGTACTGAAACATGAAAACGTTTGTGTAGCGATTTAAAATTACAGTAATATATATATATATAGTCATCTGCAGACAGATCGTTTCACTATATCACAGCTCATCATGTCAGTTGGTGATTCTACCTCTGAGCTATGAACACACAGTAGAAGGAGGCAGATTTTTAGCGTGTGATGTATCATACGCCAGTACTTAGAGTGTTCTAATTCATTACTGAATGAGTGATGCGTAGATGCTAGAGTAGCTACTGTTTTTTCAAAGTCTACCATTCTTCCAGAGTACTCAATCAGGGTGTGAGAGCGTAAATAGTCATCCGTAGACAAATCTGTTTCACTGTATCACAGCTCATCAGTACGGTTAAACATCTGTTACCCACGATTGAAACCTGACCGAATTGGCGTCAGTTGGTGATTCTACCTTTTTATATATATATATATATATATATATATATATATATATATTAGAACAAATAGGAAACACATCTCAATCTAACATGTTTCACTTATTAAAGTTTCTTCAGAGACCAAGAGAAAAAGGAAAATAGGCAATACTGGAATGTGATGATTTTGGTTTAGTTTTTATTGGTTAGATATGTGTCATGTGTATTAAAGCAACAGATAATTTTTAAATGTATGTGCATAAAATATTTTGTGTGGTAAAATGTGTGTCAGTTTAGATGTATATTGGACATTACTATAAAAAATACTCCAGAACTTTTAAAAATTATCTATTGCTTTAATACACGTGACACATATCTGATCAATATGAACTAACCCAAAATCATAATATATTAGTATTCCCTCTCTTTGTTTTTTTAATTTTTCTCTTGGTCTCTGAAGAAGCTGTACAGATTAAATATGTTAGATTGGGATACATTTCCTATTTGTTCTTTTTTCTTTATTCTATCATCTTGTCTGATTCCAATCCATCTATTCAGAACACACACACACACACATATAATGAAAATTTTAGGTTTTATTTCAACAGGTTACTAGAACCTGCATTGTTCAACCCCAGTGGAATGTAAAATGAAGGAATTCTAGTATGCCAGAAATAAAAGTTTGTAAAGAAAAGGAAGAGGTAAGAAATTTAGGTTAGGAAAAGATCAAGAATAGGAGAGAGGGAGAAATAGTAGCACAGATGTTTTAGGATTTGAGGGAAGCAGCTTGCCCAAGGAGTCAAAGGTAACCAGTAGGAATAAACTTAAGGATATTATGTGTCTAAATTTAAATTCTAACAGACATAAATAAAATTTTGATTAAATATATTTATATGTGCACACACTGATTGTTTACAAAGAGCATCTTAATCTTCAAATTTTGTTTGTTTCATTTGTGTAACCCTGAAAATGGTTCATTTGAAACTAATAGAATTGGAAGAGTAAAATGCCTTTTATGAACAATTGATATTTTTTTTAATCTTCAACTTGAATAACATTTAAGATTATATACAATCTCTTTGGTTATTGTTTTAACTAGTCATTTTAGATTTATACCAATGGAATTTTATTGTAATGCTGTTATATTTTATATTTAAATTATAATATTTTACTTAATAAATGATGGAACAGAACAGCAAACTTTATGAATTTTTTGACATGAATAGTACATTTTTTCTTTTGTTACAAAAATGATATTTGTAAAGGGAGTAGTTATTGCATGTACCCTTGTTTTATGATTTTTATATATTCCCCTAATTATTTTTTTCTCCAAATGTTGCCTTTAAAAATTAAAAATTGTAGTTTTCTGACTTTACTTTTTTATTTAGTTTATACAAAAAATATGAAAACTACATTTCTCTATCAAAATAGCTTTGCATGTCTTTTAAGTAGGCAAGAAAACAAATGTGGGAAAGAATTTGTGAAATTGGAATTTGGCAGGGCTGACATAAATGTTTTTTTTTCTGCTGTTTTATTATAATTTTCTTTTATGACAAATTTAATACATTCAGTTTTTATTTTTTAAAAATAAGTGAACAATATTCATTTATTTTTATACATTTAATAAGTATCAGTGAATACAGCTGTTTATTCCAGACTTATGAAAGTGATTACTTTTATATATATATACTTCTAGTATTTTTTTTTTGGCTTGCAAAATTTATTTCAGTTTTCTTCTATTAATTGTTGTTTTTCCTATTCTACATTATTATGTTGTCCCATTCAAAAGCTTGCATTTGATTATTTTAATGATGTTATGTCTTAACTCTTGAAAATATTTCTTATTTATAAGGTATTTTATATATATATATATATATATATATATATATATATATATATATAAAATAAAAATATCTGTAGTATAGACACTTTTTTTTTACAATTTAATCACATGACTTGAATAAAATTGTCAACTTTTGATCAGATTCTAAGCTTTGTCTTCATATCTGGATTTCCAAACCAATTCAGATGCTTCGTATTTATCTTAGGATATAGAAAATTATACAAAAATAAGTATAAATTAAACTTAACTGTTTTTCATTTACCACTGGGAAGCATTAAAAAAAATTGTTACAAAATAAAACTTTTTGGGTTTTTTTTAACATTTTCATTGTTTTATAACTGCCTTTCTGTAGTTTTTCTTGTGGCATAGTTTGTATTAAGTGTTGAAATATGCAGAAACTAACTTTAGATATAATACTAAAACACCTCCATGCAAAAATAATAAAATGTTTTTCTCAAACATAATTTATATAGATATTTGTATCTGATCATTAAATGTTGTTCCCCCTTTTTTCTATTCCTTAATAATTCTCTGTTTGCATTAAATTGATTTTTTTCTTTGCTTTAACATAAAAAAGATAGCTATGTAGGATATAATTGTCTTTCTCTGTGTACCTCCTTGAAACTGCAAAATCATCAGCATACCACAGTGAATATATAGTTTTATTGTCAAAATCTTTGTTTTTAAAAAGAGGAATCAAATTATATTTTTTAATATCTCATCAAATTTTTAACTCCTTTTTAGAACATTCAAAATTTTGATTAAAAATCTTGTTTCTTTTTTGTCAGGGAATGTATTAATTTTTAGCATAACAAATTTTAGCTTCTCTTTTGTGGTGACAAACACATTAATTTGGAAATTCTTACAAAAATCAAATAATTGTTGGATTTTAATGAAATTTCCAGGACTTATTTACAAATTAATAAAATTATTTTTATTAAAAAATCTTGCTAAAAATATTTTTTTTATGTGTTTTGCTCCCTTAATTTTATGAAAAACTTGAAAGATTCAGCATAATAATTTTTACTGACTTTATTAGGTAAAAGCAGAATTCTTTGAAGAATTTAAATCATCAGGACAATAGTGTCTGAAGAAAAAAATTTTAGATAAAAAATTAATTTTTGCAAGATAAGTTATCATTTTTTTAAAAATTCAATTTCAATGGTGTAATTTTAAGGAAATGTTATTAAGTAAAACTATATTTACTAATCATATATTATAAAGCTTACTACAATCTGACAATCCTGGATATTTTTAAAAAGAATTTCGTTTTGTTTTTGTAAGTAAAGATACCTGATATTATCATTAAAAGGTCACCTGTTTTAGGGTTGTCCTCCCTTATAAAAAAAAAAACTCATATAAACTTTATTAGCTGCTAGCAATTCTGTTCCACCATACATAACAGCGCATTCATTTACATGTCAAAAAAACAAAATCTTTTAGTTTTTTTCAAATAACATTTCAGAAATATATATTTTATTTTTGAAACCAAGACTTAACTTTTGTTTACAAATTTGTCAAAATGGCTGATTTCATCGATTTTACTAAAAAAAAAAAAGAAAAAAGGGATTCCAATCAATGGAGTTTCTGTTTGAAATAAACCACAGAGTATTTTGATTACTGGAAATAGTAAATTTAATACTTTAACTTTCAATTAAATCTAAAATGAAAGCTTAAAGAAAGCTTTTACGTTTTTAAAATTTCATTTTAAAAACGTATCATGGATTAGTGGAGGTACCTAGATGCTTAAATCATTATCAGGTCAATTATACTGCATCATATTGGAAGATGACTCATCAAGTTATAAATGTTTAAATATATTTTGTTAGTAATATATTTATAATTCTATGAAATTTGAATTTATTTCTCCAGTTATGAATTTGAACTAAAGTACTTTCAAAATGCAGAATCTCTTGTGGCATGCACAAATTTAAATTAGTAAACTCTAGAAATTATTATGTTAAAACAGTATTTGTGACATAATTTGTCTGATTTAATTTTTGAAAATTCATGTTACATCCAAAACTCAGAACATTTTTTACTTCGATTTCTAATTCCTATTTTCCATAAAATTCTTTAATGCAATGAAAATTTTAATAAAACTGTACTTTTTAACACCTTTTTCCTGAATTAGGGTTTCTTGCTCATCAAAATTTACATTTTTGGTATAGTATTTTCATTTTTATTGAAAAACCTTAGATTTGTTTTTTGAAATTTTGATTTTACTCCAATAGTTTATTTACAATCAATAATAGGCAGGGTATTACTACTTTTCAATAGTATAAACCTTTCTAATGAAAATTGATAACTGTAAATTGAAAGTTCTAATAACTTTTTTTCTGAGTCAGAATAGTTTTCATTAGATATCACATACCTTGAAATTTGAGTCAGCAAGTCTTTTAAGAGTACCTATTCAATAGATACTTTAAAATTCTTTGACACAAGTATACCATAGAAAGTTTAATGCAACCAACTGGAACTTATTTTATCTTAAAAATGAAGAAAAGAATTTTAGTTCATTTCATTTTAATTATTATGACATTGATTATTAAATCATAGTGTGAATTTAATTAAATGAACACATGAATTAATTTAGCTCAATAAATCAGTGTTTTGAAATCTATTACCAAATGTTTTAAGATAATATCAAGAAGCAAATGTCTATTTGATTTTCGTATATTCATCTCTTAGTAAACATTGAAGTTTTTATTCTATTTATTTTTAATTATAAAAAATTTAGGCAAATTCCTAAAAGTTTCAAGAATGTAAAGGTATTAATGTTATTACAGATTTATGTAATTTAAACAATAATCTGTAAAACTATAAATGATAAAACATTTTATTCTAATTAGTGATATGTTTTTAAGTTATAGTACTAGTTTGTATTCAATTATTATTTTTAGCTCATGATTACTATTAAAATTTAGTGTATCATAAAAAATAAAGGTACAAAAAACATCTGATATATGAAAAATTAAAATATTAAAGAGCAGAATTGCGAAAAATTTACTTCTCATTTTTACTCATTTATTGAATGTTTTATGACAAATGCTCCATTTTTATCAAATGGGGCTTTTGAAATCCTCCTGGTATTAGTTGTAATTTTTGTCATAAATAGTATTAAAAATATATCCATACACACATATCTAACACTGTAGCTAGATATATATGAATAAATTTGTTTTGACATTATTTTTAATGGATATTCATATTTGAGTAATTGTTCTGTTTTTATTATTAAACAGTATACACTCCTGGTCAAAAATTTAAGACCACTTAAAAATCTTTAAAAAGAAATTTTTTTTTATGGATAGATTTTAAACTCCTCCCACTTAAGGTTACCAATACTACAATCTAAAAGGTTATAGAAACAAAAAGCTTCATTCCAAACATTTTATTTAGAAATTTACATTTTTATAAAATGAGGCGATTTATACATGATCAAAATTATAAGACCAGGGGTATAAATTGTTAGATCTATGGCAATTCCAATGTTTGTAGTTTAGTTAGAGATTAGCAATGACTGCGTAAAGGTGTTACCATGCCTAAAGCAAGCAAACTTACCAAAGTTGAGTGTTCTCGAATTCTAGAATTCCATAAGCAAGGTTTGTCACAGCGGGCGATCGCAGCTAAGGTAAATCGCAGTAAAACTGTGATTTGCAACTTTCTAAAGAACAGTGAGAATTATGGAAAAGCAAAATACTCTGGTAGGCCCCAAAAAATTTCTCCTGCATTGAGTAGGAGAATAAGACGGGTTGTTATGAAAGACGGGGGACTTTCTTCTAGTCAAATTAAGGCAGTCACAGATGCTGATTGCAGTCCTGTAACCATCAGACGACACTTAAGACAAAAAGGCATGGTAAATAAAAAACGTAAACAAATTCCTCAGCTGCTTCCATGTCACAAGTTGGGCTGCTTAAAGTTTGGTCATGAATACCAAACATGGGACGTTGAGAAGTGGAAGAAAGTCCTGTTTTCTGATGAGAAAAAATTCAATCTCGATGATCCTGATGGCTTCCAACGATATTCATATAACAAAAACATGCCTCCTGAAATTTTCTCTGCACGTCATAGTGGTGGAAGGTTCCTAATGGTATGGGGTGCCTTTTCTTACAGAGGGACAATGGAGCTTCAGGTGATGCAGGGTCGTCAGAGAGCGGCTGGTTGTGTTAACATGATACAAAAAGCATCTTTGATGATGGAGGGCCATCGTTTGTGTGGAGATGGATGGTTATTCCGACAGGATAATGCTGCAATCCATGTTGCAAGATGGACCTTGACCATTCTACAAGAAAATGGGTCCATATCTTGGGACATCCTGCATGCTCACCGGACTTAAACCCAATTGAAAATGTTTGGGGATGGATGACAAGAGATGTTTATCGAAATGGCAAACAATATTCAACAAAGAATGAACTTTGTGAAGCCATCTTCAGAAGCTGGAGCAACATCCCCCGCACCTTAATGGAAACGCTTATTTCTAGCATGCCCGACAGAATTTTTGAAGTCATCAAAAGCAGTGGAGTTAGACTTCATTCTTAAATTTGATTGTTTAATATTTTCATATACTTTTTGTACAATTTCATAGAATTTTTGTCTCTAGTCTTATAATTTTGATCATGTGTAAATTGCCTCATTTTATAAAAATGTAAATTTCTAAATAAAATGTTTGGAATGTAGCTTTTTGTTTCCATAACCTTTTAGATTGTAGTATTGGTAACCTTAAGTGGAAGGAGTTTAAAATCTATCTGTAAAAAAAATTTCTTTTTAAAGATTTTTAAGTGGTCTTAAATTTTTGATCGGGAGTGTATTTATTTACATCTACCAGTCTGAATATTTGAGAAATCTTGTAAATAAATATACTGTTAATAATAAAAACTAAGTATCTACTCAAATATAAGCATTCATTAAACATAACATTTAAATGAAATAAAAACATGTTAGATTTAATTGTCTTTGTTTATGTTAAGGTACAAAACAGTGCAGATATATATATATTTTAAAAATCAGGAGAAGTGTATGTTCAAAAGCACTACTCAGAATTTGTTTGATCAGACAGTCCTACATGGCCAAATAGTCTAAGGTATGCCAGATCTAATGATGGTTTCTACTAGAAGACATAGGTTTGAATCCTGCCAGACACATATTTTTCTATTTCGCAAATATTCAGGCCAGTAGATGAAATTTCATGTTATTTTTTAATGGATACTCATATTTGTGTAGATGATCTGTTTTTATTATTAAACAGACCATCTACACAAATATAATTATCCATTAAAAATAACATTTAAACAAATAAAATTATGTCAGATTATAAAACTTAAATTTTTATTGTCAAAATCTTTGTTATTATTATTAAGAGAAAATACCAAAGGAGTTTTTGATTATATTTTTTTATCTTTTTTTAGAATTTTTGAAATTTTGGTTATAAGTTTTATTTTTCTAGCATCAGCAGGGGACCATTGCATAGGGAATTTTAGGGTTTATTCAGAAAACAATGAAGTTATTTTAGAAAATTTTGGTAAAAACATGTTATCTCCCACCATTAACATCACTTTTTTTTTTTTATAAGTGCATGGAGAACTTAAATCAATTTCTTTTTGTAAGACAATACCTCCAGTTACTGAAAATCTGCTTGAATTGTAAAATAAAAAACTGCAATAAAACTAATGAAAAATGTTTTGATGAATAATGAATCTTTAAAAGAATTGTTTTCTGTTGTTTTTTTATAATTTTAATAAGAATAATTTATAAACTTTTAAGTCCTTTAAATTCTGTAATGTACTGGTTAATTGATATTAATTTAAATCTATATTTACTAATCAGAAATGGAAGAGCTTATTATAATCCAGTGAGCAACAGTATTTTTAAAAATTCTGAATGTTTTTGCATGTATAGGACTGTGCTGATTTTTATAGATACAGATTTCCATACACAAAATTATCAGAAAATGAGAGCAAATAATTGAAGTAAATTTAAAACCAAAGCACTAAAAATTCAATAAAACATTGGATAATAATTTTACTAATTTTTTAAGATAACTGGGTAGTTGAAAATTAGATAAGATAGGTATATTAGTGCTTGTTTTATATGATTTTTTAATTAAACAGTAAGTAATTTTTACAGATATGTCCACTATAGAAAATTAAATTTCTCAATACCTAATCAAAACATCTACCTCTCTAAGCACTTTCAGCTATGCTTTCAACCATTATCAAGGATGAATTTTACTTTTAACTGAATATATAAATTTTGTGTATGTATGAAGAATCATAGGAATATTTTATATTCTGAAAACAGTGTGCACATTATGGCTGTGTTCGTAACTGATATTAGTGAATGTTGGTGTTTGCTTTATTTATTAACAAGGTTTCTATTTATTTTTAGCCTTTTTTTACATGTGGATAATGCTATTATATTTGTATTATTAACAAGCATGTTACAGATAGTTTGGTAGGTGTATGTGTATTTAAATGAGACCTAATAGAGCTATGGTGAGAGAGATGTAATGTGAGTCTACAGTAGTATATCCAATGTAATTATTTATGAAATTGGATTGATCAAGAACATAGTTCTTTAAAGGATATGTAAATTCATAAATCATCTTGTTCTCTGTAGTTTCAATCTTGCAGGTGAATTGATACTTTTGACAATAAGGTCAGTTTTAAATTTTGTGTTATAGATAATTTAATTTTCTTGTTTATATCAGCTTTTTTCTTTATATTAAGATTAATCCTGTTTATAGTTATTATACATTTGATTTTTGTATAAATCCTCATTGCAAAAACGTATACATATACCTCACTTGATCTAAAAACCTGCATCTCTGAAGACAAAATTGACTTAGGTTTAGATAGACATTCTCTCTCATTTTACATCAAAATGATATGGAACATAACTTTGATTTTACTAATACCAGTTTAATTAAAAAAGAACATAACCTTTTAAGGAGAAAGCATAATAATAGTATTACTATAAACGCTCACTTAAAACATTACATCATACAGATCCATTCTTCATTAATCTAATTTATGTCTGCCAATCTATAAAAATAAATGAAATAATACTAATTCTTAATAATATTCTAAATGATACATAAAAATAAATAATATTTTAATAAAAATAATATCCTAAATAGAACATAAAAATAAATGAAATAATACCAGATCCCATCTTCAGTGAAAAATTCCAGCTAATATATAGCATGATTGTAATACATTTGTATTACAATCATGCTATATATTTCAATGATCCACAACGGAAGTGACTACATTCTTCTAACATCTTGCTAAATTTTCAATATTTTAAATGGAAGAATCTACAGACCTATCCTTCACACATATAGACTTATATAAACTAAAATTACCGTCCTCATAAAAACACACCTGCACTATCACACACTTTACTATCCAAATGATTCCTCACGTTTAAAATTATATTATTTTAATTCACTTAACATGTGTATTAAATACACATATATACATGCAAACAGACAAATGTTTCTATACATACACAAACATACTAAATATTCTACAAACATCATTTTTTGCTTTGATACATGTGATACATATCTGACCAATAAGAATTAACCCCAAATCACAACATAACAGTATACTGATGCTATTATATTTTCATTTTTCTTTCAATCTCTAAAGAAGCTTTAATAAAAGTGACACATGCTAGATTGAGATATGTTTCCTAGCTTATTTTTTAATTTATCTATCATCTTGGTGAATTGCAATCCACATATGCAACTATATATGTGTGTGTGTATGTATATATATATATATATATATATATATATATATAGCCTTTGAGATTTGTAAAAGATATCACTTGACCGGTGGGAAAATTTACTCACTCCAAAATCATTTTGCTCGGTTGATTCCATTTTCTTAATAGTCGCCTTACATAGCGTGAATTTTAATTAAAATTTCGAACGTTTGAAAGTATTTAAAAAAAAAAAAAAAAATAATAACAAAATTTGATCTTACCTCTTAATAAATTTTGATGATAAAACTTTGTATTAAGTTTGAGACCTTTTAACATCATAGGTTTTTTTTTTTTTGACAATTGAGTGGAGGTACCTAATTCGTAGTTTCTTTCTTCTGTTTGACTACAACCTCCATCTCATAGACGATAAAAAAATAGCAAATCTGATTTTCTCAACCATTTTTTATAAAAAATATTACTTGTGTAATTGTTTTTCAGCACATGGTTGAAAGAAGTATGCATATTTTTTTTCTTTCTTTCAAATGTTCATTTTTACTTAGACCAAAGAGTTAAATAATATCATTTTAAGTAACATCTTTAATGACATACTTTTGGGTTGTAAAATTTTTCTCTGTTTCATTGCTAGAGTAGGTGAGTAAAGCAATAAACTTTAATTGCCCAATTTAGTTTTTAATCATCTGAGTCAATAGGGTAAGTGAAATTTCAAAGGCTGTATATATACACACACACACACACACACTATATATATATATATATATATATATATATATATATATATATATATATATGAAAGTACAATTAATAATTTTGGTCACTGTGGTTAAGTTTTTTATAATTTTAATGTGATCTTTTAATTTTTTTTATTTTCAGTATATAATTTATACAAAAATTGTCCAAATGTTTTATTTACCCAAGTGTTTCAGCTTTTATATGAATATTTTTACTTTTAACTAAATATATGGATTGTTCATAATTAATATTATTTTGTGTTGGCTTTCTCTTTTTGATTAATAATGCTTTCATTATTTTTACCTTTTTTCACATGTGGCTGATGCTATTATAGTTGTATAATTGATGAATATGTTATGGCTATAGCTGGGTAGGTCTCTATTTGTAATTAATCAAGTTATGGTCAAAGGACTAATGTGAGTTGTTGTAATAATTTAAGAATGTCAATTTCTCAGAAACATAATTCTTTAAAGAACATGTGAAGGATTATATATATATGATTGTACCCATGCTATCAAAAATGATTTCAGAGGGTTGTTATATATATGCACACAACAGTCATTGTTATAAGAGATACATACATGTGTGTGTGTGTGTGTGTGTGTGTGTGTATATATATATATATATATATATATATATATATATATATATATAGGCCTGTATGCAGATGATTATATGTATGTATAAACGCATAAATATTAGCGTGGAAAAGTTTTTCGCTTAGTGTTATTTCAGTCATGCTGACTTCACACTTCAGGATTATTTGTAGAAAGAGTAAATAATCCTGAAGAGTGAAGTCGGCATGACTGAAAAATCACTGCTCAGCTCCTTGATAAATGCCTGCACATAAA
>JBBBDQ010001787.1:1645000-1652500 GCA_037127315.1 Ascarosepion bandense
AACAAAATAATATAAGTTACGAATAACGTATAAAATAGATGTGTGATATCGTTTCATTTGGTGTGTGTGTCAATAAAAAATACATTTACTTTGAATGTTTCGCTATTTTAAATAATAAGTATTTTAAGTCTATAGTTTTAAAGCGAATAGCTAGTAACTTTCGTATCAATTAATCCTAATTTATGACCACAAACACACACGCACACACACACACGCACATGTATATGCATCTATATGTGTGTATGTATATTTTAAAAAATAGATTAAATCTGGCTTTTTTAAAAATCTATTTGTTTAAACGTTATTTTTAGTTGATACTCATATTTAAATAGATTCTCTGTTTTTTTAATAATTAAACAATATATTTATAGATATCTACTGAGCCTAAAAAGATTACTATGCTATTTTTCTAACAAGATTTCTCGAATATTTAGGCTGGTAGATAAAAATATATAAATATACTATCTAACAACAAAACAGAGCATCTACTCAAATATGAGTATCCATATAAAATAACTAAAATAACAAGGGAGATGGGGTTCCAAACACTGAAACAGCCATATGATTGTAGAGAAGAGGACATATATAGAAGAAATTATGTACATGTTCTAAAACATAATTTATAATATATATTCACAGCTCTATACATCACATATCGAGCACTGTTTTAAATTAATATTTTGGACGGGAAAAATTTTTTCTTTTTTCTCTCCTCATTTTATACTCACTCGTATATATATCCAAGTGAATAAGGAACGAAGACAAAATTAACAACTTTCAAAACATTAATTTAAAACAGTGTTCAATATGAAATAGGGCTATGAATATTTGTTACAGATTATAGTTTAGAACATGTACAAATTATCATCAACTACAAAGTGTACATTTTGTTTCGACATTGAAAGGACAATGTCTCATCAGCTTATAAAAAATATATTAATTATGAAAACTAAATTTAAATACACAAATATTTGTAGTCGTATATATGTTTACCAAATACCAATTCCTATCCTCTTTTTAGCGCATCCTCTTGTCCTCCTTCCACCCCATATACATTCCCTTATTTTTTATTTTTGTTAAACCGAAAGGACTGGCCATAAGGGCTGTAAAGGACCATACCTTATCTATTACGGTTAAATGTATCTATAAAATTTTCGTCATGTCCATTAATCACCTCTCTCCTCTACCTCTTCCCTCTTTTCGTTTAAATTCTAACTTGCAACTTACAAATTTGATTTCCCATTATCCACCCCACTTACCTCTCACACATAATTCGCCAATATAAGGTAAAGAATTTTCCATCTTCTTTTCACACTACCTGATGAGACATTGTCCTTTCAATGTAGAAACAAAATGTACACAGTAGAGGATAATTTGTATGTATATATATATATATATATATAAACACTTGAGCAATATTTAATAATTGAATATTTCCCAATACGGTCAATGTTTTTAAAACCATCCTATATAAATTAAATATATTTCAACACGGTGGAGTTAGGCAGTCTCAAGGGGAAAAGGACTTGATAGTCATCGAAATCAAGTCAAAATCGAGGCTTTTACTGAGGTACCTTCAAAATATAAGCGATACCTAAGTTTTAAAAATGAAAAATCTTTCTTGAAATCTTTCTTGATGTTTTCATTTTAGTTTTAATTTCAAGCTAATAAATTAAATTGTTCCAGCCACATGCTTTCGAGCCAACTTTATTCTTCAAAAATTTAAATGCAATGTCAATCGCTATCTACCGTCCTCTTGATTACTCTTTTCTCTTATCGCCCATTAGTAATGTTTCTGTTTCTAATTCTTCCTCAACCAGTGGCTTTTCTGCGAAATAGATTTTTTAAAAATTCTCATGACCAAAATACTGTGATGTATTTCAAATCAAATTTAAATTGATTGGAATGATCTCTATTGTAAAAATCGTTTATATTGACAAATCTCTTAACACAGTATAATTTCTTAATTAAAAAAAGCTTTCAAAAATAAAATATGCTTTTCTGAAACGTTATTTGAGGAAGATGAACTGATTTAAAATTTCAATTAATCTAAAGTGAAACAAATATTACTTACTTTTTGTTTAAAATATCGCAGAAAAACATTTTAATACGGACATGAGTGTTTTAATGAGGTGTTGACACATCTATTGATTACCTTTCGGTTGCCAGATTTAGATATGTGTGAAATACTAGAAAAATTACATATAATATCGAATACAATGTGAACGCCATTTTTACATATTGTTTTTTAACCATTCAGTAATTTTAGAAATTCAATTATTTTAAACAATGTAATATTTTATTGAACTGAATACAGGCACTTTGGCATTATAGATTACTTAAAAAGACACTTGTTGAGAAAATGAAATTAATTTTAAATTTACTGTAGTTATTGCTCTTGTTTTATATTCTATACGTTTATACATAACACAAAAATCCAGTTCTTTTTAAAATACTCAGTGTCGTTGGATGGTATATTTAGTAAATATATTGTTCAATTAATAACAATATCACCAAACATCTACAAATTAATACAGAAATTTAAAATATTTAAAACTTTATATGTTATAAAATTAAAAAAATGAAAACGATTCTTGTAAAAAAATTGTAGGACAGTGTCCATAATCTATCTTATTCATAAAAGTAATTAATTTTTTAAAAATTAAAGTATGGCTTAGTTTTATTACTTTTTTTATTTAATAATTTAGAGCAAACTTTTTATAACTGCAGGAGGGGGTTCCTTTTTGGCAAAAGATGATTTACATTCTTCAGTGACTTCTCCTTATAACTAATACAAACGTTTACAGCTACAAAAATGAATCTCTCGAAAATTCATAAAATTAAATATGTAACAGATGTAAAAAAAAACATATTTTAGCAAGATTTTGTGAGAAACATTTCTAGAATAATTTCATTTGTGAATGGTTCCTGAAATTTTAATTAAAATCTGACAATTATCTGATTTCCAAATCAATGTGTTTTTACCAACCAAAATTTGTAAGTAGTTTTATAATTATTTATATAGAAATTAAAAAAAGGAAGCAGAATTTCAACCATATGGTTGTTTTATAGGAATTTTTAAAAGCGAAACTAAGTTATGTCGAATACACACACACACACACACACACACACACACACACACACACACACACACACACATATGTATATATATATATATATATATATATATATATATATATACACATTATATGTATTTGTATGTGTGTGTGTATATAAATATATTTCTATGCATTATCTAATATAATTATAAGAGATATATCTGTATGGATATCGTTAGCCACCTTCATATATATATATATATATATATATATATATATATATATATATATATATATATATATGTATGTATATATATATATATATATAATTTCTGGTATGAATATAAATATATTTCTATGCATTATCTAATATAATTATTAGAGATATATCTGTATGGATATCGTTAGCCACATTCAATATATATATATATATATATATATATATATATATATATATATAATTTCTGGCATGAATGTGGCTAACGATACCCATACAGATATATCTCTAATAATTATATTAGATAATGCATAGAAATATATTTATATACACACACAGACACATACATATAATATATATATATATATATATATATATATATATATATATATGCATACACACACACATACACACACACATATATATATATATATATATATACACTTATATAAACATATTTTCAATTGAATATATTTATTAAATTTTCTATTCTAATTTTTCGTATAAGTATATTCTTTCTGTACACAAAATGTGTAAAACCTGTCCAAAATATAAAAAATCCGTATATGGAACCGGATACCCAATACGACTTATTATTTCACAGATCCCAACTTCTATGGAAGAAGTATAAAATTCCTTATGATATCATTACCCCTTATCTCCCTACCAATTGCAGCACCAGATTAACCTACGGATTTTTTCTAATTCTAAAAACTGTACAACCAAACCAAGTAAGTATTTTAGCGTCAACCAAGTATTTTAGCGTCACTCGACTTTAAAAATTTATTTACAAACGTTTCTGTCGATCGAACTACCGACAGAATCCTTAGCTCCGTAGATAAAAATAATTCCATTTCACGTCCATCCATCAAACCAAATCTCCTCAACATTATTGCATGCCTCACAACTAAAGACCCTTTCTATGACCATAATGGCAATATCTACACTCAAACTAACGCCGTTAGTATGGCAAATCTTCTCGACCCGTGCTTTTTCAACTACTACATATCCCACGTGGAAAATACAATATTTAAATACGTCACTAAGCCAAAAAAATATATCCGCTATGTAGACGACGTTGTTATTTTAGCGCAAAAAAAAAAAAACATTCGAAAAAAAATCTATCCTTAAATTTACCTATAAACTTAGTCAAAAATTAAACTCCCAATCTTAGACGTTCTTGTAGAATTCATTAATAACACTTTCACCGATTCATTATACAAAAACCCACCAGTAGAAACTCTTGCCACCTTAATTTTAAGAGTGAATGTTCACTTAGACAGAAAAAAGTAGTTATAGAAAATTTCAAAAGAGAGTACATGATTATTCATATTCTCGTTCACTTTCGTTAATAATCTTAATAATTCAAATCAGACACTAGTTAACAATGTTTTTTCTAACTCATTGACCAACAGATTAAACTAAATATAACTAATAAGTATTCTGAACATACAAAAAAATACCCCAAAAACTTAACATCTACAAAAGTCAAATACATGCTAACTATAAGCAAGACGAATTTTCTTGTAGAAATATCATAAAGAAATACACAACCCCAGTCGACCCCAACAAGAAAATTAAATTAATTAGCTGTTATAAAAAATATTAAAACGTCTAACTTAATGAACAAAAATATCAACAAAAACTACAACGAACCAAGAAAATAAAAATTACAAAGAACCAACATTATTTACGAGTTCAAATGACCTTAAAGTAATTGAGCTCTTGATCAAACCGTAAATACATTCGTCAAACTATTACATGCCTATCTAGACGACTTACGTTACACCTATCCGACCATAGATTCATTAGGACTCATTTAAACACATACAGGAACGTATCATACTCCATTTGAAATATACTAGTAGAAAATGCAAGCATTATAGCCTCATAGAAAGATTAAAATAATAATAAATATGGAAAAGCCAACACTATTAATTATAAACACACACAGCCACATGTCGACAGTGTTCGCAAAATAAAACATTCCTATACCTTTAGACACGAATATGAAAAAATCCACATCTTTAATTAGAATTAAATACAATACATTGTCCTTGTTAATCGCTAAAAGAATAGCCGAAAGCGCTCACATATGCAGAACTTTTGGGCAGTTTTTACACTCTTTATGTCCAGAAAAGAAAATACATGTACGGACACAAGAAACATTAAATAAAAAGCTTGATCGCTATATCATGACAGTCGTCTTCAACGAAAAACATGTATAAAAGAAGGATTGTTGCTCAAATTCATAATTATATATATAAAGAGTGCGATGAGTAAATTGTAATCTAAATTATACAAAAATGAAAGAATAACACTGACATTTCATTTTATCAAATATATTTATCCATGTTGAATGTGAGGCTCTTACAGGCAAATTCAAGAATTCTTTTCTTATCGGAACGATCAGAATCAGTTTTCAGAGCTCTAGTGCTTTCGTCATAACCATTAAACTCATCCAAATCCTCTGCATTGTTCTTAGATTGTCAGCCAAACACTCTGCACCGTCCTCAGATTGTCAACCAAACACTCTAAAATATTCGTATTGGAGTTTCCGAGGAGAATGTCAAGCAGTACAACATGCCGTTTTCAAATTTCTTATCGAGTGAATTGCTCTTTTTCTCACAGACGGTGCCAAACTGACCTTACTATGCAAAAAATGCCCTAAATTAAAAGAGTATAACATGGAGACAATATACCCTTGCCCTACACACACACACACACACACACATATATATATATGTATATACACATATATACATATATACACACATATGTATATACTTACATATATACATAGGCATATAGATATAGACACACACGTATATATATAAATATATATGGACACACATACACACACACGCATGTATATATATATATATATATATATATATATATATATATATATGCGTGTGTGTGTATGTGTGTCCACACATTATTTTATTATTATTATTATTATTATTATTATTATTATTATTATTTTAAAAAAGTTCTTTTTGTAATGGAAATGTTTCACTTTGAACCTTAGTTCTTTTTGTTATCTGTAACATCACTAACATGTTAGTCAATATCCCAATATTTTGCCGGGAAATTTGTTCTTAATAACTTGATATATGAGAATATATCGTTTTGTTTTGCATAAGAAATTGTGAAACTGTATATTTTTCTCAAATATTTTGAGCCAGTATATGAGAAAGAAACTACTTGCTGAAAATATAAATGACCACTCATAGAAAAGATCTGAAACATAAATTTGGGTGTTCAAGAACTAGTATTTTCATTACATGGGCCATATAAAAATGATTGTCAGTTGGGATAATTTATAGAGAGAAGATATTTTTAAGTCACTGAGTGCACAAGTTGAAATTAGAAAATATAAGAAAGTGGAAGTGGAGTAAAAAGAAAAAGTAAGAAACATTAAAAGTAGAGACAGAAAGAAAGGTACAATTATAAGTTACATATGTGAAGTGAGAGGGGGAGAAGATGGAAAGTAAGAACGAAGCTAGAAAATCTGACAACGAAGAACGTCTTAGAGAGCCGAATATATGAAGTTTCTTTCCAAAACAGTTTGAAATTGGTTCTTTTTCACCATTTAACACACTTCTTACAAAACAGATATACCAAATACATTGCCAACATGAATACGCATACATATAGTTGTGAATATTCATATTTATAAATATTCGTGTGACATTGTTGTTCGGCATTTTACATGCGCTTTTGTAGTAGACATATTGTATCAGCTTGTAACAAAGTTTTAAACAAAGCTATTATTATGTGACACGACATCGATATATTTTGAAGACTGATGCAGTTAAATTTGTGTGTGAAACCTTTATTGTAAAAAATAAATAGATTTTCATTATGGTTAAGCAATATATATATATATATATATATATATATATATATATATATATATATATATAGCAATGTTTTATGATGTGAACACAAGAGAAAATCGTCTTTGATGGTGGATGTCTTTATGTTAACGTCCCCGTAACCTCTCTGAAGATGGCTCATGTGAGCCAAAAGCTTAGAATCAGTGTAATAAAAAATCCAAATGTTGAACAACTTTTGTCTTTATTTTCACCTGAAATTAAAGCCAAAACACGATGTTTAGAACGGCTCATGATTAAACATAATAAACATTCATTGTCTGTTATATTTAACAGTATAAGTTTAGAAAATTATCTGCTGCCTTGATACTCTCTCTCTCTCTCT
>JBBBDQ010001787.1:1657500-1662500 GCA_037127315.1 Ascarosepion bandense
TTAATTTATACACAAGAATGACGACGTATCTATGAATATACAAACATATATATATATATATATATATATATATATATATATATATATATATAATATAATACACTTGGTATGTAATCCGGGTAAATTCCAAAGGAGACGAACTCGAGAGAACTCAATGTTAAATTCATTTATTTAACAGAGTAATATTTTACATAACGGATTTTTAATTATTAGTTTGGATTATGCACATTTCTTTAACAGAGCAGCGAAATGTGCATAATCCAAACTAATAATTAAAAATCCGTTATGTATTTTATATATATATATATATATATATATATATATATGATTGTGTTTGTATACATATATACATGCATTCATACATACGTGTTTGCGTGTTTGTATACATACATACATTTCTGCTTGTTTGCATACATACATAAGTATGTGTATGTGTCTGCATTGTCTCTGCATACATGCGTTAGAATATATCTGCATACACACGAGTATTTGTCTGAATACATACATACATACATACATATGTATGTGTCTGCATACATGCATATGTGTGTGTCTGTATATACATAAACACATACGCATGCGTCTGTATATACATACGTATGTGTCTGTATATACATATATAAATAAATACATACATACATACATACGAGTGTGTCTGTATGAGAGCTACAGTGTAAAAGGAAGTTATTCTGACTGGAGGGTAAGATAGCGGTTAACCTTAGACTTGAACAGGTTAAGATAGTAGCCAGGGGAATATTTCCTTGGGAGCCGGTTCCACAGAGGTGAGTTAGGCGGAAAGAATCTCTTCGAATGGAACTTATTTCCCACCAATGGAATAAATAGGGAATGTATGTGGTTTGCTTCATTGTGAGTGGCATGCCAGGTACTAGACGTGAAGGGTTAGAACTGGCTGAACCAGGGAAAGTAATTCGTCTGAGCACATCCATAGATATCAGAATATGATAGTATGCCACTTTTTGCCTCTCTCTCTCTCTGTGTGTGTGTGTGTGTGTGTGTGTGAGAGAGAGAGAGAGAGAGAGAGAGAGAGAGAGAGATTGGAGGGGGGAAATAATTTGTCTTCCACAAGAACTCGGAGACGCACTTTTGGACACTTTTGTAAAATAAGGACTGGGCAACTCCTTACCTAATATGACAGTAGGCTTTATGACTGATTCAGCGCATTTAAAGATAGCGGATAGCTCTAGTTTTTTTTTAAAAAATCATTTCACCCCAAGCAAGGCATTCCACTGCCACTATTGCGCATGGGGCTACATAGGGGAAGGTAAAGAGAAGGAGTGGTTAGACATAGGGAATGTCAGGAGGAAGGTGACAGATGAGTAAGGATACCGAGGATGAGGGTTGGGCAGAGTGTTTGATAGAATGGGAGCAGGTTAGTGTGTTAGGAGGTGTCTATTGACCTTACATTTAAACTCCTGGAGATTGTAGCCGTTGGGGAAGCAATCGTGTGGAAGGGAATTCCACAGTTGGGAAGTGCGAGTCAGTAAATTACTGGAGCGGTTCTGGGAACCTATATTCTTGCCTGCATTCTGTGATAGAATATATTTACGAATACCACACGAGGCTAGATGCTAACGGAACATCGCAACTCCGAGGTGATATACATTCATAGTGACTAGTGGTAGTTTGGGTTCCGATCCGAGATAATGATAATATTTGTGTGTGTGTATACATAAAAGGGAAAATTCCTAATTTTGACGTAAATTTTAAGTTTTCCAATTGTGAAAATTAAACCAGTTTTTTTTTCTTTCGTAAAGACTTGCAACTGTTTGCAAGGAAATCACATTTACTAGCGCAACCGTGGAAGTGACAACTAGCTTGTTGTATTGTTGACAGGAAAAAGATTAGTGACAAAATATTATGGTAGGCTATATATGACAAAATGCTTGCAAATGCAAGCCCTGGATCTGAGTCCCCCTTTGCCAATATATATGTGTCTGTGTGTATGTGTGTGCATATATATGAACACATATATGTGTGTATATATATATATTTTTTTTTTTTCGTTATCGGTAATGGTCCAATACAGTGTACTATGATTTGACTAAAGGGTTCTTCCAAGCTGGGTACAGGTTGCATTAGTACCGCTAGTATTTTCACATTTGGCTTTCCTATTACATGACATTACTGTGGCACGTTTTACAAAACATGATGATATCTCGTCTTAATTCCGGCCAGTAAAAGTGCCGTGATATTTTTGAATATGTTTTATTGATACCTAGATGTCTTGCTAAGGAAATCCTATGTGCGGTTCTTAACAGTGCACCTCAATATTTCTTGGGTTATATAATTTGCTCGTTTGTTGCCCAGTCTTTTTGTCTGAACTCTCTCGTGGTTTTCATTTTCTCATAAGGATTCCTGTTCGTATATAATCTTTTGGAAAAGTTTCCTTTTCTTTTTCTCTTTTAGCTATACTGAAATATTTTCGTAATTCTGTGTCATTTCTTTGACTTTTAATAAAGGCTTCCTTTTCTATGGAACTTTCTAATATGGCGTTTCCCAATTTTTTCCTGCTATTTGCTTTCATTCTCGTCTTTTCTTCCTTATCTTTTCTTCTATATTGGGTTATAGCCCCTGTTGCTAGATTTTTCTCAGTGTCTTTTCTTCGTCTTTTTCATTGATTTGGCCTCCTTACTTGCTGAGATTGCCACTTCGTTCTTATTTTATTTTCAACCAAGTCATTCTTTAACATCATATCTACTCCAGACATTTGTAGTTCGTCGATGACTCCGACTTCCACTACACCAGAAAGTATTTCCGATTGCATCTTTACTTTGCGTATAGAAATAGTTCTCGGTCGATTCTCTATACCTCTAATATTTACTCGTTTCTCAGTCGTTGAGTTTCGTCCTGCTGGTAAACATCTATTTGTTAGAAGTGATTGTGAAGCTGCCGTATCTCTAGAATTCGTATTACCTTGCATTCTTTATTGCCTATGTGCATTAACCTTTCTCTCGATATGAACCGTTTATATCCATTTGTCGTTTGCTTTTTAGAAACTGCACCTTGTGTTTTATTACACGATATGGTACTAAATTCCTTATATTGCTCTCCTTGCAATTAATAGCTATATGTCTAGTTTTGTGACATCGGTAGCATTTGATATTGTTAATAATTCGCCTATGCTGGGGAAGATTAGTTTTTGTTCGTCCAATTGCGATTTGGTTATTTTCTCTCCTATTTATGTAAGTTTTCATGTACTTTGTATTGTTCCAGTGGTTCGTTTTCATTCGCATTTTTCCGTAAGTTACCGTATATTCGTCTGCAAATGTTGCTAATTCATAGGCGCTTTCTACTTTTTTTCATACAGATGTAATTTCAATTCTTTCTATAATCCGCTTTTGGATTTTTCTATTGATATCATTTGCTTCAACTTATCGAAGTCTTTTCATATCTATTTCGCTTGGCTCCATCGTTTGAAACATGTTTCTTCTGGCCTTAAATAGTCGGCATAAGTTTTTGATTCTGTTTTCTAAAATTTTCTAAATTTCTGTCTGTATGCCTCTGGTGCCAGTTCATAATTTTTCAATATTACCTTCTTTACTACTTTGTAATCTGTGCATTCTTCCATTGACAGATTAACGTAGGATTTTTGTGCTTTCTCGCTCAAAGTTGTTTGCAACAGAACAGGTCATGCATCCCTCAGCCACTTTAAACTGATAGCGGTCTTCTCAAAAATGTGAGAAGTAGTTGTCTAATTCCTCTTCTCCAAATCTCGGTACCAAGTTTGCTTGTTTAGTTATGTCAAATCTTGCCTCTTCTTTGGGAGTATACGTCATAACTTGTCCCATTATGAATTCTATTTCTACTCTAGCCTTTTCTATTTTTGTTTTAAATGTAATTATTGGCTTTTCTAGCTCCAGCTGTGTTTGTGTTAATTCACGTGTGTCTGCATCTAATTGATTTAGAATATCTTCTTCAAACACATTATTTCTCTGATATTTCTCGGATTATTACTCTCTTTCTCATGGATCTCATCGCTTCTAGTTGTCACCTTTTTTCACCCGTAGGAGTTTTCCACTGTCGATTCTCTTAGGAATTCCTCGACAACCGCTATGCTTATTTTCTTTCTTATTTTTTTCTTTCTCCATTTTGCTAGTTGCTATTCCTGTGTCGTTCGATTCCTGACACGAGTTCTCAATTTTGTTACGAATCTTTGACCAACTCCTAACTTTATCTTAAAGGATTGAACTTCAACTCAGATTTTAACGGAAAAAAAACTAATTATATTTTGTTCGGCTTAACTCAGGTTCTCTTTGTAGTATTGTTGATATCGACGACGGGTAGAGGAATAAACGAGGAGATAAAGAACGATTCAGCAGCAACGGAGCGACTGGACAAACAACCGTTTGAATAATAAAAACAAGTTTTAATATACACACAGTTTCAACAAGTGATATTTAATAGCGAGAAGAGAATGCTTTCTGTGTTATGCTGTGTATGCAATATATATAAATATGTTACACTTGTGTTTGGGATAAAGAAATATAATGTCCAAAAGATTTTGGTTGTCAGCCTTATCTGACCACGAAATGTTCATTCAAATCTGATTGCAAACAAAACAATGTTAAAGATCAGCCTTATCTAAGTACCGAATGTTCATTCAAATCTGATTGCAAATAAAACAATGTTCGTACTTGTATGGGATTTTCATCATGCTTCAAGAGAAAAGATAAATATCTTTCCGGAGAAACGATTACTTCAAATAGAAGACAATATTCATATTTGAAGTTACTGAAGCCGTCTGCGTAGTTTCTTTCTTTTTTCTTTTGCTTTTTCTCTCACAAGACCGGAATCAAATTATTCATTTCTTTCGAATCTGTTCCATCTCTTAAGCAAGGCCCAACTTGTACGTTCGAACAGTTTGACGTCCTTTCCGTCTATCTCTTGAGCTATGTGCTATTATTACTAATCACATGTTTAAAAGGGTCTCTGATTTCTATTCAACGGGCGACCACGTCTTCCAATTAAACAAAATGGTA
>JBBBDQ010001787.1:1665000-1947500 GCA_037127315.1 Ascarosepion bandense
GAAAAAAAAACAAAAACAAAAACAAAAAAAAACGGCTCTAATATTATTACTTCCGCGTTAAAGGAGACGTCACTAGTTTGTTTACATTGGAAACGAAGCGTTTGAATGGGTATTTCTTTTTAAGAATCAAAAATGAAAATAATAATGAAGAAAGTAGCATAAAAGAACAGAAAAAATAAAAAATAATTTAAACAAATATTTAAAAAGTATGTTTAAAAAATAATAATTAAAAAGAAATATAAAACGGAAAGTGTAGCAGAAGAAATAAATACGCACCGATATATGCACACATATACATGCATGTATACGCACTCATACATACATACATATATAAACAGACAATTTTTCGATCAGAATTATATTTTAGGTATTGGCGTTGCTAATTTTAGTGCTGTTATAAATTATAATTCGAGCGTGCTAATAAATTAATTTATAATATATATACTTATACAACATACCTATCACATATATTAATACATCACACACATATACACACACACACGCGCGCACATATATATATTATTTTATGTATTAGCATTGCTAAATTTTATGTCGTTAAAATTTAAAAATATTAGTTCATTTAAGCAAAGTAAAATTAGTTAGGTTTATACCGAAAGTTAAAAAAAAGGATAGGGAACAAAAATCGTGAGAAAAATGGAGAAAATGAAAAAGAAAAAAATAAATGTTGGGGCTACATGGATTAGCCAGGGTCTAAGTAGTTATGTAAGAATTTGTTTTTATGCTTGCATGTTGTCATTATTTCACTTATTTTGTTCTATAATTTCGGTTTATTTAGGTGTTTTAATATTATGAGTTCCTCTAAAAGGCATAAGTTATATCTATTTGTAACTATTTGTTGCATTATAAGATTTGGTTATCACGGTGATTTCCCAAGTAATTTTTTTTTTCAACCAAAAATATTTGGAGAGTCAGTACTATACTTGTCAATTTATGATTATTGAATCTAGCTTTCAAAGACCGTCCGTTGATCCAAAGTAGAACTTGGTATCGCTTTGTAATTTATACATTTGGCCATACAATGACAGTTAAGTAGGCGGCTCGTGTTTTTTCGGCAATTACAATTATTTTTAATTGTGTTACTGTAATTGCTAATAGAGTTACTATTATTTTGTTGGTTGGACATGTTTTTAGTTAATACTTTATTGTTATGTAGCGATATATATTTATCAAAGCTCTTTGCACAACTATAACTAATTTGGGCCTTGTTTTTATTGAAAATCCTTTTTAGTGTAGGGGAATTGTTGAAATGTTTGTGGATTAAATCTTGGAAGATTTTACCGATGTTATTTTTGACGTTGTCACTAAAAGGTGGGTTGAACCAAATGGTGTTACGTTTGTGTGCTTTATGTTTGGCTTCTTTGCTTTTATCAGAGTATTATAAACTTATATTGTGATTGCTTTTAGCTAAGGACTTAATATATTTAATTTTAATGTTATCAAATATAACCTTATTACTAAAGTTAGAAGATAATCTAATTTGAATAGATTTATGAATTTTCTATGGTAGTGGTTAGAATCTTCGTTGACGTATTTGTGGTCGTGCGAATCTTTAGCATATGGTTTGTATATTCCATTTAGGTCGAAAGTTATGTCAAGGAATTTGATCCCTAGCGTTAGTGGTGGTAGTGATTTTGAGTTTGTGATCTTTAAAAAACTTGATCAGGTCCTTTTTTAGTCCGTCAGTTAGTTGTTGGCTTGTATTTTTTGGAAGGATTAATCCGTTGTCATGACATCATTCGGTGTTTTATTTCGAATAGATACCTTAGTCTCCACAATAAGAAAATGAACAATTCGCAGACCTCTGCTGAATTAAATGCACCCATAGCAATGCAGAAATCTTGATGGTTTTTTCTTTTGGTCCAGAGGCAGCCATCATGAAATAGAATATATATATATATATATATATATATATATATATAAACGGGTGTTGATGACGTTTTATATTTATCTCTTTGGTTTATGAAGACCAGTGCTGATAGGGAGGTCTCGACGCATACAGGTTTGACTGGCATTATATAGCACTAACCTGTACACTTTGTGGCCTCTGGTTATATATAAAGTTCCCTTACCTCCACTGAGACAAAGGTGGCATTTGGTTGTTCCGTAGTAGAGTACTGCTCACCAAAAGATAGCTGAAGAGGGTCTAAAAAAGATGACATAAACATTGCCTGTTTCAATTGTCTGGCCAGTATAACGTAGCTGGCGGATGTCTGTTATGCACTCGAAATAATAAAAAAGTAAAGGAACAACTGACAATATCCTACTAAGTACGAGCAGTTCTGGATAACTCATTAGGATCTGCCCCTAAACGAAGATACTCGACTTATATAGCTGCTCTTTCGAAAAAACGTCTTGCTGATGATGGTCAACTGTCGGAGCATGGATGTGGCTACACCTTTTCCTGGAAAGGCAAGGAATTTGATAAAATTCGAGAGACTGGTGTAGGTTTTGTTATTCATAGCAAACTTGTGCCAAGTTTTGTTGAAAAGGTGTCAATGAGCGTTTGATGACCCGTCGCCTACACTTACATGGGTCTCGCTGTGTCACTGTAGTTAGTGTCTATGCATCGCCACTGGAGAGTGTAATAGCTCATTTCTATGAGTCCTTAAAGGATGTACTGAACTCGATGACGGGGTATTGGTGAAAGATTATCCTTCTCGATGACTTCAAAAGCTGAGTTAGTACAGACTGGGAAACCTGTAACAGTCTTGGTAGATCTGTCGTTGAGAAAACTAACTCCAACCGTTTATTGTTTCTGGAACATTGTACCAGGTTTAATCTCTCTATTTCTAATACTCAGTTCAAGCACAAAGGTGACTATGTGGGTGCATCTCCGCTCCTACCAGTGATATTTGGTTGAATATGTTATTGTTCGCAAGAGAGACACGCAAACGTGCACAATGTTCTATGCGTGGTGCTGTTAGTTGGAATGTTTATATCCTGGTGAGAGCCAAGCTTTGTACTAAAACCAATTGTTAAGAGACTGGATGTTGCGAAATTGCATTTCCCGGAAACGCAGGTAGCATTGAAACACTTCTTTGAGGCGACGGATACATCTTCATGGGATATCCTGAGGAAGAATACCTGTGATGCGGCTGAGGAAATATTAGGGAGAAGCACCAGCAAAACACTGAGACTAGTTTGATGAAAATGACGATGTTATCAATGAGATGTTTGCAAAGAAGAATCGTATTAGAAACTTGATGCTACAAGATGGCCTGTCTAAAGAACGATGAAACGAAACGATTAAAGAATTGAAAAATGCCAAGGCGGAAATAAAAATGATACTGGTCAAATCTAACAGCTGAGGTACAAGCTGTAGCTGACTACAAAGATACCAACCAGATGTACTGCATCATACAACAAGCAATCATGCTTCTAATGTCAGAGGATAGCATTAAACTCCTTACGGATATGGATGGTATTTCCAAACAATGTAGAAAACACTTCAGTGATCTACTTAACAGACCTTCCAATTTAGAGGCAGGAGGTCTTGATGAAATCCACCGAAGAACTCGATAACCAACCATCATTAGAAGATGTCCAACGTGGCGTAGACAGTCTTAACATAGACACAGCTACAAGAGGGGGTTGCCTCTTTGTAGAGATTTTCTGCTACGGTGGGGAACCTAGTTCACTTGATGCACGATTTTATTGCAAATCTATAGAGCGGAGGTGACGTACCCAAAAATAGGAGAGATGCAATCGTGAGTCCCCTTTAAAGGTACCAGTGATCTTTGCAGAAATTCCAGAGATATCGCTCTTCTTTTAGCTGCAGGTAAAATCCTGACTTCTGTTCTTGTATTAAGGTTAAATCAGAGATTACTTAATAACATACCACCTGAGTCTCAGTGTGTTTTCCGTCCACACAGATGTATTGCCGATATTATTTTCACAGTAGGTCAAATCCAAGAGAAATGCTATAATCATTAAATCTTTGTAGATCTTAAAAAGGCCTCCAATGCCGTCAATTATACTGCTCTCTGGTGTATTTTCTTAAAATATGGGTAGCCTTCTCAATTTCTCAAGTTCCTGAAGTCCTTCCATGATGATATGGAGGCCTGTGGCAATGTTGGTGGTTTACTTAAAAGTTGAAAACGGAGTAAAGCAGGGAGTCCTCTTAGCTTCACCACTATTTATTTGGTCCCGTTCGACGCGTTCGAATACTGTCATGATCAGATACAGAACATCTGGCAAAATATTTAACCTACGCAGGTTCACGACAAGGAGAAAGGTTATTCTGACACTTGTGTGAGACCTCTAAGCTGACGACTGCGATTTAGTTGCTGACACTGTCCAATATATACAAAATTTCATAGATGGACTCACGAGTTCCTGTAAGGCTTTTGGTTATCTATTAGCCTGGGCAAAACAGTGTTGTTTTTCGAAAACGCCCCTGGCAAGGAATATCGATTTATATCGATAACTACAGACTTAAAGTCATTGACAGTTTTTTTATATCATGGTAGTATTGTCAACCGCCTCTGTTACCCTTTACTATGAAATAGTACTTCTGATTAAAAAAAGCATCTGATGCGTTTGTAAGCTTCAAAGTTTTATCGGTCGGGTATATCTTTTGGTTAGAATTTCTAAGGGAGAACGCAATAACCTTACTTAAATACAAAAATATTCCGTACTTGAAAAATCAAAATTAAACAAATGGCTTCCAAACTCGAAAAAAAAATCAAAATTCATATATTCAAAATTAAGATTAAATATACTACTTCAAAATAATTATATCATACACAAAAATAAACTGTAATCACACGTAAGATCTAACCCTACAATCACACTAAAACATACTGGAAATTTGAATAGATATTTTTATTATAAAAGATAAAAAATGCTATAGAAAAAATCGATCTAATAAATCCTTAAAGTAAAATCTAATACCCGCAAAAATATCTAAATAAATAAAATATATAAAAAATTAAAAGAAATAAATAGAATTCCAAACGATAATTAATAGAGAAAAGAATATAAAAAATTAAAAGAAAAAACCGATCCTCTAAACTTAAAATTAAGATTAAACATACAACTTTATATAAAAAACTGATAAAATGCTAATTTGCATTTACTTCCTAAAAAAATACAAGTTTAGATTTCTTGAAATAACTTCGCCTTGTATTACTTCGCCTTGTATTTACAATAATACTCCAAACTTGAATATAAAATAAAAAAAATATTTAAAAAAAAAACTATAAAATATAAAATAATATTCCATACCGAAAAAGCAAAATTGGAAAGGAAAAACACCCCACCCCTATCACGTCTATCTAAGAAACCCCAAAGTGAAAACTTAGCCACAGGATCAAAGTAAATACATGAATTAGGTCCGCTAACAACAGACATCGATCAATTAAACGATAGCCAACCATAAAACTGACCACTACACACGCCGCTCCCTTAGAAATTCTAACCAAAAGATATACCCGACCGATAAAACGTACATTCCAACAGATAATACCATTAATCAACAATTTCACACTTACACACCAGGTTCTTCAATAGTATAACGGTCAAAACGAAAGACACTCTCACTTAATTATCAATAACCCTAACCAACCCCCACGACAACAACGAACCAAATATAAACAGAGAATGATTCCAAACTCTTACTTCTCCCGAGGATGTGTTTGAGTCCAAACACTGAAACAACCATATGATTGTAGAGAAGAGGACATATATAGAAGAAATTATGTACATGTTCTAAAACATAATTTATAATAAATATTCACAGCTCTATACATCACATATCGAGCACTGTTTTAAATTAATGTTTTGAACGGGAATTTTTTTCTTTCTTTTCTCTCCTCATTCTATACTCACCCGGATATATATATATATATATATATATATATATATATATATATATATATATATATATATATCACTAATGCCATCTTAATTAAAATAGAACATAACTTTTAAAGAAAAATATTTTGAATTCCTAATGACAATATTACTACTAGCTATAAACACTCGTTTAAAACATTTCTATCTGTCTATTCTTCACGAAACTAACTTTTATGTCTACCAATGCATAGAAATAATGCATAAAATAAGTTTACTTATTCTAAATAATAAATAATATAATAATAATATCCTCAATATTACATTAAAATATATATTTTAATGTAAATAATGTCCTAATTAATGCATAAAATGAATAGTATAATACATACACAAAAATGAAATAATGAAATACCAAATACCAGCTACAGTGAGTGATAAAGACCGTAATTTTTTTTACACTCAGGCTGTTGCGCTTACCCACAAAATACATGACAACAGTATGAATATATGTTTGCTACATTTTGAACGATTCAATCGGAAATGTCTGTAGAGATCTAATTCACACACATACACATTACACTTATATTGACTAAGGTCAGCGAACAGCAAACACATATATTCATACACTTTACCCTCCAAAAGATTTATCACTCATATACGTAAAACAGTGTCCATCGTTTTAATACACTTGACACGCGTATTGATACGCACACATTAATTTTGAACAGACAAGCGTTTCTATACACATATACACATACAAAATATTCCACACACATACATTTAAAATAATTACCCATTGCATTAATACACGTGACACATATCTGACCAATAAGAATCAACTCCAAATCATAACATTTCCCTACTCTGTATTGCTTCATTATATATATATATATATATATATATATATATATATATGTATGTATGTATGTATGTGTATATCTATAAACGTATATATATATATATATATATATATATATATGTGTGTGTGTTTTGGGTGCGTATATTATAATAAGACAGTTTTTACGGTCAATATTACTGTTGAAAATATACAATTAAAAACAACGAGGCGTCTACTGCCTGACAAAACCATATAAGAGGTAAAAAGTTGAGCATAATTAGTGAGTATTCATTGATTTTGATATGTCTGGTTGGGTGCTTCTGCTATTCACCTTGGGGTGCTCGACAAAATTCAAAAAAGGATCTGCAATGCAATTGATCCAGATTTAGCAGCTTGACTTCAGTCAATTTTTCGCCATCCGGATGTGGCTTTCCTTTGTCCTTTCTACAAACATTTTCATAGAATCTGCTCTGACGATTTTATTTCCCTGGTGTTCGAGCTACACGAAATTACCCGTGCTACTAGACTGGAAACTAGGTCCCACCCTTTCAACAGTCAAAACTGTCAAATGTAACCTCCACTTCTACTCTAACAGTTTCTTTTGTACTCCCTTTCGTACACTTGCTTCCTTGATAGCTACAATGTATCTAAATATAAATATATATATAATTAATAATAAATAATTGGTCTATTTTTATTTTGAACACTTTTTAAATTGTTTTGAACATTGCAGTTATTTTCTTCGTTCTTATTCATTTGTGTGTGTGTGTGTGTATATATATATATATATATATATAATATATGTAAAAACTACAAACTACTACAAAACTTTATATTTTGTTTCGACATTGAAAGAATAATGTCTCGTCAGGTAGTTAACAATGATAGAAAAAAATTTTCTTTTAAAAACAACATTCCCTTTATTTTAAGAATTACTTTTCCTTGTGTAGTAAAGAAATAATAGTAATAAAGAGGGAAAGAAAGAGGGAAGAAAAGCCCCGAAAATAAGATTAGAAATAAAGAAAAGAAAACGAAAGAAGAAAAGGAAAGGTACAGAAGAAATAGAAAGTGTAAAATAAAGGATATAAAAAAAACACAACGCGAAGATATAAATTCAATGGACCTAATATAATAAATTGGAAAAATAAAATAAAATTAATTAAAATGAATGAAAATAAATATGAATAAAAATAAAATAAAATAAATTAAAATTAAATTAAATTAAATTAAATTAAATTAACTAATAAGTAAAATAAAATAAACAAAAATTATATTATTCAAGTAATAATAATAATAATGAATATAAAATATATAACAAATAACAAAAATAACAAAAATAATAGTCATAATAAAATAATAATAATAATGAATATTAAAAATAACAAATAAATAAGAAATATAAGTATAAATATAATAAGCTAATACATAGCTAAGCATACTAACAGTAATTATTGCAATAAAATACTTAAGGCAATAAATCCTTCCAGTGGATAAACAGGAAGCCCGTCCTTCAGGAGGGAACCTACCTGAGGTCGAAAAATCTGCCATAGGAACGAACTCCTACACAAAGAATAAATCTTCAGGTCACCACAAACAGGATACTCCTAATGATAGCCCTGAAAATTCTCCAGCTAGATCTATAACCGTATATTTAAGAAAGAAAAAATAAAATGGTCTCGTGAGGAGTACAAAGTAGTTATGACTGCATTTTATGAAGCGTTACTCAAACCTCAAAAACATATCACTCGTCAAAAATATGCCATTTGGCGAGAAAAGGTTGGACAAAGACACAGAAAATACATTAACGAAGATAAATTAGCCAATGTATGAATATACATAATGCTAAATAACCGATTGACAGAGGCTGAAATTGATGAGATAAAAAGAATTGCAACCAGAATAGACGAATCAACAAATATGAAAGGGAACTGGAATCAGAAATAAAACGTAGTAAGATCACAATAATGTAGAAACCGTGATACCTACAAATTACTCTGAAGATAACGCTGTAAGTTTAGAATTGCTGGAAAGGTGTGATCTGAGTCAGTTACAAAACGGCAATAAAACGAGTTCAAACCACATTGAACAGAATTATTTTACGGGAAACAAGAACAGTATACAAGAAGCTAACGAAGAAATCAAAAACCATATACGTCAGATACAAAATATTGCAATTGAGAAACGAGAACAACTCCCAAAATTACAACCAACAAAGCATAACCTCGAAACTATTAAGCTCTACAATGCAGCACTCAAATTAATTTGGGATGAAGAATACACTCATATAAATCTCAATAAAGCAATATATGCATCAACAATAGCAACAAAAAACTGAACATCAAATTAAAAACAAGGCAGTCTCGCAGGCATGAAGATCCACCTTGTAAATGAAAAATAGAAAAAGAAATCAAACAATTTAGAAATGAATTATCAGTACTCGATGAACTGACAAGAGAAATAAATGTAAGAACTAGAATTCTTTTGTCAAAAGAAAATACAACATTAGAAATGAAAATGAAGTCCTATCAACTAAGGAAAAAATAAAGCAAACAATACAACTAAAGGCTCAAAGAATAAGACGCTATGATAAAAGATCCAGATTCTAAAGACAAAACAAGATTTTTCAAACCGATGCAAAGAAATAGGGAAATAGGTAAAAAAGTATTGAAGTGACAGTCCCCACCAAAATGGAAGAAGTTATACAGTTCTGGGAAAAAATAAGGGCTTGCCCTAAAGAACATTACAAAGAAGTAGATTGGATTGCACAAGAGAGAGAACGAATGAAAATAATCCAGAACAGGCATGGGCTGGAATCACAGAAGAGGATGTTAAATGTGCACTGAAAAAAGCACACAAGTGGAAATTTCCAGATATAGATAAAATTCCTAACTTTTGGCTATATTACTGAAATGCAGCCCATACAAAATCTAGCCAAAGAACTTCAAGAAATGGTTAACGATCCCACTAAAATTCCTGCATGGATGACCAAAGGAACTGCCTTTCTTCTACCCAAGAATAGTGACATAAATAACCCGAAAAATACAGATCTACCGACAACATACAAAGTATTAACATCTATTTTAACAAAACAGACATATTTCTTCTTGGAAAAAAATGACATTTTACCGCTTGAACAAAAAGGGTGCAAACGTGGCAGTTACGGATGTAAAGACCAATTACTTATTAACAGGATGATCGTAGAAAACTGCTTCAATGTAAAACAAAAACTTAGTACTGCCTGAATAGATTATCATAAGGCATTTGATAGTGTACCACATTCCTGGATCTTAAAGACTTTAAATATGTACACGGTATTACCCGTCATCATCAATTTCATCAAACAATGTATGTCGATATGTAAAACAACCCTTTACCCCAATCATATAAATGGAACCTATAAATCTGGTGAAATAAACATCAAAAGAGGTATATTTTAAGGTGATTCTTTGTCTCCCTTAATCTTTTGTATATAATTAATAGCATTAACCAGTCAACTTTACAAGACAGAATGTGGTTATAAAATAGCTCAAAAGAAAATAAGCCATTTATTTTACAAGGATGACTAAGAATGCTAAGAATGATAATGAGCTGGAAAATGCTTCAGTAATAACATTGGAATGAAATTCAATTTGAATAAATGTGCTTTATGAGGATCGCTATAACAAACATCCTCAATTAACTTTCTATAACAATAAAAAATTTAGAGTCAGAAGAAGCTTATAAATACCTTGGTGTAAATGAGAGTGAAAAAATTCGCTATAAAAAAAATGAAAGAAATAGTGCGTAAAGAGTACTATAGAAGGCTACGACTGATATTAAAAACTGAATTAAATTCTCAGAACAGAATTATGGCCATTAATAGTCTTGCAATCCCAGTTGTCCAATACAGTTTCAACATCTTGAACTGGACTCTAAACGACATCTGACGAATGGATTCTAAAACAAGAAACCTTCTTTCTAAGCATAAGATGCATCATCCAAAGGCTGATGTAGACCGTCTATACATACCCCGTAAAGAAGGTGGAAGAGGTCTTATTCAGCTGGAATTGTCATACAAGACAACAACTATTGGCTTACTAACATACACAGAAACAACAAAGGATTGGATAATACAATTAGTAAGGCAACATGAAGAAAGAAAAAAAAATTCAATAATAAAAGAAGGCAGTAAATACAAACAAGATTTACAGTTAGTAGATTCTGTAGAAAAGCAAAACAGAAGCCAAGAACCAACTATTGCGGCAAAAAATATGAAAATGAAAGCCAAAGATAAAGCTCTTGAACAGATGAAACAGCGCTGGCAAGACAAACCTCTGCATGGCCAATATCCAGAACGTGCCAATAAATCCAATGTTGACAAAGTTAATACTCATCGATGGTTACGTGCATCTGGATTAAAGTCTGAAAATGAAGGCTTTATTCTTGCAGCGCAAGACCAAAGTCTTTTCACTAGAAACTTTGCAGGCAAATATTATGCAGGTTTTGTGATAAACACCAAGAAACAATAGACCACCTAATCTCAGGCTGTTCTGTGCTTGCCCCAAATGAATATAAAAATCGCCACGATAGAGTGGGGCAATATTTTCATTGGACAATGTGCAAACACTATGGAAAATCTGTAAACAAACACTGGTATGAACATCACCCAGCACCGGTTACAGAAATAGATGTAACCATTCTATGGGATTACACCATCTACACAGACAGAAAAATTGAAGCAAACAGGCCAGACATTATTGTTAAAAACCAGAAGGAGAAAACTTGTCTATTAATTGATATGGCTTGTCCAGTGGATTGTAACATAGCAATCAAGGAATTTGAAAAACTGTCAAAATATAAATACTTGGAAATTGAAATAGAAAAAATGTGGAAATTGAAAACAAGAGTTGTGCCAGTGATAGTAGGTGCACTTGGAATGATAAAAAATGGAACAAAACAACACATTGAAAGAATCACTGGAAACCCCAGCTTAAGAGATATACAAAAAATTGTCTTATTAAGTACAGTCCACACACTAAGGAAAACTTTATCTATGTAATGCTAGGGATGATAGGGAAGATAGAAAAACATGAAATGGAGCCATAACAACACGCCACGACCTGCCTTAGGTCTCCCCGCAGACTTGGTTGGTAGTGAGACCAAAGCAGAAATCGAAATATGATGAAAAATGACATAATAATAATATATAAATATATATATATAAATCATTAGACCCTTCAGAATACTAGGATTTAAAGTAGAGATTGCTTCCAACTTAAAGATTATGAATTACCTAGACATTACCCTTAACCTCGATAATAATTTCTTTAAACAGTACCAGAAATAAAATGATACCCCTAACTACATCAACATTAATTCTAATCATCCTAGCGCTATTATAAAACAAATAACGCTATTATAAAACAAATAACGGTTTCTGAGGATGTGCGTTGTGGTCCAGTGGATATCGGCTCGGAACGAGAAATCGGGGAGCCGAGTTCGAATTCCAGTTGAATTCATTGCATTCACTTTCGCGCAAACAGTCTTGGGAAAGGTATTAATCTGTCTCTTCCTTCCAGTTATGGGTTAAATAACAGGACAGATTGGGTTCTATAGCCTTGGTCGGCAACCAGTCTACCGCAGAAAGCAATGGCAACCTATTGCGGGATAATCTTCTGCCCAGTCAGTCATGTCTCTTTCGAGATATGATCGCCCAAGTGTGTTTCACGTATGGCACTTAACTGGCTGAACGGTTAATACACGAATTAGCCGTTTATCTTCTAACCTTAGGATCTTTAGAGATAACAAAAACTATATGAAAAAGCATTCCAGAGTAGTCGGTTTAAAGATGAATTAACTTATTTAACACACACTAGTATATCTGAATCGCAGAAGGCTAAAGGTAAACATGGGAAAAGGAAGATTATATTGTTCAGCCCACCTCCCGTTCTGTAGACTGTCAACTGTTAACATTGGAAAATTGTTTCTTAAATTAAAAAGTAAACATTTTCATAACGACAACACCCCGAGTAAAATATTTAATAAGAAAATGTTTAAGATGAGTTATTCCCGTACTAATAACATGTACAACATTATTAGCTCCCACAATAACCAAATATGGAAGAATTTCAGTGAACACGCTATTATACACTGCAGATCCAGAGAAAACTGTTCGGTTGAAAGTAAATGTAGATGTATAAATGTGATCTATGAAGTATGATGTATAAATGTAGATCTATAAATGTGATCTATGAAGCCACCATCTTCGCTAAAGAAAACAAGGAAAAATATAACGTGTACATTGAAATTTCAGCGGGAATTCGGAAACAAAGATTTTATACGCACATGCACTCCTTTATTAACCCTAATTTAAGTTATCAAACAGCGCCCTCTCCTGAAAATACTGAAAATTCAAGGACGAATGGGTTAAATCCACAGATAAAGTGGAAGCTGATAGGAACGGCACATGTTCCTAATAGTCTAGGTGATAGATGTAATCTGTGTATATATGGGTGTGAATATATTTCAATAAAATTATTTTTTTACGATATATATACGCATTGAGACTACAAATGAGCCGCGGGGAAATAATTAATTTTTACTGCCTGACGAAACCTTATCGGTTGAAAATATGGTTGCATTAGATATGGGTATGTATTTGTATATAAATATTTGTGTGTATATATGTTTGCACACACACACACACACACACACACACACACACACACACACACACACACACACACATATATATATATATATATAGATAGATAGATAGATAGATAGATAGATAGATATATGTGCATATATGTGTATATATGTGTGTATATATGTTCATATAAATATATGTGATTATATATGTTTGTGTATATATGTGTATATGAATATTGAATCAATCCATGAATTCCTTCAAATTCATAAATCTACGACACTAAACCAAGGCACACTCGCATCGCTTGATGTTGGAAATCTATTTACTAACGAACCTGCTGTTGAAACTATTGACATAATAATTAACTCTATATAAACATAATTCAGTCTCAACTCTATCTATCAATTCCAATATTCATAAAATTTTTACTTGCCTCTATCACTAAAGTACCTTTTAACGAACATCATGACAGCATTTACCCCTAAACTAATGATGTAAGTATGGAAAAACCACTTGGTTAGTGGCGATTGTGGAACTCTGAAAGTAGTGGGGCCGCTTAGGGGCCTCGATGTTTCTGAGGTGAAGGAGGGCAAATTAAAGCAGCGTTTTCATTTTCATACTACACCACGATCATATATACACAAGTTAGGAACGAGTACAAGTATGTTACTTCACTAAATTAAGCGAAATAACTTTTCATCTATAGTAGTGGAGTTTTAATCTATCCTTGCCCTCTTTTCCACAATTAAGTTGTTGGAACACAAGAAAGGTCAATTTTCAGACAAAATTCTAACGTCAATACGTTCTGGAGAAGAAATAGTGCTTAAGATCAAATCTTATGAAAATCAGAGATTGATCAGTTTCATAAAATTTAGAAGCTTTATAAGGTGGTTCAACAGAGGAGTCAGCCAAAATTCGAGGTGGGGGCTTTTCTCTAACTTGACCTATGTTGAAAACATGGTTTTTAAAAAAGTTAGCAAACCAAAAATATATGATCGATTGGTTGATAATATTTTCCTTTTATCTGACAACAAAAACGAAATTGATCATCTAAAAACTACTTTTTAAAAAAAAGTATGTTTTCAACTTCACACATTAGCTTAACAAACAAAAAACAAAAAAACAAAAACCCAAAACTCCCATTTTTGGGTAATCTTGTGGATTCTAGTAATAATACTTTCACTACTTTATTATATCTTCAAGCAAAAATTCTTGCCACCTTAATTTTATTAGTCAATGTCCTCTCAGATACAAAATTGGGGTTATTAAAATTTTCCTCACGAGAGCGTACGAGAATTCATCTTCTCAATCGCTTTCTTCAAAGAACTCCACAATTTTAAACAAACGCTTGTCAACAACGGCTTTCCAAATTATTTACTTGACTACCATATCAAAGTTTTTTCTTCGTAACTTAACCAACGGTAAATACAAACACGTGGATAAAAACAATATCATTAATATTTGTACAAAAACCAAATGCACAGTAATTACAAAAAAGACGAATTTTCATTTCGCAATATCAACCGAAATTATGCAACGCCGACTAACTTAAATAAGAAGATTAAATTAATTATCTATTATAAAAAATTCAGAACTGCCAACTTCATCGTCAATAATAATAATTCACCCACAAAATCTAAATTGCAGAGAACCAGTGTCGTTTACGGATTTATAGTTTCCTTTGAAGAACTGTATCCCTCAACAATTCAAATTGGTAAATAATTACACTGGCCACACCACCCCAAATATGACAAGAAGATTGATATTGAACCTTTTCTACAACAGTTCCACCCGATCTCATTAATACACACATCGAGATCTTCCAGGACCTATCCGTGATATACTTGTTGACAATACATGCATAACTGCATAATCCACATACAAAAGAAGATTAAAAATAATGGAGGCATTACTAATAAAAAAAGAAAAATCCTACACTTAACAACATCAATTATAAACACGATAACAATGTGCTTACCGTGTTCGGAACTGAACGTCCACAAGACTAATACATAAACTTTACACATATTTATTTAAAAGTAAAACAAAATTCATTCTTGAAAATAGCTAAAACTATAGCCGAAAGAGCTCGAAAATAGAAAACCTTTGGACAATTCTTATATAATCTGAGTTCTGAAAAGAAAAAAATCCTAAGAACAAGAAAAATTATATGAAAAACCTAATGATAATACCTTGTCTGACATTTTTAATGAAACCTACATAAAGGAAAGATGTTGCTCAAATGGTTAAGTTTTTTATGTAATTTTTCATGTGATCATACGATTTTTTTCTCTTGAGGACATAAATTATATAAAAATTGTCCAAATTTTTTGTTTATCCGAGCGCTTTTGGCTATATGATATATGATGATGATTTTCATATGGAAAATTACAAACTAATAAAACTGAACCCAAACCTCAGAGATCTCAAGGTCTCAAAGACCGTTCTTCACACAACACTCACAATTATATTCCTACAAAATTCACAAATGCTGCCAAACAACTAAAATACAATCCCAACATTGTCAGCTGACGAGCCAATAAGTCCAGTAGTTATGTAATTTTGGATAAATTAGATTATCACAAAAAATTACAACACTTCCTGGTCGATCGATCAAAATTCTAACGACTAAACAGAAATTCCACCGAATCTTTAAAAACATATGTTAACAAGCTCATAGTATCTAACCCTTGTAGGATCCTTGAAAATCAACAAAATATCGGCGATTATGAACTCGGATACATATAGTAACGTTAAAATACACAAACGCGGATACCTCTTACGACCTGTAATCTCTTAGACCTCTACCTCATATGACAATTGTCTAAATTCTTGAATGATATTATCACCCCATGCCTACCTACCAATTACAACATAAAGTAAACCTACGAATGCCTTCAAATTCTTAAATCCACAACCCAAACAGCGTCTCTCGACGTTGAAAACTTCATTAACGTCCCTGTTGCTGAAATCATTGACATAATCATTAAATTCATATATAAACATATTTCAAAACCACCACAAGCTATCAATCCTTATACTCGAAAAAAAACAAAAACTCTTGTTTGCATGCATCACCCAGACTCCTTCTTACGACCATGAAGGCCACATTTACACAAAACTAACAGTAAATTTGTGGAAACCCTCTTCGTCTATGCTTTTCTAACTTTTACATGTCCCACATAGAAGACTCAGTTAAAATAAATTTCCAAATTATACATCCGCTACGTAGACGATATTTTCTAGTTACCTCCACTAATTCACAGGAAAAACAGCATAGCGTAATGCAAAACGCCACAAACTTAACGAAAATAAAGTTTTATCGTCAAAATGTTGATATTATTATTAAGAGATGAGATCAAAGAATTTTTTAATTATTTCTTAAATTTTTCAAATTCTTTCTAACACGTTCGAAATTTTGGTTAGAATGCTTGTTTTGTTTACGTCATCGCCTTCTACAAAGTTTAAGATTGATTTTTTTGTGCTTTTTTCTATTGAAAACACATTAATTTGAAAATGCTTGTACAAATCAAATAATTGTCCGATTTTAATCAAATTGTCAGAATTTATTCACAAATGAATGAAATTATTTTTGAAATGTTCTTTTTAGAAAATATTGATATTTTTAAAAAAAAAATTTTACCCCCACCTACTTAATTTCATTAAATTTCGCACAGGTTTATGGACATTTTCTTTTTTAAAGTAGGAGTATTGGAAATTGCAAATCACCTACTTTTTTTTCAAATTTGTACCATTTAACTGGAAATCAGCTCTGAATTGAAAAATAATGAATCCAATAATATTATGTCATGACTTAATTAGAATTAATTGTTTTCGTAAATAAGTAATATTAAGGATATTATTGTCTGAAAAAAACAAACATTTTTCTGATGAATAATGAATTTTTATAAGAACGCTTTCATTTTTTGTTACATTTTAATTATAATAATTTATAATAGTTTAAAATCGTGTAAAATTTTGCATTGGGTGATTACAGGATGTGATATAGTAATGAGTTGGAAACAAAATTGCAAAGATTAATAAACGCATTTACGCTACTTATTTTTAAAACAATTTTTAATTCATTATATTTTTGCCTTATTTTCATGAATGGTAGACTGAAATTGCCATTATTATTAAACGGTTACGTAATTTAAAAGTTTTGTCCCTTCACTTAGATTTATGAAAATTGTCGGTTTTGGGCATGCGTACAACCTGTTATCGCCAAATCAGTCAAGAACCCGTTGTTATGGTTTATAAAATGGCGAGTGTTCTAAAAATAGAAAAAGATAGACCCACTGACGCTAAATATTCAAAATTGGGCGGCAAAATAAGGAACCGTTTCTTTTTATAGGAGTAGGAGTAGGAGTAGGAGTAAGAAGTAGGAGTTAAGGACAGTAGTTTTGTGTAGGCGATTTAAAAAGGGGAAGACGCTATTCAGTTGGCCACTAGAGTCCAGAAGGGATAGGCTCGTTTGCTACTAGCATCCAACAGTGAAGAGAATTTAGCTAGTCTGCTCCTGTATCCACACAAAATTTAAAGGTTGTAACTTGATGTAAAAACCTAAAGTTTTATACCAAAAATAAACATCATTAATTCGAGTTTGTGTTATCTTCTAATTATACCAAAACGAAGCAACACAACAGTGGTGACCCCGACATACGAACAGAAAGCAACCTCATATACAAAATATATATATACGCATATAAAAGGATAAATGGAGCAGACAGGAGAGGAAACGACACATCAAGTCAATATCAAGGCACCGGAATTCATGGAAACTGCTGTAAATGGATGGTTTACGATATTAGAAGCCCACTTTCGCTTGCGAAATGTGACAGCGTCGAAAACAAAGTTTTATACAGTAATATCGTCGTTACCAGCCGAAGAAGTGGCTAAACTACCAAATGCTACCCTCGCATCACAAGACTACGCGGAATTAAAACGGACTCCGATAGAAGCTCACGAACAAACAAAACCGGAGCTTCGAGAAAAGTTAATGTCCGCTACGAATATTTCAGGACGACCGTCGACATATTTGCACGAAATGCTGTCCGTAGCTAAACGGATAGGTATTAGCGACGACATTGTGAGACACAAATTCCTGCAGGCATTACCGTCAACAATAGCTCCAGTAATAGCCTCGCAAAAAGATTTAAACCATACCCAACTTGGCAGGATAACAGATAAACTGATGCCATTATTGAATAACGATAAGGCATTTGTTGTTCAGCGACCCTTATCTACTAAGAATAACTCACAAACAAATTATAAAGGGAAATACAGCCAAGACACTTCAGTGCCACTAAATGTCAGGCCGTATCGGAATAACCAACGGACAAAAATTTGCAGAGCACATATTTATTTCGCCAATGAAGCAAGAACATGTAAACCTTGGTGTAAATGGCCCAAAAAGAACAATCTACAAATGTTGCCTAGTTCCCGACCAGCAACACCTACGGGAAGTGATTCGGAAAACTAATAGGGCGAACAAGTTCAGTCCCATGAGGTTCGCCGCTATTAGAAATTACTGCAAAATTAGGGGCTACCAAATTAAAATTTATTGTAGATACTGGCGCAAGTATCTCAATATTACCAACTTCTGCAGTAAATGGTATTACATTAAAATCGACTCCCATATCACTATCCACTGCAAATGGGGAGAAAATAAAATACTAAGGACAAGCGAGTTTGGAAATTGGAATACCCAGTTTAAGGAGATATTTTACTTGGACATTCGTGATCGCTGATATCACCAACCCACTCCTTGGACTGGATTTCCTCAACAAGTTTGGTCTAATAGTAGACTGCAGTAACAAAACCATTTACGATCCTACAACAATCCAGAGTAAGAGTTTAAAAATATCTGCATCAGCGGTGAATCTAGTTGTAAATGAAACGGAGCTCCCGTCATTCATACGGAACATGATTAAAGAAAAATATCCGAACCTAATCACACCACATAAGAACCGTAACAAAAAAAAAAACACTGCGGCGTCTACCACAGAATTGATACAGGAAGCCATACGCCAGTATTTGCAAAACCCAGGCGGCTTAATGTAGAAAAACTGTAAACCGCGCGTAGCGAATTTAAAACCCTACAAAAAGACGGAGTGATCTCCCTTTCCAAAAGCGAGTGGTCTAGCCCACTACATATAATTATCTAAACAAAGCGGAGGATTTAGATGTTGTGGAGACTATCGTTCTCTCAACAGCATAACCAAGACTGACAGGTACCCTATACCAAATATAGACTCTTTTTCAGCAAAACTTGCGAACAAACGACGATTCTCCAAAATCGATTTGATTTCAGCCTACCACCAAATTAAAATGCATCTGGAGATAACCAATTTATATGGTGTGAGTTATCAACGTCTTACCCCAAACCTTTTGTTCCATTTAAATTGCGTGAGTCCATATTCTATAGTATCCATTCCATAAATCACCCTGGCATTAAATCATCCATTAAGATGATTAAAGCTAGATATTACTGGCAAAACATGGATAAATCAATCAAAGACTTTTGTGCATCATGCACAACCTGCCAACAAGCAAAGGTCTACAAACATACAAAATCACCTATACAGACATTAGAAATACCATCAGCTAGATTTCACACAGTCCACATAGATATAGTAGGACCACTCCCATCAGCATAAAGACTATATAGCAGTTACATCAGCCCGTAAAGATATATCCTCACATGTATTGACCGCACAACTCGTTGGGTAGAAGCACAACCCATCAGCGAAATCACTGCAGCTAGTGTAGTTGAGACTTTTATAAACACGTGGGTCACACGTTGGGTGTCCCGCTGCATGTTATAACCGACAGAGGCCGACAATTTGAAAGTGAGTTGTTTAGTGAAGTAGCAAAAACAATTGGTTTTTATAGACTACGTACGACAGCTTATCATCCTCAATGTAATGGTTTGATTGAGAGAATGCACAGGGCCATTAAAACTGCTATTATAGCACGAAAAGAGTCCTGGCTCTCAGCTTTTCCGAGGGTACTTCTTGGGATTCGCAGTATACCCAATAGCTCTTATTTTTCTACTTTTTATGCTGTTACAGGCACACAATGTTTGCTATCACAGCTACTAATAGATAGCACAAGCGAGGAGGCTATAACTCAAAAGTTCACAAGAGATTTACATAAAACCATGTCACAAATTGATGTGAGAGACTTCACCAAAAGAGTTAATAAGTCCGCAAAATCTTATGTCCCAGAAAAGCTTCAAACTTGTGATAAAGTTTGGATTAGAGTGGATCGTGTTCGAAGACTATTGGAGGCACACTATTCTGGTCCCTACACAGTCCTTCAGCGAACACCTAAATATTTTCTGGTTAAGATAAATAATGATATGTATACTCAAGTTTCTGTGGACAGGTTGAAACCATATATAGAAGTACAAAAACAAATAGTAGAGAAACAAGTAGAAGAAAAGATGAATAAAAACAAAACGCTTAGTGATTCAGAACAAGAAATAAATACAGGAAATAAAAAAGAAGATTCTCCCATGATGAATACAAAATCTCGTACATGTCGAAAAGTTTCCTGGAAGAAATGTAGCGAGTACTATTATTATTAGTACACTCCGTTCTAAAGGGGGAACTTCTGTTATGGTTTATAAAATGGAGAGTGTTCTAAAAATAGAAAAAAGATAGACACACTGACGCCAAGTATTCAAAATTGGGCGGTAAAATAAGGAACCGTTTCTTTTGGTATGAGTAGGAGTAAGAAGTAGGAGTTAAGGACAGTAGTTTTGTGTAGGAGATTTGAAAAGGGGAAGACGCTGGTCAGTTGACCACTAGAGTCCAGAAGGGATAGGCTCGTTTACTACTAGTATCCCACAGTGAAGAGAATTTAGCTAGTCTGCTCCTGTATCCACACAAAATTTAAAGGTTGTAACTTGATGTAAAAACCCAAAGTTTTATACCAAAAATAAACATCATTAATTCAAGTTTGTGTTATCTTCTCATTATACCAAAACGAAGCAACACAACAAACGTAAGAGAATCATGTATGAATCGTAAACGAAATATATTTCCGTTTAAAATTCTAGTGAAAATAATATATAAAACTATTAAGCGAATTTTTTTATAAATTTAAATTATTTTAAAAAAATAATATTTACGCTCTCACACCCTGATTGAGCACTCTGGAAGAATGGTAGACTTTGAAAAAACAGTAGCTCCTCTAGTATCTACGCATCGCTCATTCAGTGATGAATTAGAGCACTCTGGCTATTGGCGTACGATACATCATACGCTAAAAGTTAGCTTTCTTCTACTGAACGCCAATAGCTCAGAGGCAGAATCGCCGACTGATACCAATTCAGTTGGGTTTCAATCCTGGGTTAAAAGCAATCGGATGTCTAACCGTACTGATGAGCTGTGATACAGCAAAACAGATATGTCTCCGGATGACTATATATATAAGCAGGAACTTTCTTTAAAATATTATTAATACGGCCGAGAAGGAATATTTGAATTTTTTAAGTGTTTCCAACATCCTAATTTTTTTTTTTAGTTGGAATTAAGAAATTTTAAAAATTCTATTATTTTATCATCTCAGGCGCTTTCGTTTACTTCAGTAGCTATTTTCAAAGGTGTTTATATCAGTGCTGTAGTTATTTATCCTTTAGTTTGGCTGTTACATATTAATTTATTTTATTTTATTTTTGAAAAAGGAGCATTCATTACAAGCACTTAGTTACCGACTGGAAATCCAATGTGCATCTTTCTATTTAAAAAAAAAATTTCAATACTACATTTTTACTATCAAATAATGTAAAGCTAGTAGTCTTAGAGAAATGTTTTATATATAGTGCCTCTCTAATAGCGATATGTTTTGATGTGATTTATATAAAATGCTTGTGTTTTCAACGAGAATTTTCTTCCAGGAATTTTGTAAATTATGGGTTAATGTAAATGTATTTTATAGTACTTTGGTTTGATAAGTGACATGTAAGGCGTCCAGTCAAGGAGGTGGTAGTGTGTCCAATAGAGTTAATTGATTTGTGACAAGAAACAGTCTTGTACTAGGTATTAAAACTCGTTTGTACTTGATGGGGGTAATTTGGATTAATGACTTCAAGGTTAGGGTCTTCTATTTTCTGTAATATATTACAAATTTGAATGAATTACAGCAGAAATATGGTGTTTAATAATTCTTCAGTATTTGTCTATATTTCTGGGATGAAGTAGTATTTACACTATTTACATTACTCGGACTGTTCTCCTCATCTTTGTTGCCATTTGTACGACGTTTCGTGCCATTTGTACGACGGTAATTGTTTTCTCTAGTATTTTTTATGTTAATGGTTTTCTGTAGTATGTTTTACCAGTGTTCATATTGCAATACTGCATGAATCTATGCTTGGTCAGCTTAGGAGATTGCTGTAGCCTAACATATCTGCTGATTCTTTGAGTTTACGTAGTTTTTAGTGGTGTTCTCTATCTGTTATTTCAACTTTATCTCATAGGGGGCGGTGATCCTCTTTTTCCCTCCCTATGTGGTCAGCTACGCCTGATTTTTCTACCTCCTCTCGTGTTACGACCTCGCGATGTTCTTGTAGCCTTACCTTAAGGAGGCGGCCTGTTTCTCTTTTATATTTCTTTACACAGCTACATGGAATGGCATACACACAGTCCTTAGTCATGTCCTCCTCTGTTGGAGGTCTTACTTGGGAGAGGTGCCTGCGAAGTGTAGAACCACTTCTGAAGATCGTCCTGATGTTATATGGGCCACAGATTCTTTGTATTTTCTCCGATAACTCCTTTACATAGGGTAGACAGACCGAGGCTGTTTTCTGAGAGTTGTTATCCTCATACACCCCCCTTTCCCTGTTTGTATGTCTCTGGGTCGCTGCTTATGACTTTTGCTCGATGTTGCAGGCAACGGACAATCCATTTACTAATCATTGACTAATTCATATCTCATATTTACTATATTTTACTGTAAGTTCTCCCGATAAAAACTTTCACGAGCGAAACCGTATTTTTTTCTCTTAAATTTTATTCCATCATTATGTCCCTTATTATACATTGTAATTTTAAACCTAATACTTTAATGTAATATATAATGTGTGTGTGTGTGTGTGTGTGTGTGTGTGTGCGCGTGCGTGTGTTTATACGAAGGCTTTTGTGTTTTGTTTGAAATTTTCATATATTTATGTTGTCGTATGCTCCATACACACTAAATCAGGTTTACAGTACACATGGCTGCACAACAGTATTTAAGGTTGTATATACCTATATTCATATGTATGCGCATACATACACATAGATATTAAATTATACCAATCTGAACGTATGTGCCTCGTTATAATGTATTAGTTGAGAAATTTGTTTGCATATTATGAATAGTGAATACTGAGTTTGAGTCTCACTAGGGGTCCAATATTTTTAAACTGTGCCAAACCTACACTTATTAAATAATTATGCGCTGTAACCTTTTTAGAATTTTGATAAATATTGTCGCAGACTGGTAGAATCAAAGAACAAATGTCCCGAGATTTTGATTGTTTGTTGAAGATATGAATTTTTAATAAAGTTCCTTACTGTAAACTTTGTGTGCGTTCGACATGATACTATATTTCCGTCTTTGTTCAATAATGTATATACAATTCAAGCATTTACTCATATTTGTTTATTAAATAAAGAACATAGTTAAATTATATTGAAAATATTTCACTTGTTTAAAGAGAGCAATACATCAATAAAAACAAATATTTTCCAAAAAGTAACAGCTATACGTGTTTGTTATTTTTCTCATTAATCAGTTTCTTGTTTTTTCTTCATACTTTATTGTCTGTTAAATATATTTGTCTACACTTGAGTATTAATACACCAAACTTTATACATTCATTGTGTAATTTTTCTGATGCAATGCAATATCTTTTTTCATGCCTGCATTAATATAGATTTATTTTATATAATATTTTAAATAAAATACTCCTATATTCATATAGAAATGAAAATATTTTTTCATTGCGCTAGATCAGAAAAATTACACAATGACAATACAAACACAGATATGAATGATAGCATATCAATTATAGATGGAATAATGTTGCCATGAATATTCTCCCGCATTGGAAAAAATACATGTATACATTCACGAAAATATATTATATACATGTAATTTCTGCATATCTATAAATAAATGAATAGATTGATGTATTCATATCTATTTGTATTTGCATTTAGATGCAAAGTAATTTAAATGCAATATGAATGGCTATAAATATCCAGATTGATCCTTTATTTAATTCTTCACATAGGACAATATTTCTGTTTGTAAATCATATACATATACATATATATATATATATATATATATATATATATATGTGTGTGTGTGTGTGTGTGTGTGTGTGTGTGTGTCTGCGTGTGCGAGCAATTCTGAAGTGAATATCAAAGAGCATTTTACATAACATTTTATGCGTTAATAATCACGTAAGATTATATATTGGGACATTATGTTAAAAATTCCTCTCCTAATATCCTCTAATGTATTTATACATGTATATATTTGTGTTGTTTCATATATTTAAATCTTCATTGCTTACACTGTATGAATGTGTAGACGTGTATATTCAATGTATTTGAATGTACTCATTTATTGAATATATATGCCCGAATAAAGGAAATGCAAAAATGAATCTGTTTTAAAATCAGAAATATATTTTCTACCAATAAATATAGATTTAATTGTATATTTTCTTAAACAAGTCATGCCTACGTAACTACGGATAAATTATGCTTGCATAAATTGTTTATACAAACATTTTGAAGTATATTTTAATATACCCGCATGCATATTTCATCCATATATGCATGTGTGTGTGTGAGTAAACTTTATTACAATGAAAAAGAATTTGAATTCATTAAGATACAATGATGAAACTTGCAATAGATGAAATGTACATGAATCAAAACGGCAAAGGAGAGAAAAAAAGAATAAACCTTTATACAAGTAAAAATCGAGTAAAAGGGGAAATATAAATGTAAAATCTATAAAAACTCAAATGTCGGTGTCGGTGTATATCACATCAATCTCTTTAGCATCGCAACTCATTGTTCGTTTTTTTTTTTCTTATTTATCTGCTGTAACAGATGTATATCTGCGAGTTATTGCGTTTCATAGCAGAAAGCGAACGGGGAAAAAGAGATGTCCTGTTTTGGAAAAAAATCTCGGAAAACATTAAATAAAATCGAGGTGTTATAAACAGGAAAAAACGAAACCTTGAAAGTGAAAGAAGACATTAATGATTACGATTGGGGAAGAAGAAGGTGGCAGTGGTAGAGGAAGTGATATTAATGATGGTGAGAGAAAAGGTAAATTAAAGAAAGAAAATAAGGTGGGAATACAAAAAGAATAAAGAAATCTGACATTAAGAGAAAATTTACTATGATGTTTTAAGAATGAATTAACGAAAAGTTAGAATGATCGAAAAGGAATGGTAAGAGAACATAGAAAGTAAACAAAAAGCAAAGAAGGGAATTAAAAAGAAAAATAAGCATACTATTACCTGATAAAGAAAAAAATAAAAGACAAATAGGTATAGAGTGAGAGAGATCACAAATAAAAGAGAACGTAGGAAAAAGAAACGAAATGCGAGAAAAAAGAAAGAAATGAAGAATGATGAGAAAGAGTCAGTAAAAGGTGAAAAAACATGACACAATAACGTATTAAATATATTCTTATGGGGAAAAAATAAAAAATAAAATTGATGAACAATTTTTTTTTAGTTTTTAACTTCTACCAAAAACGATTAGCAATCATTTCTAGCAGATGTATTTTTTCCTTTAACTTTAAAAACGATCTCTGTTAAAACGTCTTAAACCGCTTGTCTTTATAAATATATATAGTGGGGACCGTGCTAGATATCGAGAATATACAGTGTAAATATAGAAATCAATAATACGTACTCTATCACACACACACACACACACACACACACACACATATATATATATATATATATATATATATATATATATATATTCTTTCTTTTTCACACTTTACATATAGAGAGAGAGGGCGAGACAGACAGACAGACAGACAGACAGACAGACAGAGACAGCGAGATAGCGAAAATTAATGAGGAGAAACTAGTCACATCGCTGAGCGGTGTCATTTCAGTCATGTCGACTTTGAGGTTTTGTGAAGGCATTATTGTAATGTTTTCCTTCTTCAGGGTCATTTGGTTTTCCCTGTTGCTATTTCCCAATGTTTTCGTATTTATACGAAATTGGTGTAATTTGATATCTTTTTGTGCGTACGTGATTTTTTTGCTTTATTTGTTTATCTTTGTTCTTCGCTTTTTCTTATGTTGTGTCGATTTTGATGCTTTATATTGTATTGATCCATTTTAAGCATGCTTATGTACATACCTGCTTAAGCGTTTAATGTTGAGCTGACCTCTTTTTACCGCGACAGTGTATAACTTGCTTAAATTTTTTAGGCCATGATTTAGTGTTTGCGTTCATGCAAGTGCGCATGCTGGTTGTTTTTTGTTGAGGTTTGTGTGTAAGTGCATTGTTTGGTAGGCTTGGTGTGTGATTTTTTTTCCGTTTGACGATTGTTGTGTTATCTGGTTGTTTCTTTTACTTTCTTGCTTTCTTTTTTCTTTTTCTTTCTCTGTCATCTCGTTTTTTGTTTGGTCGCGATTGAATGTTTATACATGTGTATTTGTATGTGTAGATGATAGTTTTGGGGTTGCATTTTGTGCTGTAATTATTTGTTTTCATTTGTATTGGTATTTAAGTAGCAAACAATTATTTATTTGAATGTCTACATTTCCCCAGTATATAGTTTTTCTTGTTTAATATTTTACTTTGGTTTTTAAAGGTAATTATTGCTAATGATTCCTCCAGACATAGTTTGCAGTTTTTGTTATTGCTGTTGTGTGATATGAAAAATTGATATAAAAAATGCGGCACGAGGCCAAAGGGGGATGAGGAAAGGCTGGTCTTCATCTGTCTTACATCTGTCTTACATTAACATTAGCTTCTTCATCTGTCTTACATTAACTTAGCTAGCCTCATTCGCTGACCCAAGCAAACTGTACAACATCCCTTGCACTAAAACCACATTCTTATATACCATTCTTACTACAAACACCATAATGCCTCAAGGACTCAAGAAAATCTAACTAAACCCATATTTACAATTTGTCATGGGGGGAGGAATAAAAATTTAAAATGATACCCCCAATGAATACAATGAATGAAACTATATACAAAAACTATACAAAATTATTGTTAGTAATAAAAAAAACACAATCCTTAATCGTGACAGAAACATTAGTTAGCTGGGCGAAATTTTAGCGGCGTTCGTAGATGTCAATCAGTTATACACGCAATCACGCACTCATCCAAACAACAACAAATACGAAAATAAATACACTCGAAACAAAAATGCCCCGCATCTACCAGGAAGCCAACATCTCTAGTCATCTAACGGGGGATAGGTTGGGAAATTAAACTAAAGAAAAGTGGGGTCAATGGCCATACATACCCTAGCAAAGTTTAACTATTGCGAAAACAAAAAGGAAAAAAACTAAACTATCCTGATTTCGGCAGGGGTTGGAAATGTTTATTACAGAATCCCCAATATCCTGATACTTAACCGTCATCAAAATGCTACTCCAAGTCAGCTCCTTTCACTCGACAGATTCGCACAAAGTTTACCCACCTTTTACCAAATTCTGATGGAGGGAGTTGTTGCCTTTCTGTCCTGATTTTGATGCTTAAAGAACAAGATCAGTTGGGAAGAGGAAAAATTCTTGTCCCCATAGAATTCCTTCTGTCGCATCTCTCATAACACCTAGTAAGCATACGAACACATAATGCTCAACCCTAGCACCGACGGTACCACATTGCTACAAACAGAAGCGACCTCCAGGACAAAGAACTTTCCGCGCAGCATGCGAACCATGAAGCCTTCAAGCCCTTACAACAACCTTGCAATTGAAGAAGGCGTGAGACAAAGTCTCGACCACCGACTCACCGCAGCGGATGCAGTTTGACAAACTACGGAAATCCGCTGCAGTAAGCTTCTTGCCGACCCGGAGAGCCTTTCGCATCATGAGCCAGATGAGTGATGTCTCGTTATTATTGAGGAATTTCACCCCGAGCGCCAAAGGCTATACAGAGCGAGCCTCCTGCCTCGTCAAACCGAGCTCGTCAATCAGATCATCTCGAACGCCCCCACACTAGCACCCGATATAATGCCCGAAGAGACAACGTCGGGACGCCAGAGAGTTCAACCATTTACCCATAAGAGATACTTGAGTGCTTGCCGACATTCACGATAGAAGTAGCATTCGCCTCGAGGTAAACAGCTGGCCTTCTTCTCTCACGAATCCACACTTCTTAGGGAAGCTTTTGCGAGCATCTTCCTTCCAGAAGTCACTATTCCCATCTACCTGCGAGCACATTCGGTCTAGGAAGTCAATGCGAAGCATATGTTGACGAATCTCAACGCTAGGCATTCCCAGACCACCCTCAGAAGGATGGAGGTAACAGATCTCGCGGCATACCTTGGAAGTCTTGCCTTCTCCCCAGAGGAAGGAGAACAAGACCTTGACTAATGTCATTAGTATGGTGTACGGGAGCGGAAGTAGAGTAAAGGAGAATCGGGTAGATGTGTGAAACACATACTTCCGCCCTCCCCTTTAAGGAAAGATTTGACAGTTGAACTGCAGCCTCGGCCTTTTCTCGTACCCCCGACCAATTCATTTTCAACTGGAGATCAGAACCCAACCAGACGCCGAGAATCGTGACCGGTCTGTCCGTCAAGTGGAAAGGCCCGGGAAGAGAAACTCCCTCCCAACCGCAAGCCAACAGACTTATCGCGGTTGATCTTGGCTTCTGTAACCGTCTCGTACCCTCTGATTTCCTTGCTGACTTCGTCAATCACGGTTCTGCTCGACACAAGAGCCGAAACGTCGTCAGCATAGACAGACTGCCTGGCCGAGGTGGTAGGACCGGATTCGCCTACAACTTGTGCAGGAACGGCTCCAACGCAAGAACGTACAACAAAGGCAAAAGCGGACAACCTTGACGAATAGAACGCGTCAATAGGAAAGGTTTCGATCCTACTCCATTCACTTCTACCAGTGTACTGGGGGACCCATACAGAAGTCGAATCCAGGTGCGAAAGTACGGCCCAAATCCAGCTGTCGAAAGGGCATACTCCAGAAAACGATGGTCAACCCTATCGGATGCTTTGGACTGATCAAATTGATCAGCATGGCTTCAGTGTCGACTTTCTCGATGATTAAGCGTACCAAATGAAGGTTGGGCTGAATAGTCCTACCCTTCAAAGCACAAGTCTGCTCAGGGCCAATCAGACTAGGGAGGAGAGCCTGCAAACGGCTGGCTAGAATCTTGGCTAAAATCAACTCTGTATTCAACATCGTCAAAAGCCTAAAGCCTATCCCCACCGTTCTTGTTTTTGAGCAGCAACTTGACCACACCTCTGGTGAAACGTTGGGGTATAGATCCCTGCCTCATCCAGTTTTTGAAAATCAGTGCCAGCAAGGGAACAGGAACTGCATCAAGTACAATTCGTAAGGAAGACCATCTAATCTCGGAGTTGTGTCCCGGCCAACTAGCTTCAGCGCATACCAGATCTCACTCAGCCGCTTCAGCCGCCTCGGGGCGGGGGAAGCCAGCTAAATAGGTGTCAAATTGAGTAGTGCTCAGACCAGGCTCTGGTGAACAGTTCCTGAAAATAGTCACGAAAAGCCTCGACTATGCCACCATTTGCAGTTACGGTTCTCCCATCCGGCAATGTGATGCACGCGATATGCCTTTTGGCAGTATTTCTCAATTCCCCTACACGTAATTCAGCGGCTATACTCGTCGCCTCAGGAGACATTCTCTCTAACCTAGCCTTAACTACCAGAGTTTGGTCCTTCTTGATAAGCAAGAAGGCCTGCTCCGCCCTAGCTATGGCTACATCCCCACTAACATGAGATTTATCAGCCCGATCAACTTTTGCTTCTACTGCCATTTGTGCCGCTAACCTAAATAGATTGAGTCGACGGCTATATTTAGCAGCAAACGACCTAAAACCCCACCACTTATTCCCAACCACAGCCTCCGTGGGTTCCCGTTGTAGCATTAGTTTCAACTAGTCCTGGAAATCTTGCTCTTCAAATAATGAAAAGTTCAATTTCCAGTAGCCAGCCAATTTAACCTTAGGTTTATCTAAGTTTATACGAACCCGGCCGAGCCTATGATCCAAGTAAACTATAGCATGAAAACTTCGACAACTATTAGTTCAAGTTCATACTATATCCCAGTACAACTACCTGACGAGATGTCGTCAGAAAAGGCTCAATCTGCCGAAACAAAGGCATCCGCTCTGCATTATCATTGGGCGCATAAACATCAATGAGACGTGGAGACTTATCCTTTATAGTAACATCCAACACGTAAAGTCTGCCCGCCGGATCTGCGAAGAGAAGTGAATATGCCGCATCCAAAAACTTGCTCACTAGCCTGGAAACACTTCTCGAATGTCCATCAAAACATGCTGAATAGAGGGCGAACCTACTAGACAGTATGCATTCATGATCATAAATTGAAAAAAGAGTCTCCTGTATACAACTTACATCCTCACCGAGACACTGAAGATCGTGGCCGAGACATCTGATCTCAGGCCCCGGCCCTTTATACTTGCTAACCAAAGAGCTATTATCAGTCCGATTAGGGTTGGGGAACTACACCAAACATCTCAGGGTATGGGACACCAACGGCCAGTCCCATTGAGCCTTGGCCCATCTCAGTCTTGATAGTATCATCAAAAGACAGGCCACCAATGTCCCAAGGAAACGTTAATTTCACTGCTCTATATAGGGAGGGGTGAACAATAATTGAGAGCCTCCCCGAACAGTATTGTGATAATTTTCTGGACAAATCCTCCCTAATGTAAGACAATAGCGAATCTGTGGAAAGCCTTCATTGACCTCGGTCAGCATCTTCCGCACTTCCTGAGATGCTGGCCATGATCTTACTACGGCGTATATCCTCTTCACCTTTGGGAAATTCCTCAGATCCTCCACACTTTGTCAATGTACGTTTTTAAAATTCAAAAGAGTCTTACATTCTTTGATTTTGTTTATAAGACTATGGTTCTTTCTGCCTGTTCTGTGGAGATCTTACACGCGTCAAACCCTTTGTTAAATAGAGCCCCGGTTTTTGTAGCCTTTTATTCATTTAAGGAAGGGCTTCTCTGTCTTTTTACGAGCTTCTTAGGTGTCTGTTTGAAAGTATGAGAGGGAATGGGATCGGGACTGGAGATAGGACTGGAAATAGGGGTATATTTTGATGGAGGCTTATTCTCTTTTTTTCAGTGTCGTCATCTTGGAAGGGGTAGGGATCAATGATCTAGTCATTGGGAGAGGGTTCACTACTGGAAGGGGCAGATACCGAGTACCCAGGAACTGCTATCATCTTACTATATTTTTTCTCTTTTTCTTTTAGACCATCATTAATTTTTTTCAGCTTAATTTTCTCCCAGCTGGGTTTGTTTAGTTTTTGCCCATCTGAAGCCATTTGAGCCTAAGATGCCGAGTCGTCGCCCTTAGAAATGGTAGAGTGAATGGGGATGTAGGTGCCATTATCCCTGGGTGCTTCATGGGACTGAGGCCCCGTTGTTGGTCTCTTCCCTCTACCAATGACACGCCACTCCCCTTCCTACTTCTACTGGCTCGTACTTGCGGAAGGCGATGGTTTCTGGGTCAGTGTGGGGCTAGTCCCAACTGAGGGTTTAACCCCACCGGTCCGTGTCGCTGGCAGGCCCATTACAGGCGCCGTGAAACTATCAGTATCAGGCCGAAGAGTATTTTAGTCGGTAGTGGCTGGAAGTCTAGAGGCCTTTTTATCTGGACAGAAATCGGCGAGGTGACCAGGTTGGTTTTCTGCCGGCAACGATGACCGGCATTTTCTAGCCACAAAAGTCCAAACAGTTGGGGACTGAGACAAAAGCCAAACGATCGAGCATGCTAGCGAAGCTCTATTCCCCGTTCGAGTTGTCAGATATGGCACTGACGATTTGGGTGAAGAAGAATCCGCACTTCTTTTCTTTTTGTCAGATGGGTCTTTTGAGGAACACCCAAATAGGTCTCTCCTCACCGGCCGATCACTGTCGGCCATCTTTAAATTAGCTGAAACTTCTTTTTATATATTTTTTGTATTTTTTGTAAATAAATTTTACGGCGGGGAAAGGAAGAGAAAAGGAATTACGTCACAAACGTGGGGTGGAGGGGAGATAACCTAAACAATCCCAGGCAAAGGAAAGCATATAAATGGGGGAAAATTTAAAAATTAACAATAAACAAAATACATATTATCAAAAAAACAAAACAAAACAAAACAAAACAAAAAAACAGGCAAGTAATTCCAATAAACCCCCCAACAGAGTGGGGTAAGAAAGCAGTCAAAAATCAATAAACGGCAAAACAAATGACTTCACAAAAAGCAAGGATTTTTAAACAATAAACTTTAAATTAAAAGCAAAACACAAGCTTTTTTCGAAAAAGAAAAAAGTAAACTCTTAAAATAAAAATAAAAAGGAGTACAAGTATCAACTAAAGTTTTGTTTTCTTTAAAAATAAAAAAAGAAATTAGCCTTGAACAGCAAAAGCAAAAATTTAAAACAGTTCAAGAATAGTCTTTTTGTAAATCAAAAATACGGTCTAAAATAAGTCTAATAACAACAATACAGGTCGAGCAGATGTTCAAGTAAGTGTTGTCAAATGGGATATTTATTTTGCATAAAAATACAAAAATGTGACACATGGCCGAAAAAGACGGGTGGGTAGAGGGTAGTACTCATTAACTATCCTATATCTAGCTAAACACTTTCACAGCCCAATCACTCATTAACAATTTGCACATTCACCACAAGAACGCATCCATCACTTCCCAATCTATCACACACCACAATACCACGTATTTACAAGGGGCACCTAAAAAGGGGAAACAAACCCATAACATAAAAATTTGCTACTATATACAATAATATAAAATATATTTAAAAGATGTAGAGAAAATTAAATGAGGGGAGGGGGATAAAATACCTAAAACGAACTAAAATACAACAAAATTTTTCAAACTAAAATAAACAAATGTTAGTAAGACCCGTCCACCCCACAAAAAGAGAGTGGCTGCTGTATTCCGCCAAACGGCAAAATCCAGAAGCACACTCGCTAAGGGAAAGGAGAGGGATAAAATAAATAATGGAATGGGGAAATCAAAGAGAAAAATAGGACCAAAAACAAACTGGGGAGGTTGGGAATCTTGACTTGGATCATAACAAAAGAGAAATCCGGGAACAAGCTAGAAACCAATTCAATCACATTAACTAGGTACACAAAAGACTTCTAACTTAACCAGGGAGAGGTTCACAGTAAACCACCCCGTTTTGCCATAAAGAACTTAAAAAATAAAATCAAGACTGGCCCTATCCATGTGAATCAGGCTTGCTACATTTACCCACCTTTTGCTGAAATCTATCTCTATCAAGCGTTTTCTGTCAGATCTGATCTTCATCTTGAGCTGATGCTTAAAGAATCCAATCAGATGCTGATAAGAATAAAGCTCATATCCCAAGATTCCCTCCTTTCGCGTCGTCCATATCACCATTCAGCCAGTAACATGAGAAATACCACTCGTTTCACCCCAAAATACGGGGGTGACACATCACACGCGTACACGAGACCGATGGGCACAAGAAGATCGGGCGCGATACGAGCCGTCAACTCACTGATATAGTCCCAAAAGAAGACGCACCTGAGGACAATTGTAGAAGGCGTGCGCAGCCGTTTCTTCTAAACCAAGTTCACACCTATGACATTTGGGCATATCTGCCTTTCCCCATTTGATGGTACTGTTTGTGAGAGATAGCACGTCCTGAATCAAATGCCAGCTAAACGAAAACTCAGGGTTGCTGAGATAATTCGCCACTGACACCCAAGACCAAAATGTGCATGACTCGTCCATCGACAAGCTGAGTCGATCAGGTAGATGGTCCTTCGTCCCACCCCCTCCACTAATACACGATACAAGTACCTCCGAGGCCGAGAAGGGAACCGAGTAATGGCCCGCAAGGCATTTTGACACTCGAGTAAAAATTGCGATTGATTTCGTGGCCTACGACGGCGCTCACCCGCGAAAGGGGAGGAGTGGTAGTAAGGCAAGGGAAAGCTTCTCTGACACTCCTCTCCAAAATCGAATCCTCTGTCAAGATGAGGAGTAGGAAAGCCAACCTCTTTTCTTCTTTTTTTTCCTTTTTCATTTTCGGAGAGGGTTTGTCTGTATTGGGGTAGGGTTGGTCAGCTTTGGGGGTAGGTGTTTCTGGTTGGGAGGAGGGTGTGGGAGAGAGAGTAGAAATATGTCTTAATTGGGAGGCAGATTGACTTCTCTTTTCGTGCATAATCATTGCTGGCGATGCAGGGGCGGATTGGATCTTGGCGGCAACCATGATCCGTTCCACCCTGCCGTTCAGTTACATCTACTTTCCTCTTCTTTTGGACACAAACGTTTACCTCCTCCTTCACCCTTTTCAAGAATGAAGATCGCAGGGAGACCCAAACCCAGACCCAAGAAGCATGTCCAACATTGACGTGAGCGCCTCGCCAGAATTTTCGGAACAATTTTGAGGCTTTTCAGTGCCTCTTCCATAGTCTCCCTACTAACTCTAACGAATTTACGCGTCTTGACATTTGATGTTAGTAGGGAGAATGTCTTTAACGCTACAACATTTACTACTTCTAGAATTGAAACTATTTCCTTTTCGTTTATGAAGTCTTTATAATTTTGTTTCATTTGGTCATAACAGACCGCGTCTTTTTTCTCTAAAGTCTTTGTCCACATTGACGGCGAAGGTGTCACCGCCGGTATAGCATTAGAATAGATGGCTGGGGAGACAGAGCCATAATTGTACTTGGCTTCCCGCAACACACAAAAATTAAAACAAAAGTTCACGAGAAATCAATGGACAAAAAATGACGAGTGGAGACAATATAACGTAATTCAAAATAAAAACACGTATTCACAATGAAATGCGCTAGATATGTAGACAGTAAGAGAAACTGAGATTGATTATACAAGACAGATAGTGACAGTTTCAACAGACACACAGAAAAGGATGCACCAATAAATAAAAACATCATTTACAAGAGAAATATGTAAGTAGTAAAATATGTCTATACATCAGTACTTTACTTATTTAATAAATTCATTTATACGCCTGCCAATATACAAATAAAATTTCGTGATATCTTTCAAATTGAAGTCACATACATGTACACACACACACACACACACACACACACACACACACACACATATATATATATATATATATATATATATATATAGAGAGAGAGAGAGAGAGAGAGAGCGAGAGAAAGGTGTTACTTATTTTCAGATTATAATTTGACTGTAGGTTCGATTTTGATTAGTATATGAAATGTAATAATTTAGTTTAATTTTGTGCATAAGTTGTCATCTAAACAATGAATAATTTTTGGAGCATTTTCGAGAATGATATATTGAAATGGGCCAATTTATAAAAAATGTAATGATATAAATAAAGTACTTGAAAAATAGCTGCAAATTACGTAGGAATACAAAAAACGGACTGATAATCATAAATATTCTAATTTTTAATACTTATCAACGTTGATTCGTTCTGGTTATATAATTGCAATGAATTGATTTTTGTAGAAGATATTAATATTATTATCGGTGTGTTTGCTGTTGTTGTTAGCCAAATTTGAAAGAAAAGTCTAATGTAGTAGTTACTAAAATAATTTGGAAATCCGTTGTTGAGAAGTGTTTGTTTAGAGTTATGAAGTTCTTTGAAGAAAAGCGAGCGAGAAGATGAGTTCTCGTAAGTTCTGGTGAAATTTTAAAGACTCCGATTTTATATCTAAGAGAACATCGACTAATGAAATTAAGGTGACAAGAAATTTTACTGGTGGGTTTTTTTATATAGAGAAGTAATGAAAGGATTATTACAAGACTCCACGAGAACGTCTAAGAACAAGAGTTTATTTATTTATTTTTTTAAGCTCAGATGTGAAGTTGAGGACGGAATTATTTTACTGCAGATTTAAAAATATCTTTATCGTTCTTTTTTTCTGGGTAAAAATGAAAATAATTTAGGTACCCATACTTTTCAGTAAAAATTTTCGATACCTGATTCTAAAATGAAATTTTTAAAATGAAAAAAACATTCTTGAAAAGCTTAATGATTAAGTTTATTATCTCCATTAAGTAAAAAAGTCTGGTGTATTATAGAAATTATATAGATCTGAAGACACATTTAATTTCCATTTCTTAAATTTTCTTAAAAACGGCCAATTTCTTAATTTTAAGTAATGTGTAAACAAACAAAAATTCATCGATTTTAAAGATATTTCAAAAGATTTCTGACATTTTATTTTAGTAAAATTAGAAAATTGAAAGTTAAATTAAGCTGATTTAAAAAAAAATATATTACTTATAGCATAAAAAAGTAACATACAAAAAATTATTAGCGATTGGTCGTGTTTATCTGATCGAAGGTTTGACGGTGTTGTGTTGCTTCGTTTTGGTATAATTAGAAGATAACACAAACTCGAATTAATGATGTTTATTTTTGGTATAAAACTTTAGGTTTTTACATCAAGTTACAACCTTTAAACTTTGTGTGGATACAAGAGCAGACTAGCTAAATTCTCTTCACTGTGGGATGCTAGTAGTAAACGAGCCTATCCCTTCTGGACTCTAGTGGTCAACTGACCAGCGTCTTCCCCTTTTTAAATCACCTACTCAAAACTACTGTCCTCAACTCCTACTTCTTACTCCTACTCTTACTCCTACTCCTACCAAAAGAAACGGTTCCTTATTTTGCCGCCCAATTTTGAATTCTTGGCGTCAGTGTGTCTATCTTTTTCTATTTTTAGAACACTCTCCATTTTATAAACCATAACAGAAGTTCCCCCTTTAGAACGGAGTGTACTAATAATAATAGTACTCGTTACATTTCTTCCAGGAAACTTTTCGGCGTGAACGAGATTTTGTATTCATCATGGGAGAATCTTCTTTTTTATTTCCTGTATTTATTTCTTGTTCTGAATCACTAAGCGTTTTGTTTTTATTCATCTTTTCTTCTACTTGTTTCTCTACTATTTGTTTTTGTACTTCTATATATGGTTTCAACCTGTCCACAGAAACTTGAGTATCCATATCATTATTATCTTAAGCAGAAAATATTTAGGTGTTCGCTGAAGGACTGTGTAGGGACGTGAATAGGGTGCCTCCAATGGTCTTCGAATACAATCCACTCTAATCCAAACTTTATCACAAGTTTGAAGCTTTTCTGGGACATAAGATTTTGCGGACTTATTAACTCTTTTGGTGAAGTCTCTCACATCAATTTGTGACATGGTTTTATGTAAATCTCTTGTGAACTTTTGAGTTATAGCCTCTTCGCTTGTGCTATCTATTAGTAGCTGTGATAGCAAACATTGTGTGCCTGTAACAGCATAAAAAGTAGAAAAATAAGAGCTATTGGGTATACTGTGAATCCCAAGAAGTACCATCGGAAAAGCTGAGAGCCAGGACTCTTTTCGTGCTATAATAGCAGTTTTAATGGCCCTGTGCATTCTCTCAATCAAACCATTACATTGAGGATGATAAGCTGTCGTACGTAGTCTATAAAAACCAATTGTTTTTGCTACTTCACTAAACAACTCACTTTCAAATTGTCGGCCTCTGTCGGTTATAACATGCAGCAGGACACCCCAACGTGTGACCAACGTGTTTATAAAAGCCTCAGCTACACTAGCTGCAGTGATTTCGCTGATGGGTTGTGCTTCTACCCAACGAGTTGTGCGGTCAATACATGTGAGGCTATATCTTTACGGGCTGATGTAACTGCTATTTGGGCTTTATGCTGATGGGAGTGGTCCTACTATATCTATGTGGACTGTGTGAAATCTAGCTGATGGTATTTCTAATGTCTGTATAGGTGATTTTGTATGTTTGTAGACCTTTGCTTGTTGGCAGGTTGTGCATGATGTACAAAAGTCTTTGATTGATTTATCCATGTTTTGTCAGTAATATATAGCTTCAATCATCTTAATGGATGATTTAATGCCAGAGTGATTTATGGAATGGATACTATAGAATATGGACTCACGCAATTTAAATGGAACAAAACGTTCGGGGTAAGACGTTGATAACTCACACCATATAAATTGGTTATCTCCAGGTATGGTGAATTTTTTAAGTCCTGAAAAGTTTGAATTTCTGTGTCAGATGCCTGTGCTTCTGCAAGTGCAGGTGAATCACACGCATCTATTTGTACAGCAAGAGTTGGTCGGGATAGACAATCAGCAACTATATTCTGACTACCTTTTACATGTTCAATATCTTAAATAAATTCTGTCAGGATAGCTAATTGTCGTTGTTGTCTGTCTGATTTAGCGGGGTTTAAACTATAAAATGCACCACACAACGGCTTATGGTCAGTTAAAAGTAGCATTTGGCGACCTTCTATGAGGTGACGGAAGTGCAGCCCTGACAAATAAGCTGCTAAAAGTTCACGATCGAAAGTAGAATATCTCATTTGTGTTTGTGTTAAGTTTTTAGAGAAAAATCCGATCGGTATTGGATTTCCTTCCACCATTTGGTGCAATACCGCACCGACAGCATAATTACTACTGTCAGTGACTAATTGATAATTTGTACAGTTAGGTTCAGGTTGAGCTAATGAGGATGTATCATTAAGTTCCTTAATTACATAATTGAAAGATTGTCGTTCAGATTCATCTAATGTGAACGAGCCTTTAGGGGATAACCTCATTCTCTCAGATTGGGGTAAGACTATCTCTGAAAATTTTGGTATTAATTTTCTATAAAATCCTACCATTCCAAGAAATCTGCGTAGCCCTTTTGCGTCCTTAGGGTAAAGAAAAGATTTTAATTCTTCTATTTTACTAGTTGTAGGTTTAATGCCATCTACGCTAATATGAAAGCCTAAGAAATCTAGGGAAGTCACATTGAAAACAGATTTTGTGGCTGAAATTTTTAAATTGTGTTCATTTAAAATATGAAAAACAGTTTCAATGTCTTTTTCATGAGAAATCTCATCATTGCTGAAAATTAAAATGTCATCAATATATGTAAAAACACAATCAATGTATTCAAAGATTTTTTCCATATACCGTTGAAATGTCGCTGACGTATTTTTAATCCAGACGGCATATAATTATATTCATAAAGACCAAATGGGGTGGTGAGAGAAGTTTTTGCTACATCGTCCAGATGCATTTTAATTTGGTGGTAGGCTGAAATCAAATCGATTTTGGAGAATCGTCGTTTGTTCGCAAGTTTTGCTGAAAAAGAGTCTATATTTGGTATAGGGTACCTGTCAGTCTTGGTTATACTGTTGAGAGAACGATAGTCTCCACAACATCTAAATCCTCCGCTTTGTTTAGATGCTATATGTAGTGGGCTAGACCATTCGCTTTTGGAAAGAGAGATCACTCCGTCTTTTTGTAGGGTTTTAAATTCGCTACGCCCGGCTTCCAGTTTTTCTACATGAAGCCGCCTGGGTTTTGCAAATACTGGCGTATGGCTTCCTGTGTCAATTCTATGGTAGACGCCGCAGTGTTTTTTGTTACTGTTCTTATGTGGTGTGATTAGGTTTGGATATTTTTCTTTAATCATGTTCCGCATGAATGACGGGAGCTCCGTTTCATTTACGATTAAATTCACCGCTGATGCAGATATTTTTAAACTCTTTCTCTGGGTTGTTGTAGGATCGTAAATGGCTTTGTTACTGCAGTCTACTATTAGACCAAACTTGTTGAGGAAATCCAGTCCAAGGAGTGGGTTGGTGATATCAGCGATCACGAATGTCCAAGTAAAAGATCTCCTTAAACTGGGTATTCCAATTTCCAAACTCGCTTGTCCTTAGTATTTTATTTTCTCCCCATTTGCAGTGGATAGTGACATGGGAGTCAGTTTTAATGTAATACCATTTAATGCAGAATTTGGTAATACTGAGATTTTGCGGTAATTTCTAATAGCGGCGAATCTCGTGGGACTGAACTTGTTCGCCCTATTAGTTTTCCGAATCACTTCCCGTAGGTGTTGCTGGTCGGGAACTAGGCAACATTTGTAGATTGTTCTTTTTGGGCCATTTACACCAAGGTTTACATGTTCTTGCTTCATTGGCGAAATAAATATGTGCTCTGCAAATTTTTGTCCGTTGGTTATTCCGATACGGCCTGACATTTAGTGGCACTGAAGTGTCTTGGCTGTATTTCCCTTTATAATTTGTTTGTGAGTTATTCTTAGTAGATAAGAGTCGCTGAACAACAAATGCCTTATCGTTATTCAATAATGGCATCAGTTTATCTGTTATCCTGCCAAGTTGGGTATGGTTTAAATCTTTTTGCGAGGCTATTACTGGAGCTATTGTTGACGGTAATGCCTGCAGGAATTTGTGTCTCACAATGTCGTCGCTAATACCTATCCGTTTAGCTACGGACAGCATTTCGTGCAAATATGTCGACGGTCGTCCTGAAATATTCGTAGCGGACATTAACTTTTCTCGAAGCTCCGGTTTTGTTTGTTCGTGAGCTTCTATCGGAGTCCGTTTTAATTCCGCGTAGTCTTGTGATGCGAGGGTAGCATTTGGTAGTTTAGCCACTTCTTCGGCTGGTAACGACGATATTACTGTATAAAACTTTGTTTTCGACGCTGTCACATTTCGCAAGCGAAAGTGGGCTTCTAATATCGTAAACCATCCATTTACAGCAGTTTCCATGAATTCCGGTGCCTTGATATTGACTTGATGTGTCGTTTCCTCTCCTGTCTGCTCCATTTATCCTTTTATATGCGTATATATATATTTTGTATATGAGGTTGCTTTCTGTTCGTATGTCGGGGTCACCACTGTTGTGCTGCTTCGTTTTGGTATAATTAGAAGATAACACAAACTCGAATTAATGATGTTTATTTTTGGTATAAAACTTTAGGTTTTTACATCAAGTTACAACCTTTAAATTTTGTGTGGATACAAGAGCAGACTAGCTAAATTCTCTTCACTGTGGGATGCTAGTAGTAAACGAGCCTATCCCTTCTGGACTCTAGTGGTGAACTGACCAGCGTCTTCCCCTTTTTAAATCACCTACTCAAAACTACTGTCCTTAACTCCTACTTCTTACTCCTACTCTTACTCCTACTCCTATAAAAAGAAACGGTTCCTTATTTTGCCGCCCAATTTTGAATTCTTGGCGTCAGTGTGTCTATCTTTTTCTATTTTTAGAACACTCGCCATTTTATAAACCATAACAACGGGTTCTTGACTGATTTGGCGATAACAGGTTGTACGCATGCCCAAAACCGACAATTTTCATAAATCTAAGTGAAGGGACAAAACTCTTAAATTACGTAACCGTTTCATGATAATGGCAATTTCAGTCTACCATACATGAAAATAAGGTAAAAATATAATAAATTATATATAATATAGTCAGACGCTAGTCAGTTAACCACTAGAGTTCAGAAGGGATGGGTTCGTTTACTACTAGCACCCCACAGTGAAGAGAATATACCTCGGTTTCGATCTACGTTTTTTTTTCGTTTTTTTTTGTTATTTTAATACCCATTCTAGCGTGATTTTTGCTCTTTTCTTTCTTTTTTTTTTGTGTGTTTCCCCCTTCTGTTAAGTTTATAAAATTGTTTCCTGTTTCTCTAGTTATATTTTTAATTTTGGTATTTTCAATTATTTTCAAATTATTTTAAATTAGCATTAATTTTTAAATTAATAGTAATAGTAGTTTTTTTTCAAATTGTATTAAAATTATGATCTAATACTTTTTCTGTACCGTAAATATATCCCGGTATATTTGAAATTAAATTTCTTAGTTAAATTTTTTCAGGTTTTCTATGAAAACAGTTCGGGGTTCCGAAACGCTATTAAGAGAAATGGTGTCAACATTTATTTCTCGTGATACGGCATTTCCTCTTATTGTATCTCTTTGTCCTTTCTTTATTGTATTTCTTTTTCCTTTCTTTTTCTCTTCTTGCATTTCATTGTTTTTTTCTGTTTCCCCTTTTTTTCTTTTTGCCCTTTTTATTTTTTTCAACTTTTTTCTCTTCTTTGTATTAATCAATCGTCTATCTTTTCTTTATCCTAGCTTTCCTCTTTTTTTGGGGTTCTTTTTCGAATGAGCGAGAAATTTTTCGTATATAACCGTTACAAATGTCTGTTTTAATATGGACATGTGAGCGTCTGTGTAAAATTAAATAAAAGAAAAGAAATTTTTTTGGTGAGTGATATTTTGATTACCTACCATTTGGGTCTGACGAGCCGAGATAAAGCGGTGAAATATGTATTATCTATAGTAATAATCAAAAATACTTTATATATATATATATATATATATATATATATATATATATAAAACTCTTAAACGAATTTTTGCACAGTCAGTGATGAATAAGTTATATATAATGTAAGTATTTTGATAGCGTTGTTGTCGTGTGACCACATATATATTTTCATTTTTGTTAGAGATACAATCTGCCAAATGACATTTAAACTGATACACCATGTTGGTCCTGTGACACGCTAGTTTGCGTAAGATTCAGTTTGTTGTATTAAATTTTGTATCGTGTGATCAGGTTTATATTTTACTTGGATCTGTCAGGCGACATCATAATACTTAATGTAGCCTCAGGGTTGCCCCCCCCCCACCCTGAAAATACTTCCAATGACACATACCCATGCACGATATGGGGCCAAAAATACACTGATATTAAGTAACTATCGATTATGGAAAGAGTGTGTGCCGGACGATAAGTGAGCCTATATACCCCTATTAATCTTTAACAAAAAAGGTCGTAAAATACGAAGAATTTCATATTAAGTTATGACTTAAGTTCTGATGTCTACTACCATCGGCGTGATAATACTTAGTTTTATCTTGTCGTGTCAGTTTCTCCGCAACAAATGGTGATCATATTCTGAATTAAACAAGAGGTGGAGGAGCTAAAGTAAAATATTTTATTATAAATAGTAATGGAGAGAACAAATTGCATAACAGAAGGAGGAGAGGTGAAAAACAGCAGAAATAAAAGCAACATACAAAAAATTAAAATGAAAAATAACACAGACATTTAAACATTTGCACAACGTAATGTAACTTACTTACAAGGAACTTTATAAAAGCTCCCTTCCAATCTTTAAATTTGACATTTTTATGAACAGGAGAGGAGGACTTATTTTCAACAGTGGTTTGGTGAAAATTAAGCTGACACTGAAATGGGGCTCGGGTTTACATGGCTAGAAACTGTCACGTAAAATAGCTGGTGTAAGATGGGGAAGGGTTCAGGTCAAAGTTTCTTGCTTAGGATGAGTGGTGGAGGAGTTAGAAGTATGTTGAAAAGCTCGAAGTCACTAACTTGCCGTTGGTGGTGACGGTGGTAACGGGGGAAATAATTGACGCAATTCACTCAGAAATTGGGAAACAGCATAATATACTGCTTGGCATTGGCGACGGAAGCTATAGTTGATTCGGTTGTATTGTAAAGAAAGTCAAACAAAAATAAGTTTGTGTGACGTTGTTTCGCAAATAATATTTGTTGTTTATTTCTTCTAATTTTAAAGAAAACTAACACTCAATAATAATAAAATATTCCACCACACACACACACACACACACACACACACACACACACACACACACACACACATATATATATATATATATATATCAAGAACAGTACCGAGGAAATTGTATAACAAAGTGGAAAACGTTTACTTGTTACGCGTTTCATCCTTTAGAACTTCACCGGACTATATTTTTTTTGTTCTTACGACTACACACGCGCACGAACAAGAGACACTGAGAATTTAATTTTTTATATCTAAAAAACAATATAAATAATATATCAATAAATAAATAAAAAATAAATAAATATACAAAAATGTTTGGGCGTCAATCTGAAGAGAGTGCAGAAGATGCAGAAAGAATTAGATGAGGGTAATGAGAAAGAATTAGATGAGGGTAATGGCGACGTTATGCCTCCATTTATTTTCCTACAGTGTCACAGGCTCAACGCAAAAGCTTAAATCAGGTTCCATGAGGAAGTAGTGCTGCCCTGAGCCAAGAGAGTGGAAGACCCTATATCTGACAACAGGATTTTGCATCATGCCACACAAGCATGAGAACTTAGTCATAGTTGTCAAACAATTTATGTGATCACCTCTTGCATCTATCTACTTAACCTAACTTTCCAAACACCAACCAACTTCATTATTATGTGTGGGGTAGAGTTGAAGAAAAGACTAAATAACTTCTTGTAACACGAAAGATGAACAGAAAGCAATGACAATGGGAGCATTCAGCAGCTTAAACAAAGATACCGCCCAGAAGAGATGTTGAAGTTTCCGAAGTCATATTGAGACCCTCATTAAATAAAATGGCGGTTTTATTGAATAAATTTACTTTTAAGTATTTGAAGAAATTTTTGTGTAATTTTGGTAAATATTTCTGTTAAAATGAGATGACAGTTTTATTTTTATTTTACCTAATTTAGACGACAATGCATGCATCGTACACTCTCTCCTCTCTCGCCATTCTTCTCTCTCTCTCTCTCTCTTTCTCTTTCTCTCTCTCTCTCTATATATATATATAAAGCAGCGAATAGTAGCCCACAAATTCGGCTTCAAAGACTTGGCGATTCTGTAAAAGTATGGTGAACAACAGCAAACTCTCCATCCGTCCTTTAATCAAGGCTGAGTGCTTTGTTCGCAGATTCTCCTCCAATTCTACATTTGACTCATCTGGACTTCCTATCAAGAGCCGAGGTTCAATTGAGGGACGTTCACATTACGCTCTCGCAGTTCCCTAACATAATTTCAAAGCTCAACCCCCTTAAAGCGAGTAAAGGTGACGGAATCCCGATTATCACTATGAAAAAATGTGTTCCTGAACTCTCCCTTGTCCCCTCCAAACTCCATAACTATTCCCTCACTGCTTATTGATTTCCTACATGCTGGATATCTTCCTCTGTGATTCCTGTATTTAAGAAGTCTGGAGAACCCTCAGACCCCTATCAGCCTCCTATTAATTTTTGGCAAAGTGTTTAAGGCTATCATCAATGCTGTAGTAGTTCAACATCTATCGGCTAACGACCATCACAGAATACATGTATCAGTCTCTCGATAAAAGTGGCAAAGCTCGAGCAGATGCTATGGATATAACGAAGATCCATTTGAACGTGCATGCTTCCAGATCCTATCACAAGAACGTGGGCGCCCGACGATCTTTATGATCTTCATAAATGATATCCCTGATGTGATCAAATCCAAAGTAGACATTTACGCTAACGACACCACTATTTACTCTCGCCTTAGTAAGAATTCTGACAAAGATAAGCTCGCTGCAGATCATCAAACGGGCCTCTAATCTGTAGTGGACTGGGGTAAGAAAGGCTCGTAAATTTTATTGCTTCCGAAAAGAAACTGCTATCCTTTAACCAAGGAAGTTTTTTCGGCTGAATCTTACACATATACAAATCAACCATCCACCCATGCATTCAATACTCTTGTCATATCTGTTTGGGCGTCCCTGCTATTCATCTTGGGATCCACGACAAGATCCAGATGAGAACCTGCAGTGTAATCAATCCTGACCTGGGAGATCGACTCCAGTCACTTTCTCACCGACAGAATGAGGCTTCCCTCTGTCTCTTCTACAAATATTTTCACGGCTTCTGCTCCGACGAGCTTAGCTCCCTGGTGCCCCCTCTACACGAATTTACTCGAGCAACTAGACTGGCAACACAACAAAATGCAGTCGCTACTTCTACTTTCTCAGCTTCTTTTCTCACACTTCCCACCTGTGGAACGCTACATACATTATTTTCGCGGGCATACACTTTCATTTGAAATATCAATCCACTGCTTTATTACACGTGACACGTATCTGACCAATGAAATCAAACTTCAATCAACATACTGTTTCTGTGGATTTAAATTTTTAAAAACTTTTTAAAAATCATTCGTCTTTAAAAAATCTCTGAAGAAGCCTGTTAAAGTGAAACATGTTATATTAAAAACAACTTTTTCCCTACATGTTCTTTACTTATTCTCTCTCCTTCTCTTTCTCTCTCTCTCTTTATATATATATATATATATATATATATTTCAGTAGGCCTCCGTCCGTCAGGATTGACCATGGGTAGTTTGGCTGAAGCATCGGCGTCTATGAAGCCGATGCGGGAGAGACAGTACCTGTTGCAGAGGCTGCATTTATGTTATGATTCTGAGCTGTCGGAGCTGTCACTTTGCTTTCTGCGAATCCGCCTCTCCATGTTGACCTGTGTCAGCTTCTCCTTCCTTGATTTGAACTGTTTGGCCAGGGTTCCTCTTCACTTGACACCGTGTTGATGCCCACAGCTTTCCTGTCGCGTTCTATAATGTCACGATACTGCAGCTGTGGCGGCCCAGTGAGTGTTCTTTCATAGGCCAACTTTTCTTAGAGGAGGTCTTTTGGGATGCTCGCGAGAGACAGTACCTCAGTGCTGGGCACCTTGTCTTGCCATGAGATTCTTAATATGTGGCGAATACTTATCACGTGGAAGGTGTTCAGACGTCTGACGTACGTGGCCCGTGTTTCGCTGCCGTATAGCAGTGTGCTGATGGCACAAGTGTTGTACACTGCTATCTTTGTCTTTACTGTCAGCTTGGAGCTGATCCAAACATGTGTTGTGAGGTGCGCAAGGGTTGTGACTGCTTTCTCAATTATCTTGTCGAACTTTATGTCCAGAGGTAGTCAGTGGTGGTGGAGCCAAGATAGGTAAACTGATGAACCGCATCCAGCTCATAGTCATTGATTGTGATGACCGTTGGTGCTGCAATACCTTGACCCAGCACGCTTGTTTTTTTTTTCAAGTTAATGGTCAGCCCAAAGTCTCTGCAGGCCTGAAAGAGATTATCAATCAGTGATTGAAATTAACGCTGGCTGTGGGATGCTAATGCCATATCATCAGTAAACAACATGTCTCTGATAAGGACATTTCGTACTTTGGTGCTGGCTCTGAGACGGGCAAGATTGAAAAGTCTGCCATCTGATCTCGTATGCAGGTAAATCCCTTCCCATGATGTGCCGAATGAGAGTGGGAGCGAGGTCACAACCCTGTCTGACCTCGCTGCAGATGTTGAAGGGCTCCGAGGTACTGCCGTTGAACTGCACAGTCCGCCGCATGTCATTATGAAAGGACTCAGTCAAACTCTGCAGCTTGAGGGGGCAGCCAATCTTGGACTGGAGGCCTTCCCAGCTAACGAGGTCTAACGCCTTGTTCAGATCGATGAAAGCAACGTACAAGGTCATCTGATGTTCTCTGCACTTCTCCTGGAGTTAACAGAGCGAGAAGATCATGTCTACTGATGATCGTTTTGATTGTAAGACACACTGGTACACACGTTCGGCAAGTTTCTACAGACGGAACAAGATGACCCGAGCAAAGAATTTGCCCACGACTCAGAGTAGAGAGATGCCTCTGTAATTGTTGCAGTCACTTCGCTCGCTTTTGTTTTTGTAGAGGCTGATGATCGTAGCGTCCCCCATTTCCTATGGTTCATTTTCCAACACTGGCAGATATATTCGTACACAGGAAGCAGTAGGATAGTATTGCAGTGCTTGATAAGTTCAGGGGGAATTCCATCACTGCCTGGAGATTTCGCAGTTTAACTGTTGATAGCCTCGCTGAGTTCCTCTATCGTCGGCTCAGTGTCGAGCTTTTTCACGACAGGTAGGCACTCAATGACGTCACGGGCTACGGTTTTCACAACATTCTGTTGGGAATAGAAGTTGGAATAGTGTCCCACCAATCTCTCCATCTGTTGTTTTTGTCTATGATGACTACCCCAGTGGTGGATTTGGGGGGGCTGTCTCGTTCTGCAGTGGTCCCATTGCTGTCTTGATGCCATCATACATTCCTCTGATATTCCCTATGATTACTTCTGTCTGAACTTTTTCACTGAGCTCTGTCCAGTACTCGTTGGCGCAGCGTCTGGCTGAGCTTTGCTCCTGGCAGCCCAAAGGATCTGTAGGTTTCTCTCGTCGGGTGACCGCTTGTACTCTGCTAGAGCAGTTCGCTTGGTTTTAATGACGGGAGTCATCTCGGAGGACTTTGACTCAAACCGGTCATGTGACTTTGAGGTCTTTCTTTCAAAGGTGGCCAAGATAGTGGGTGCATGATGTCCCACTTCTCTGTGGCAGTATCTTTGGTTTGTGAGGTTTTCAATTTACTTCCAAATCTCCCAGCAATCTGCTCCACAAGGTTTTGTTGTCTAATCTTGTTGACATCAATGCGAGGATTCCGTTGCTTCTTGCCATGATGTAACCTATTCGGCTGAAGCTTGATCTTATAGCTCGCAAGGGATTGGTTTCTGTCATAGTCCGTACTGCGATAAAAGCGAGTGTGAAGAACATTTTAAATGGCCGTTCATCTGACAAGGATTAAATCCTACTGGTGACAGTGCCCTGAGCGTGGTTGTCGCCAAGAGACTTTGTTTTGGGGCTTGGTCTTGAAGAAGGAATTGGTTATGCACAGGTTGTGGTATGTGCATAGCTCGAGTAGTCTCTAGCCACTGTTGTTCATCTTGCCGACACCACTTTGGCATTGAAGTCACCCAGGAGAACAAGCACTTCCTTGCCGATGATGGTTGCAAGCTTATTGTAGAACTCGTTCTTGGAGTTTGGTGTAGCAGAGAGTGTCGGGGCATACACGATGACAAGGGTAACGGGACCTGTTTTGGTGCTGTGGCGGAGAGTGAGAAGTCGCTCAAAACCGTTACTACCTAGTTCAATCATATTCAGGAAGCTGTTTCTGACTGCGAAGCCCACACCTTGTTGGCGAGGTTCGTTCGATCTCTTTTCCTGCCAGAAGAAAGTATAGTTTCTCTCCTGCAATAATCCAGAGTCTTCCAGACGTCATTCCTGCAGTGTAGTAATGGCCACATGAAGTCTCTAGAGCTAATTGCAGTTTTCCTGGAGTTACTGATATCCTGGAGGTCATCAGATAGTCTGGTCAGCATAGTCCGGACGTTCCAACAGCCCAGTTTTAGAGCTGATTTCCTTTGAGATTTCTTGATGTTGCCTTGTGCAAATATTACGGTCCACTTATCGGATGTCTTCTAATTTACATGCACCCAATGAAGAAAGCAGACCGAGGCGGGACCTTACTGGCTGGGGACAGTCCAGCTTGAGGTGGGCGGGAGCTGTCCAGGGAGATTAGAGAATCTCTCCTACCGATGAGAACGACCCCTAGCGCTGTGTCCTATAGCTAATCGAGTGTAACTTATAACTTGTAAATATTTTCTGTCTTGTGTGAACGGCATCGACGAAGCTGGAGTATTTTCTTCAGGTTCAGCGGTTTGGTGCAGTATGGTCCGTGCAATGAGATATGGAACTCGTCAACCTGGGAAGGCAGTTCACCTAGGGGAAGGAAAACCCTCTTTGCAAACATCTGCTGCCTTGCGGCCATATCCAGTCATGGAAAATGCTTTAGGAGTAAACCTCGAGGTAAAATCCAGAGTCGGAGTCCCTAAGGCAGTTCGCTATTGTATTTAACTAATTCTGGCATCTCTTGCGACGGCACTGGTCCTAAATTGTAACAAGCCTGTCGCTCTTTTAGTCTAATCAGTGACATGAAGAGTGGGGTCGTCTACATGGGCAACAGCCTGTCCACCATATGACATTACCTAGGCTTGCATCATATATATATATATATATATATATATATATATATATATATATATGTGTGTGTGTGTGTGTGTGTGTGTGTGTGTGTGTGTGTGTGTCAAGGCGATACTTTTAACGGGCCTGGCAATCGTGCAGCTGTTTTTTTACGTATGAGAGCAGATTTGCATGAGGGCGAACATTTACTACTAAATGAAAATTACTGAGAACAGTATTAGCAAGGAACACTTCTTAGTAATGTCCAGTGATTAGTGAATTAGCAACTATGTATAATAATAGAAAGCATCTTATAACTATTTGCTTATTTTCATAAATGCAAATATACAGAGAAAGAACAAAAACACCTTAAGATACTAAATGTTTAAACATCACTTTATGAATTAGAGATTTTTAGATCATATTTAGAAATAATTACTTTATTTGTTTATCCTAAGTGATTACAGAAAATATAATTGTATAATACAATCAGAAAGCAATTTCAGCAAATTTAAAAAATCATTTATCAACGAAGTCTGTAATTACTTTGCAGAATATGAATTTCAGAGAAAGTTAATTGGAGCAAATAGACCCTACTATCGCTGGTTCATAGTTCTCTCTCTTCTTTTGAACAGGAGTCTCATCCATTTTTTTCTTGTTCAGAAAGTGGTTTCTTTCCTCTAATTAGGTTTTGATAGTAATGTTGTCGCAAGCTTTTTTAATGTATGTGGATGGTGGCAACATCTCTTCATTCTGAGGGTATCAGGTTGGCAGTTTGCTGGTTGCTGCTTCCGACTGGTAATTAGTAGCCTGAACTCTTGCGTAGCATCTTCAGAGGATGCTTTGATCAACAGGTGAATAATATCGGAGTTTCTTGTAGTGTCATGTCGTGCATAAATGGATGTTTCTGCAAATGCCTCCGGTGGGCAACCCTGAGGCTACATTATACTGCAGTCTGCGCCAGTTCCATTCCTACACAGGTTGCGTCTGATGACCGACTAATACTCTAGGCCTCTCTTTACCAAAACATCTCTAATTATGACAACACACAAAGTAAAAAATAAAACAAAACCAGCTAAAAAATTCACCTAAACCCGTTATCATCTCTTTCTCGAATTATCGTGTTATCCGTACAAACTTTTACAGCGTTGAATCCTTCCTCCACGTAAACTAACCTGACATCTTATCTCCCTGGAAAACTAACATTGACCCTTTCAATCCTTCCTCTAATTTCTATATCCCTGGTTACCTTCCTCCTTTTAGAAAGGACTTCCATGTCCGTATGCATGGACTTGGCGTTTATGTCAACGAACATCTCCCTCTAGCTAGGGTAATTTGTCTTGAATTTCCAGTTCATTCCTACGTGCGTCTCCGTCTGCCTCTAATAAGCTCGGTTAGCTATCGTTTCCTTCTTTGCTGCTCCCCTTCCTTTCCCGACTGTTCCGTACTAGACAACATCTCGAACAATATAGACGAGAACATTTTCTCTCATCCGTTCGCTAATATATTCGTGCTCGGAGATTTAATGCCCACCACACCAAGTGGCTGGAAAACTCTGTCACAGATCTTGCTGATGTCCATACCATGAAATTTTTAGTCACTCAATCTCTTACGAAGTGGTGAATTTTCCTACGCGTTTTTCCAATAACTCTAATAGAACTGGCTGACTGCTAGATCTTTGTTTCACTTGTATCTCTGACTCTTGCCATGCCATGTAGCTTTGCCATCTTGGCAACTCTGATCATGCTGAGGTTTTCCTTAATATCTCTCTCCATTCTCCCCACAAGAACCTCCGACCAGCAGAATCTCTTACTGCTTCCAATGAGATACTGGAAGTCGTTCCGCGATTTTCTGTGTGGCGTCCCTTGGAACAGAAGTTTTAGTTCTCCCCTACTCGGCCTACTCACTGACTATATTGAAGCAATATCTAAATCTGCTGCTAGGAAAGTCGGTTCTCTGTGTCGGGCCTGGAAGTTTTTCTCGTCTGAATCCATCTTGCGGATATACAAATCTACCATTATTGAATACTGCTTTCACATATGGTCGGGCACCCCTGCGATTCATCTCAGGGTTCTTGACAAAATCCAAAAGAGAAACTGCAATGTAATTTATCCCAACCTGGTAGCTCAACTCCAGTCACATTCTCGCCGACATGATGTAGCTTCCCTCTGTCTTTTCTAAAAATACTTTCGCGGCTTCTCCCTGCATGAATTTACTAGCCTAACTAGACTGGTAACTAGGTCCCACTCTTTTACAGTGAAACCAATCAAATGTAACTACTAAAAGTTCTACTCAGTCAGCTTCTTTTTTTCGCACTTCTCACATGTGGAACTCCTTTCCGTATACTTACTTTCCTGATAGCTACAAGAGTTTAAATGTAAGGTCAATTGCCATCTCTTATCTTGTTGACTCCCATCATTTTCCCGACACTCTTGTATTTTCTTCTTCTCCCTTTCCACTCTACTCTTCACACCAGTATTCCCAGCGTTCTCCGACACCCATTTTGGCTTGTTTCACTTTCTCTTCACTCTCCTCTTATGTAGACACCTGCACACCAGTGGCAGTACTGCCTTGCTGGGGATTAAACGATTATAAAAAAAAACAATAATTTTGAGAATCTTTACAAAATTTATTACCATTTTTACTACATGTACAATTTGTTTAACATAAGTTGAAGAAAATACTTATTTTGATATCATTCAATAATAGATATTATCCGTACACAGTTTTAAAAATTAAAATCACTGTACATTAACAAGGATACAAAGTTAATTAACAGGTTACTTTTGGGAGTTAATTAATTTAATATATGTAAAAAAAATAGAAAATAGAAAATAAAAAATATCCGGTATCCCCGTGGTATACAACACAGTATACAACAGAATTTTTTAAAATATAAAATAAATAAATGACAATGTTATTAAACAGTGACGTTTTAATATTTTTAGTGGTCCTAGTTTCAAGTTCTGGTAAGTTATCAAATGTCTGACATCCCATTTCATCCAGTAAATATCCGTATTTTGAGCTATTATGGTTGTAAGTTGTATTCTTTGACTTTAACATTTAATTTACGAAGTACTTTTAGTTTTTACAATATTGAAAATTTTAAAAAACATTTTGAACTCTTATAAAATATGCTCTTCCAGAACTTTGTCTTAATTTTCCAAATTCACTTTCTAGATAGTCTCTATTAAATTAGACGATATAATGCGATTAAACATTGATAATACGTTAAACTAGTATCTCTTGTTAATGATTTCATTCTTTTTCCTTGATTTTCTCAAATTCTTTATCATTTTCCAGGAATTAGAAAGAAATAACGGACGTTCATCATTTAAATCTGATATCACCGTTTTTTGTTAATCTTATAATTATATGTTTTTTTACATAAAAATTTTTCCAACAAATTAACTTTATCAATGAATTTAACTGTTTCCGCAGTATCCTCCCAATTTAATAAAGGGTGTGCTTTAATGGCATCTACATACTGACCACAAAAAATTAAAAAAAAAAATTTAAACTCTGGGAAACATTTTGTCACTACACAGGTTTTGGGTAAACTGCGACATCAGTTCGTTTCAACAGCTTACCGAATTGAGTTTTTCATAATAAAAAAATAACTTTTACAATTTCCCATTTTGCTGTCATTTTTTACCTTCAGAATAAAACAATAATTCAGAAGTAGGCTCAGTAATCCAGTTATTCCGAATATTTTTAAAAAGATGACCATAAGTAAAAAATAAGTGCAAGCCATTTTTTATATGTAATCTAATCTAATCTAAACTTATTTATAAATGGAACTTTGTTTGTGTGAGTGTGTCTCTGTGTGTGTGTCCGTTACCTATAGACTCCGAAACGGCTGAACCGATTTTCTTGAAAATTTTCACAGTTGTACTATAAGCGTCTGCAAGTGTTCTTAGCTAGGTTTTGTGCCGAGGTTCCCCCGACAAATACCGTAAATCGATAAGCGAACAAATCGGGCTATAGAAGGAGTGGTCCGATTTTAATCAAATTTGATACACTCATAGACAAAGACATAATAAACGATATTCAGAAGTTTCAAGGTTGCAGTTCTTACAATAGTGCAGAAAATCGATAATATATATATATAAAAGCCAAGATGTTTGTCTGTGTGTCTGTTTATCTACCTGTATGTCTGTATTTTTTCAGCCCTTTTATTTTAGTTTTTGCTTCGGGTTTGGCTCTAAGTAGGTATAATTGTAGTTCTGAGTCTCAGCCATGATACCATTTACTCAGAGAACTTATTTAGCCTTCAAACTTCAGTTTACGACGAAAAAACTTATTTGATATCGATACCAGGAAATCAAAATTTGACTTACATCCATTCATTTTTCTTTCAGACTACGGTTTCACTTTAACTGGAAACAACTATTGCTTTTTAGTCTTTCGTACCAACGTCCAAACAGTCTGAGCTTCAGGACCATGAATTAGTTTTAAAGCTTTCATTACACCCGAGCAACGCCGGGCTATATTGCTAGTTAGTATATATTTATGAAATGAAGTATTGTAATTATTTACACTATTTACATTGTTCGATCTGTTCTCATCATCTTTGTTGTGCTCACGATGTTTCGGTCGCTTCAGGCTTCGTCCGTCTTCAATTAGAATTTCGAATAAACTCTTTATTTCGTGCACAAGGGTAGATTCTTATAGTTCCACGAGTCATGTTTCTTCCGGATGTCTTAGTATCAGTTATCATTCTTTAACTCAACTCTCTGTGGCTCAGGTATTGAACTCACAACTTATTTTGCTCAAATCACTGGATCCAACCAGCTCTTTTATTTACTGGGCCACGTGTCCTTGAGGAAATTAGTGTATTAATTTTTCGGACTTATAAACCTCAGTAATCATTTCCTTTTTACCAGAGATCATATTACAATTTTGTTATTTGTTATTGTTTTTCTATAGCATTCCGTATTACTGGTTTATACTGAGACATCTGGAAGCGGTATGACTCGTCGAACTAGAACAATCTACCCCAGTATATGAAATAAAGGGTTCAGTTCCAAATTCAACTTGAAGAAGGTCGGAGAGTACAACAGCCGAAAAGTTGTGAAAATATGAAAAAAATATGAGGACAACAGTCCGAACAATGTAAATAGTGTAAATAAGCCATTTTAACTAATCCAACGTTTATTAAAAATGATTGATGGCTCTTGTTACTGCAACATACAATTGCAATTACTTGACCATTTGATTGCATCAACAATATAAGAATTTTTTTCATATAAAATGTTGCCTATAATTTGACAAATGGAATAATTTTAAATAAATATTTGATCCTCCATTTAAACATTTTACCATAATGCTCTGTACTGTTTTTACTAAACCCTCAAAATTTTCACCCAAACCATATACGTTTTCTCCATGATACTGTAGAGCAACCCTGGCATACATTTCATCAACTAAAAGAATACATTTTTTCTAATTTTTCATTAAAATATCACCAAGAAAATTAAAGTCATCTAATTTTGAAACTTCTGATGTCGAAGTTGGTAAAGTTTTACGCTAGGTAACTTAATAGCACCCTGAAGTCTGTTATATAATAATCGAGATGTATCAAAGTATTCTTTTTTCTTAATATCAATTTTTAAGTTACTATGATAACGAATTGCTTCATTGATTTGTGAAAAGTGCTGAAACATTGATATTCGACTTTAAAAAGATTGGAATACTTCCAGTGAAAAAAATCAACAGATTGGATGAACAGCTGATTGTTTGATTTATAGCATGTAACTGTTGAGACAAAATCCTGTTGATCTGATAGAATTTTACAAAAGGGAGGATTTTGTCTTTTTCTAGAAACTGTGCCAACTCATCATTTTGAACATTTTGCACAGAAGCCGAAGTTTTATTTTTTGGTTTTGGTTAAGGACTTGGTAATGACAAATAATCAAATATTGATGGTGGATTCCCAGGTGGTACTTTTAATAAGCAACAGTGTTTGGTTTGTCTGGAGTAGCTACCTCTACACATTTTCGATACGTAACTTTTAAATTGAATTAAAAAAGTGTTTTCTTGAAACATTTATTTTAGTCTTAATTGAAAGCTAAATGATTACATTTACTATTTCCTGTAAGCAAAATACTCTGGTGTATTTTAAATAAAAATTATATTGATTGGAATCTAATATTTTTAGATTTTTAAATTGTTTTTCAATTTCTTCACCATTTTTGTGCAACTGACAAACTTGTAAACAAAAATTAATTCTCGGTTTTAAAAGTCTTGCAAAAATAAAATATACATGTGTGATACGATATTTTTTAGAAAATAAACAAATTTAAAGTCAAGTTAATCTGATTTACACCAGTATCACTTATTTATAGCATGGAATTTAATTTCTTAAACATAGATCTCTCTCTGGCCTCTTTCCCGTATATTTGACATGTGATGACATCCAGACAGATGTGAGATAAGATAATTTTATGGTGATCGGAATTGGCAAAATTGTGCAAATTTTTTCTTGTAAGGGAAAGGAACCGTGAAATACCTGACCTCTTAATATACAAATAGAAATTACCATACAACAAAAAAATTCAAATACACACACACACACACACACACACACACACACACACACACACACACACACACACACACACACAAAAATAAAATAAAATAAAATTAAAATTATTTTAAAAACACGAAGGCACGACAATTTGTATTAAACATTTCAATTTTCGATTAGGAAATATAGTTTTCGCTTAATAATTTAATACATTAAGTCCAAATCTTTGAAGTATTTTAGAATATTTTTGAAACTTGATAAATTATTATAGTTAAAAAATGAAAAGAATTCTTTCGAAATTTCATTATTAATCGAAAATTTCTTTTTCTTCAGAGTATAATGTCTTTAACATATAAAGCAATTAAAGCTTATCAAATTAGATAATGTCATGGTTTTATTGCATTTTTTATTTTACTATTGAGAGAAAGCAAAATGTTTCCAAAAATAATAGGTGATTTACATTCCCCAATGAATCATGTGTTTTACTAATAAAACTAATTTTTCCAACAAAATTTAATTTCTTAAAATTTCATGAATTTTGGTGGACTTGGGTAACAGATGTAAAAAAAATATATATATTTTTACCAAGGCTTTTTTTAAACAATAATTTCAAAAATAATTTCATTCATTTGTGAATAAGTAAATAAGTTCTGAACGTTTCATTAAAATCCGACAATTATTTGATTTTTGAAAGAATTTCCAAGTTAATGTATTTTTCATAAAAAATTGGATTGTGTTACATTTTTTCATAAAAAATGGATTGTGTTACATTTTCCATTGTAAACTCTCTTAATAATAACATACATTTTTTCATGGAAAAGCTTCGTTTTTATTAAGATTGGGACCATTTTATTTCCTCCAAACTGTGATGTTTTTACATCTATTTAGTGGTGGTACCTAGGGAGTGTTGTCTGGAGTATTGCCTTTAACCATCGTTCTTGATCATTTTAAGCTTGGGGAAGACAAAATGCACAAACTTTATTTTGTTAATTCAAGCCACCATGACAACCTATTACACAATACCTTCTTACCATTTTGAGAAAGATTTTGAGGCACTAAAATTAAAAATATTAACTAAACTATTATTTTAGACCATCGAGTCACACAAACTTGCCACTGTCTACTCTCTTCAATACCAAGTGAAGTTTGCCCACTAGCTGCTTCAGTCCGCCCAAGCCGAAAAAGTTACATGGTACTTCTAAAAAGAGTATGAAGGTTCGTGGAGGACTTAAGATTCAGAATTTAAAATCTAAAGTTTGTATGAATGTGGGAATATTTTAGAGATTAACATAGATTAATAAATGACAGATGTGGGAATTTTGGATTCAGACATAGGAACTTCTGAGTTTGGAAAATGAAATTTTGGATATTCGTTAATTACGCTGGTGAAGTGGGGGGGTTGCGGATCACCCCCCCACCACCATAAACTACAATTATTTAAACAAAATTAACTAGTTTAATAATTTGTTTTAATCATATCACCCCGAGCAAGGCGGTAACGCCACTGATGGGCAGGGGGCTACATAGGAGTGAAAAGATTGGAAAAGAGAAAGCCGGAAACCACATCCTAAACAGGGAACAAGGGATGAACCTCTTCACCTGTTCAATAGACGTGGGTGGAGTGTGAACCGGGCGATAGTTTAGTCTATCTACTCTAATTGAAAAAAAAGTGAGAAGATTGGAAAAGAGTGGCGGCCAGTCAACTGAATTGTTCGTGTGACCGAGCACAAAGAGAGGGGGACTGGGAGAGAGAGAGAGAGAGAAGGGGGGACTGAGGGAGAGGGGGGACTGAGAGAGCATACGACCAGTGGCCGGAGTAAAGGGATGTAGAATGAATTCCCGGAGGCATTTTACACTTAAATTCTTTAAAATAACGATGTATTTTTTAAAAATTTACTGGTTAATAATAATTTTTTATATCAATATATTTGTTGTTATGAAGAATAATATCATAGACAAAATATTAAATTAATTTTTTTTAAATGAAGAAATTTCTGCATAATAAAATCGGAATCTTAGCAGTGGAAAAAGTTGCATTCACTTTTTTTAGAAGTCAGTACCAACATACTTCAAGTCTTTTAAAGAGAACACAAATTATTCATTAAAAAATGAATCAAAATATTCGTTATTATGAAAAATAATAGCATAAAGAAAAAACTTAACTTTCTGTGAGAAAATTCTTAATAATGACAAGTAAAAAAGAAAAAGACGATATTGAAGAGACAATAACGTCGTCTCATTTACATTTTTTGTGGTATATTTTTTAGAATGGTTGTAAAATATAAAATTTATTATTATATTGAATTTTTGACATTAACCTTAAGTGATGAATTCTTTAATAAGTGTCAGTTTTTCCTTAATTTTGCAAAGAATACATTATATTTTTATTTTTAAATGTCCTATTTATTTACGAAGGACAGAAAAATCAACATATTTTAAAAAAATATACTTGTTATTTAAAAAAAATATGCATAACAAAATAATTTTATAGTTAATATGAAGATTGATGACGAAAAATACAGAAAAAATATTTCATTTAGATTAGGTGGTAAAACTTTTAAAAAGGTTTGTTTTTTTAAGATGAAATATGCAATGTTCAAATAAAGTAAATAAACATTATATTTACCTCAGTATCTTAAGGAATAAGTTAATCCAAAGGAAAAAAGGAAACAATTTATTAAAAGACATTTTTTTATCCAATTCCAGGACCGATCTTTCACGTGTTTACAGCTACCCCCAGTTGCTCACTGGCCTAAATTCGGTCTAGAGGCCTGAGTTAAGGTATGCCTTGATATATATATATATATATATATATATATATATATATATATATATATCAGCATGTCGTGTGGCTATAGAAGAATCCAAAGGAGTATCCTTTACATACAGTGATAGGATAACTCTCTAAGAGAGCTCTAAATATATATGTATATAAATACATATAGAGCAAATATAAGAAAAATTAAGACAGACACATTATTTCATGGTAAATCTGAAGTGTAGGCCTATTTCAGGTGAACCATCATCAGCTTCCGTCTTTATTGTACAAAGGATTTTACACGAATGAGATTCACAAAGACCCCCAAAAAATTATAAAAATAAAGGTCGCTCCCTTAAAAAAGAAAATTTGAGAAAAAATACATCATTACATGAGTTCGGCGAACACACACACATATTCATACATAAGCACATATATACGCAACATATAATCAAAGAACACGTGTAGGGGCGGATGTTAATAAAAGTGCAAAGATACATTCAGCCTGACAGTTGGACTGCAGACCCGTAGATTTGAAACGTAAAGAAAGTGGGTTAAGAGAGAGAGAGAGAGAGAGAGAGAGAGAGAGAGAGAGAGAGAGAGAGAGAGTCAACTAACATCAAACATTGCCTGATGATGAGAATCCACCTCAAAACAGAAATTTCCGTGTCACAATATACAATTAATTCATTAATTGTGTGTGTGTGTGCATAGATGTATATACAATCGTAAATCTGTATTTTTACATATACGTATGCATTTGTAAACTTACATATAGCTACATATAACTGAACAGGCATTGTTCTCTACATTTAAAAATATCATATATTGCTTTATTACACATGAGTGCGTTGTGGTATAGTGGACATCGGCTCGGAACGAGAAATCGAGGAAGCGAGTTTGAATTCCAATTGAATTACGTGCATTCACTTACGCGCAAATACACTTGGGGAAGGTATTAATCCGTCTCTTCCCTCCAGTTATGGGTTAAATAACAGAACAGATTGGGTTCTATAGCCTTGGCTAGCAACCAGTCTACCGCAGAAAGTAATGGCAACCTACTGCGGGATAATCTTCTGCCCAGTCAGTCGTATCTCTTTTGAGACATGATCGCTCAAACGTGTATCACGCATGGCACTTAATTGACTGACACATGACATGTATCTGACTAATGAAATGAATCCTCAATCAACAGTCCAATATACTCTCTCATTGTTATTATTTTTTGCTTTGTTTTTTTTTTAACTTAAATTCTTTAAATCTAAAATTCTTTTTTAAATTAAAAAGAATTTAAATCCGTATCTATTAACAAATTTTTAAAGAAACTTAATATTAACGTTAGGTTAAAGACACTTTTCCTACCTGTTCTTTACTTACTCCCTCTCTCGCTCTCTCTCTCTCTCTCTCTCTCTCTATATATATATATATATAATCGTAGATCTAACTGTATACATATACTTATGCATATGTATATGTATTAAGAAACTTAATATTAACGTTAGGTTAAAGACACTTTTCCTACCTGTTCTTTACTTACTCCCTCTCTCGCTCTCTCTCTCTCTCTCTCTCTCTCTCTCTATATATATATATATATATATATATATATAATCGTAGATCTAACTGTATACATATACTTATGCATATGTATACATAAACATACATATAGAGAAATAACAGTTGGATGTTTATACCTATATTTATATTCAGGTCATCATATCTTCAATACTTTACCTTAATTCGTTAATTTTTAATAATTCTAATGTTTTTATTAAAACTTTTTTTTTATTCATTGATTTAATCAGTTGATTATAATGATAATTTTATTAGAGAGTTCTCATTCTACTGTCTATGTTTTAGGATACTTTATATCAGTTATTTCGTTCCTGTGGTATCATTTCTATATTCCACCAGAAGAACCTTTGCACTACCCTTGGCCTGACAATTGATTTTCAAATTAAAACAGATAATTTCCGATACATAATAATTTGATTGAATATTTGTTCTTTTATCAGTTAAATTTTGTATAAATAAATAATGAACATGTGCTAATCATTTTTCAATTCCAGTAAATTTTATATCATTTTAAAACTTAAACGTGGAATCCACATGATTGGGTAGTCTTCCAAAATCATTTTATAAAATTTAGTTGCAAAATCTTTTTTTTCCGAAAATATATGCCCAATATATATAGCTTCATGTTCGTGTGTTCGCTCAAAAATTAATTATATATATATATATAATGTGTGTGTTAACGTATATTTGTACACATATTACGTAAAGCTGTAGCATGAAATACGTTTCATTTTATAATTAATTTATAATTAAATACAAATATGTGCCTTATATCCTGCCAAATTTAGCGATTATTTCATAATAAAGATGACTAATTTGCACAATAAACTTAAAAAATAAATTTAGAAAAATAAATGTTTTGTTATTTATTTCTAATCTGGTTATTTGTGATCATTATAAATAAGCGATTGTTTGGTACCTTTTATTATCAAGTTTCTTCAAATAAAAATAATTTATTCTCCAAAAACGGTAACCGTCTTAGCATTCAAATCACAGTTAAATGGCAGTATATAAAAATCTAATACATTAATATTTTACGTTATATTATAAAATTCTGTATCTGAAATAAAGAACGAAAAAATATTTAAACCTACCAAAATGTTTTAGTTGCAACAATTATGCAAATAGCATTTTAAGGCGTAGCAAATCTCTCAAAGAAAACCCATGTACTTTCGCAGAGCAAAGAGAAGAACTTGGGCTGCGTAACGTTGGATAGCATTGCTTGTATACATATGTAAGAATTTTTATATTTGTTTATTAATGCAGCTATATCGATACAACATTCACGCTTTTACCATTCGTACTTTTTTGAGTGCATGTAAAATCAGCGCAGCGATGTGACACCAGATATTCTAAAACTTATATTCAAAAATTTTGATGCTTACATAAAAATGTAAATTTAATTATTTTGTATGCAAAATAGTGTACATATATGACTTATCCTGAATTATCGACCTATACTTATTTTTTCCTGTTACATCAAAATAAAATAATATATATATATATATATATATATATATATATACACACACATATACACACACACACACACACACATATATATATATATATGTGTGTGTGTGTGTGTGTGTGTGTGTGTGTGTGTGTGTGTGTGTGTGTGTGTGTTAAATGAAGTTTGATTCAAAGGTACATTCACAATTCAAGCTCACTCACTAGGAAATGTTCTCAAGAAAAGTTATGTACAAATTAATATTTTTCTGTGTGAGAAATATAATCGAATTTCAGAAAATTTGGGTATAGAACCTAATTAGAGACCTTATAGAATCTTAGCTGAAAAGATTATCAAACTTATCTCAGTAGTTAAGTGTATGTGTGCGTACGTGTGTGCGTGAGAGAGAGAGAGAGTGAGAGAGAGAGAAAGAGAGGGAAGTACTGTTCTGTTTCATCTAATATCGCTGTTACTGACTTATTCCCGAAGGTGTTGCTACAGCGGTGGCAGTAATCCTAACAGCCTTCTATTTTCTAAACAACTTGCGATCTTTCTTTTCATTGGTTGGAGCACTGTAAACTTCGTTCTCAAATTGCGTTCCGCCCTCGTTAGCCCTGACATTTCTTATGAAAGATAAATGTAGCATCAGTTAAAATAAAGGTGCGCAATTGAAAGTCGCGGGAAAGGTTATGATAAGAGTTATTTGTGTGGAGTATAGAGAACAGTTGATTCGTAATTTTTAAAGAATGTGATTTTTCCACTTCATCCATTGAAAGAGAATAAGGGCTTTATAGTAATGTTTTACATATGTAAATACTTTATTGTTGTAATGACAACAATGAAGATAGAGTATTTTTATAAATATATATATAAGGTTAAAAAGAATTGTACAGTTTTATGTATTAAGGAAGATCAAAATGATAATTTATTAATCAGAAGATATCAGTAGCAAGAGTGGAAGATTATGTTACATCAGTGCAAATGCCTTAGATATTAGCATTCCATATGTTGGCGGTTGCGTATTTCCTTTGAACATCTATTGACCAAATACCGATCACAGCTATCAATAAAAATAAAAGCAGGTGCTTAGAAAAATGTAATATTTTATATATTTGTTCTATTATCCCCATTTTCGGAAGCAACATGGTTTTTAAGTAAGATCTCTAGAGATATTAATAATGAGCAAGTTAATGTTTTAAATTTGTATAAATTATAAATCGCAAGTATTTGCTACAATCGTGTATATTTTCTACAAGTCATATATATATATATATATATATATATATATATATATATATAAAGTGGTTAATAATAACGTGAGTACATTCCACAGTTAGATATTTACTTTTAAAAAGTGCCCAGTACAAATGTAGCGCATATTGTTGTTGTTGTTGTTGTTGTTGTTATTATTATTATTATTATTATGTAGCATACTGCAACTTTAAAGCTATTAAGTTGCAGTATGCTATAATAATAATAATAATAATAATAATAATAATAATAATAATAACTGTGTGTGTGTGTGTGTGAGAGAGAGAGTGTGTGTGTGTGTGTGTGTGAGTGTGTGTGTGTGTGTGTGTGTGTGTGTGTGTGTGTGTGTGTGTGTGTGTGTGTGTGTGTGTGCGCGACAATTGATTGTTCCGATGTAAGATAGTTAAATTTTTTACTATCTTGAGATAATTTGTGGAGGTGCGTTGTTAATCTCGGATACTATACGGAACATTGAGTTGCCTGGTTTGTGTTTACGTTAGGCTTGGGTGATGTTCTCTTGCTTTCAGCTCATTCTTCAGTTAAGTGCCATATGTAATACACTCTCGAAAAAGAGGGCAGAAGATTATCCCGGTAAGTTTCCATTGCTTGCTGCGGTAGACTGGTTGCTAGGGAAGGCTATAGAACCGAATCTGTCCTCTTATTATTTAACCCATAGAGACCAATGTATTTTAAAATTGTTTTAAAATATTTTTTAATCCTTTCTAACACGTTCAAAATTTGGGATAAAAATTGATTAGACACTAAAGTTTCAGATTAGCAAAAAAAAAATTGGAAAAAATTCAATATTTAAAGATTTGTTTCTCATACAACGTTCTAGTAAATCGATCCCCCATACTTAAAACACTCGTTTTGAGGTTGAGTAAAAGACAATGACGAGTTGTTGCCCTTTTTTTCTTTCTTTTTTTTTTTCAAAACTTGTGGGAAAATGATGAAAAAGATCGTTTTGGGGGATCGATTTACAAGAACGTTGTATAAGAAACTGAGCACCCCATAAAAATCTTTAAATATTGAATTTTTTCAAGTTTAGGGTTTAATCGATAAAAGTATACACTGTAAAAGTGAAAAAAAAAAGAAGCAAAACAATGACAGAGGGTGTTGCCGATCATACAGGTCCGCCAATTTTTTTTTGTTTTTTTGCATCAGTTGTGTACCAAAGATTACTATGGACATTTTAGCGCTTTTTTTTTCCTGTGAAAAGTACATTAATTTGGAAATTCTTGCATAATCAAATAATAGTCTGTTTTTAATGAAACATTTACGACTTAATTAAAAATGAATTAAATAAAATATCTTTGAAATTATTATTTTTATAAAATCTTGCCAAGTTTTTTGTTTATCTGTGCGTTGTGGTACAATGAATATCGGCTGGAAACGTAGAAATCGGAAAATCCGATTTCGAATTCCAGTTGAATTTGTTGGATTCATTTACGCGCAAATACCATTGGGAAAGGTATTAACTCGGTTCTTCTTCCTTTCAGATATGGGTTAAATAGCAGCACAGATTGGGTTCTATAGCCTTGGTTGGCAAACAGTCTACTCCAGAAAGTAATTACAATCTACTGTTAGGAATTCTGCCCAGTCAGTCATGTTTCGAAAGAGACATGATAGCCCAAGCGTTTATCACGTAGGGCATTTAACTGACTTACCCCCACTCTGATTAATTTCATGAAGTTGAAATTGACTACTGTCCGTAGAGTTTGTTTTATTAATTAAATGCAGGAATCCTTGAGGAATGTAAATCATCTATTTACTGCTTTCCAATAAATATACTCCGAATAGTAAAATGAAAAATGCAATAAAACTACGCCATTTTTGTTTAGATAAGCTTTCAATTGCTTTTATGAATAATATATATTAAGGTTATCATAGTCTAAATAATTTTTTGATGAATATTGAATTTTTACGAGAATTTTTTTCCATTTTTTTCTTTTTTAATTATGATAATCTACAAAGTTTCTTTTTTCACTGTCTGCATTAGGTTATAAAGTTATTAAGAGAAGACTATATTTACTAATCGAAAATTGCAAAGCTTAATGCAAATCTTCACACACTAAGATTTTAAAATAATTTATTTTTTGTGTGTAGAAAGGCTATATTTTAAGTATGGTGTTTCATGTGTGACATTAAAAATTCACGCGTTTCACGGTTTCTTTCCGTTACAGAACAATTATATCAATTCTGGTCAACCATACTTAGCTTGTCGACACGTCTGGATGTTAGTAATCAATCTTCACGTTAAAAAACAAGTCTTTCGTGATTAAGAAATGCTTGTATACTACATTTCAAACTATAAGCAAGTACTACTTGCTTCAAATACGATTAATTTAACTTTAAATTTTCTAATTTTTCTAAAATAACGTGTCACAAATGTATATTTTATTTTTGCAAAATTTTTCAAACTGAGGATTAACTTGATTAACTTTTGTTTACAAACATGTCAATATGTAAAAAAAATGGCTGCTTTTAATGTTTGAACTGAAAATGCTCAAAAGTTGAGATTACAGTCAATGTAAATCCTGTTTGAAATACACCAGAATATTTTACTCACTGAAAATAGTAAATTTTATCATTTAAAGCTAAAATGAAAGCTTCAAGAAAACCTTTTCGTTTTTAAAAATTAATTTAAAAACTTAGGTGTAGAAAATAATTACATCATCCATTCATAATTTATTAAATGTTGAATTTATTTTAAACGTTGATAAAAGTCTATCGAAAGTTATTCCCTTCTAAGTAAATAATGTGGTATATCAAGCGAAACGAAAGTTTAACTAGTTACCGTTGCCGTATTTTTCGAAATGGCTATTTTACAAAATTACAACACGATGTGATAATGAAAAGTAAGCTGTCCAACATAGCCTATCCCCAAAAGCAACAACAACAACATTCAACAACAAAATCTGATGTTTGTTTTTTAGGAAATAGGTAGGGTTAAAACTTAAAACAATATTCAGCACTAGCACATTGTAAAGGATGAAAATTGTTAAACCTGTAGACAATACTGCGAATATCGAGGTTCAGTTATCGAGTTTATTTTGAGAGAATTTCACTTCATGATAACGAAGGTTTTACAGCAAAGAAATAAACTTACATTCCCCACTAAGTCATTGTGACATACATGTCAAAACATAAAATTATTCACCGAAACTCTAAACACAAAATAACATCGTTTAGAATCAGAGGATAAATTCATATTTTTAAAATATGTCTGATTTTTAATTTTCAGTAAAAATTGTTTAATTCGTCTACAGTAGAAAATATTAAAGAATAAAAACAAAAATATTTTTTTTTATTTTTTAATATTTTCTATTGAAGATATTTTAATTATTTTTATAATTATTTTCTTGTTTCTTTTTTGCTGGAATTATATTATCTATTTATTTCTTCCTGTATGTAGATGCATCAATAAATTTGTAGGCTAATAATGAAAATATACATATTTAAAATAAATATATTTTCCACATTGTCTCCTTCCGTTAGTAACGCGTTCTACTGATGTTTGTGACGGTTGGGATGAAAAACTTTTGAATTGGTTACAGTTTGGGAAATGAGTAGTCAGATAAATTTTCAGCACATCCTCGGAAATATGCATCATGATTACAAATTTGTGTGCGCATGAAACTAACAGTAGTAAAGCCGATCATTATAACGACATTATTTTGAAATTAATACAATTGCTCTGCATTGAAAAAGTATTGTGTACTATTGATTTGTGCCTTCACACTGCTCCTTACAGTGATTTTTATTATTAATATCTATCTATCTATCTATCTATCTATCTATCTATCTATCTATCTGTGTGTGTGTGTGTGTGTGTGTGTGTGTGTGTGTGTGTGTGTGTGTGTGTGTCAGATGGAATATGTGAATATCAGGTGAATGCTTTTCAATAAGAACATTATCAGAAGAACTTAAAAAATAGGAAAAATTTGTTGCTATGGCAACCTTGCTACTAAGAAACGTTATGGTTGATTTGATTATTATTTTTTTTTTTTTGGAAATTCAACAACTAATAAAATTGAAAAAGTAAATATCCGTAAACTATTTATGAGACACAATTTATATAGGAAAATGTTCAAATAAACGCAAAATATTATTTCATCTACGAAAACTTATGACAGGAAAAATGAATCGTGTATAGCTAAAGAAAATGGTTAATATATATATATATATATATATATATATATATATAATTCATTTTATAATTGAAATTGAAAAATAAGTTGCTTAGGAAAATATAAAAATTAAAATAAATAAATAATTTAGTTGTTTAAAGAATATCTATTTTGATATTATTGTCATTGTCTTTGAATATTAGCCAGAAAAAGCAATATATAGTATAAAAACTTAGATTTGATTAATCGATTTGAATCGTGATATCATCCGGATTCAATAATTCTTTCAGATTTCCTATAAATAACTCTAACCATTTTGGTATTTTGAAACTTGAAAGGATGGTTTGTATATTGTACAAGTGAACATAAAAAAATAATATATTTCCTATTTTATAGCGATTTTTAGTTCATAGTTTCGTTGTTTTACTGCTTATATATATATATATATATATATATATATATACCGTCATTTAAATCATGTTCATTATTTTTATTTTTTACCGTTTAATCATGTCGTTCATGGTAGACGATATGGTTAGGGTAGTTTTAATTACAATAATTTTTAATTTATCCGCATTTATTTGAGTAGATGAATTTGTTGGTAAATTGGGGATGTCCTGAATCATCAGGATATTTTTTCATGTTTATTATTGCTAATCACGCTACCTATTTATCATTAATAAAGTTTCTATGTTAATGATATTTCTACTTTAGTTGTTCTGATGATATTCTTATTGAACGAAGCGTCAGCACACACACACACACACACACACACACACACACACACACACACACACACACACATATATATATATATATATATATATATATATGTCATTAAAATGCTTAAGATGGATATAACTCCGAAAAACTTAGTAGTGAATATAAGATGATCAAAATAATATTTTGCTTAGTTTTAAATTACTTTAATTATTAATCACGTAGTGATTCTCAAGATTATGTCTTACAAATTTGCTTCATTCTATGTGTCGAGGCATATATATTTATTCATACATTCACATGTAAGCAAGATTGATATGAAATATTTGAAATAAATATTCATTATCATGAAATATGTTATTTATAACGTCTGTCTCCTTAATAATCAAATACTCTTTTTACAAGTTGTTATAAATTTATAATTAAGCAAAAAAGACAAAAATCATGTGAATCAATTTATTTGTGCATTCACTTAGGAAATGCATTTCAGCAAAAAAAAAAATTACATTTAGCATTAGATTTTATAAAGGTTGATTCTCTCTCTCTCTCTCTCTCTCTCTATATATATATATATATATATATAGTGTATAATAATTACTACAGACACACAAAACACACACACACACACACTATATATATATATGTATATAGTGTGTGTGTGTGTGTGTGTGTGTGCGTGTGTGTGTGTGTGTGTGTGTGCAGTAATTATTACACATTTACGATTTACCGAAATTTCATTTCATCGTAAATTATGAAAACGTTTATTCATATATTAGTAACGTTTAAGAGAATTATAAAATGTCGATAAACTAAACAACATGTGTCTGGTTATGTAAATAGATAAAAATAATAATGTATGAAAAAAAGCACATTTGAAGGATCTTTTCAGAAATTAATTTGATCAACATTACTACAATTTTTTGCCGATTATGATATCTATATTTTGATAGCATTTTCAGTTTGAACAATGGAAGTTTTACTCTTGTTAGCTGCATATCTTCTTTGCTACCAATCTTTTTTTCTCTCCTAGTGTTTATTTATATTAATATGTAAATCTGAACATCGATGTACGAATTTATGCCGATGCAAACATCAATGTATGGTTTCATTTATTTGATCGTTATGAACTCGGCCTGGAAAATATCAAGCCAGATAATATTAACAGAAGTCCTTTTTTAATGCACTACTTTTGGAACATTACGCCGTTATCCCTGAATCCATTTCACTTTTCAAAATGGTCTGCAAAGTCATCATTACCTGCTCTCACATTTAAAATCCTCCTATCAAAGGTTATTTTAGCAAGTAATCAAATTTGGGCTGACAATGTTTAACCCAAATCTCTGTACGAAACGTAAAGAATTGACAAATGCATTGTCATGGTGTGACAGTCACGCAATAGGCAAGTAAACTCAATAGCGGCTCCCTACTGCATGAGTAACCCTACAGGAGAATGTTCATGCATGCAAAGTAATGTATCCGTTGCAAAATGTTTCTTGCGATATTCAAAATAGCTACATGTTATTGAGATGAACATCATTATTTTACACACACACACACACACACACACACACACACACACACACACACACACACACACACATATATATATATATATATATATATATATATATATATACACTAAGCTGCTAAGCCATGGGGTAACAGTATGTAAAGGTAATGGCAGGTATTGTCACCATAAATTGCCATCAAGGAATCATGGCAATCCTTTAATCGCTATCAACTCGTGCGTCAGTCCGGTCATGGTGAGTCAACATGAACTATCCGGATAGGATATTGGGTACCAAATAAATAAAATATTCCTTATAGTTCTGAAATTGTGGAGTACATTTGACATTTCCAGTGTCAATTACGTGTAGCCGAATTATCGAATTATGATGAATTATGACGAATTATGACGAATGCAGAAAATGAACACAATACAAAAATGGGATAGAATATACATAATATTATTGAGCAGGTGGTAAGATGTTTGCAATAACGTATTGTTGGTGGATGTATGCATTTAATTATAACACGGGGACCAAAAGCATAATGACTTATCTTTATCTATTTGGTTCTCTTTTTTTTTCTTTCTTCTTTCTTTTCTACATATACTTGGGTTCGAATGCTACCCGACCGTAGCAAACTTCTCTGTAATTTCCGTCACTTTCGTTTCTTCAACTGAACGTTATATTCTCTGCAAATCTGCGTCGATATCTTTCTTATCTGATAATCGATTCGGTCTATTACAACTTCTTCCTTTACTCCTGACGTAGCTGGATTTTATATTTTTAGCATATTCTGCAATTTCTCATCTAAATCTTCTTGTTAATTTAACGAATAAAACACATACACTCATGATTTTTATCCGGAGTTGCTACGACTGACTTGGTTGAGTTACATAATTATAAAAATAAGCCTTCTCGTTCGTTAGGCTGTCTGAGCTTTAGCGTTGAAATATCGTAACCCGATCAGTCGAAATTTAGCCCGCAACTAACTGAACCTTATAATTATCTCCTGATTTGCTTTTTTTAGGCGCGAATTTTGGCTACTGCTGATTCTTGTATCTTTCATGTCTGACCTTTGTCTAGACAGTTGTTGTTAGGTGGATATTTGGATCAGTTTAACCTCTGCCCTGCTACTCCCAAACTGATTATATGCTCACACGTGACCACCCTGTGTTGCCTAGCGAGGTCTAAGTTTAGTGTGTGTGTGTGTGTGTGTGTGTTGATCTGCATTCGTAAAACCTCCCAACGTAAATGAAAGAAAAAAAAGTTTTTTCAACAATATATACCAACGTATTCTGAATAATTGTCCATCTTCTCTTTTGTTTTCTTCTTTTGGTTATACTATCAATATATACACATTTCTTTTTTATATATCTCTGACAAACTATACCAAATTTTTTGTCAAAGCATACACATTTTTTTCTTTCAGTTCTATTAAAATACACGCATTCTTCTCATAGTACTATCAAATTATACACATTTTTCCAGTTCCATCAAGATACACACATTATTCTTATACTTCTGTCAATTTTTTTTCAGTTCAATCAAAGTATACACATATTCTTTTACCTAATACTTTCTGAATTATGTCTAATACCTGCATTCGCTCTTTTTAATATCTCGACAATGTATCCGCTATTTGATTTGCTGTCCCAGTAATGTGTTTTATCTGGAGGTTAAATTCTTGCAATATTAGGCTCCAACTCTCTAGCTTTCTATTTTTGTTCCGCATACGATGTATGAACGTTAACGGATTATGATCAGTATAAACTACTGCAGGAGAAAGAGAGTTTGTTACATAAACTGAAAAATGGAGAACTGTTAATACTAATGCTAAAGCCTCCTTTTGGATTTCTGGAACTTATTTAGAATAGAAGCTTATGGGATGCAGCTCTCTATGTTTATCCTCTTGCATTAACACAGCTCCGATTCCCACATCACTGGCATCTACGAGCATCTGGAAAGGCTTGTTGAAATCTGGGGCCTTTAACACTGGATTAAATTTTAACTTATTTTTAATTGTTTCTAATGCAATTTCACATTCCCTGGTCCATATGAATTTGTGCCCCTTTCCTAACAAGTTCGTTAATGGTGTAGCGATTTCGGCTAAATTTCTGCAATAACGCCAATAATAGTTAGCCATCTCTAGTAACCTCCTTAGGCTTCGGCAATTGGTGGGACGGGGAAAGTTTGCGATGGCTGCTGTCTTTGCCTCTATTGGTTTAATATTTCCTTGCTCTATTACATGTCACGAATATTTTACTTTGGCGTAACAAAATTCTCTCTTGCCAAGATTTACTGTCAACCTTGCCTCTTTTAGTCTATCAAAGACATTCTCTATCGTATCCATATGCTCATTCTCCGTGTCACTGTAAATTACTACATCGTCGATATATGCATCGACTTCTGGAATGTCGGATAAACATTTATTCATAAGACGTACGAATATGGCCTGTGAGTTGCGCATACCAAATGGCATAACTCGGTACTGATACGCCCCATCTGGTGTTACAAACGCTGATATCGTCTTCGCTCTATCAGTTAACGGCATGTCCCAATATCTAGTTTGATGATATTCTTAGCTTGACCAATCCTTTCAATACAATCCTCCATCCTGGGGATTGGATATGCGTCTACCTTTGTGAGGCTATTCACCTTCCTATAATCTGTACCAAATCTTATAGTTCCGCCCGGCTTATCTACTAACACACAGGGTGATGCCCATTCACGTTGGCTAGGCTCAATGATTCCGTGTTCTACCATATATTTAATTTTTTCTCTCATGACCTTCAGCTTTCTGGGGTTCAAGCGATACGGATGCTGCCTGACCGGTTGCTCCGAGGTCAGTACTATGTCATGGACTGCGGCATTAGTCTGCCGTAGTGTACCTGAAAATATATCTCGATATTTCTTTATTAGTGTTCCCAGTTTCTGCTTTACATCATCAGTTAGATGAGCTAATTTTTCCTCCAGATTCTCTAATATTTTAGAGTTTTCTAGTCTAAGAGGCTGATCCTTCTCTATCCGGTGGTTATCCTCTCCAAATCTTATCACCTTCACTTCTTCTTGTTCATGCGCTATCATTATCGCTTGCTTTTCCTCTCTCTCCCAAAATCTTTTCAGCATATTCACGTGGCATACCACTTTACTTTTTCTTCGATTGGGCATATGTATTAAATAATTAAATTTATTAAGTTTTTTCATTACTTTAAACGGTCCCTAATATTTTGTTTTGAACAACTGACCGTTCCAAGGTAGCATCATGAGTACCTCATCACCTTCTTTGAATTGTCTGTCAACAGACTTTCTATCATGGTTTTCCTTCATATTCTCCTGATTATTTCGTAAATGCTTCTTTGCCAGTTCTTGAGCAGCTTTCAACTTCCGTCTCATACTCGCTACATATTCGTGCATATTGTCATGCATAGGATACTCCAACATCCATCTTTTTTGTAATAATTTGAGTGGTCCCCTCACTCGATGCCCGAAGATTAATTCGAAAGAACTGAATCCTGTGGATCCCTGAACTGCGTCGTGCATTGCGAATAACACAAAGGGTATTCTCTTATCCCAACCTTTTTGGTTTTCCATGCAGTATGTTCTCAACATTGTCTTCAATGTAGCATGAAACCGCTCCAGCGCCCTTTGAGACTGCGGATGATACACGCTCAATTTAACGTGTGTAACTCCCAGTTGACTTGTGACCTCCTTGAATAGATTTGATGTAAAATTGGATCCTTGATACGTCTGTATTATTTTCGGCAGGCCCATTCTCGTAAAAAAGTTTACCAAGGCGTCCACGACTTTCTTTGCCGATATGTTTCTTAATGGAATTGCTTCAGGGTACATAGTGGAAAAGCACATTATAGTTAACAGATATTTGTGTTGATTTTTGGTCCGTGGCAAAATTCTGTTGAATGGTTTTTCCGTGGCTGGTATCGGTTGCAAGGGTGCCTTTGGAATCGGCTGATTAGACTTACCCGCAATCTGGTATGTCTGACACGTTCGGCAAAATGACCTTAAATAGTTTCTTATTCTAGGCCAGTAGAAATATCTGGTAATTTTGTCGTGTGTCTTCTCCAGTCCCAAATGTCCAGCCCATGGGTTAACATGTGCTGGACAGTATTTCCTTACGGTACTTTATGGGTATTATTATCTGCTCATATCCATCGCACTTACCAATATCAGCATGGACCTGTGGTTTCCATCGCCTCATTAGGATATCCTCTCTGATATAGTAGCGTCCCGATTTATTTTCTTTTTTGTCTACTTCTTCCAATTAGAGAATATAGTCTCTTTATTTCCCCATCGACTTCTTGTTCTCTTTTTAATTTTTCTCGGGGCACGTTCAGTCTGGGATGCGCCTCTGTCTGGCTATACTTTTCTGCTCCATCCCTTATATCTAGTCTTTCATTTGTGGGTGATTTCGCCTTTCTATCTTTCTTCCCTTCCTGAAGCTTTTTCTCAGATTACCTTGTAACTACTGCTGTAATCTTCCCTTCGTCTTTTTCCGAGTCATGGTACCTCCTTATCATACGATGCGCTGATATATTTCTGAGTTCAGTATCTGCCTGTTTTCCGCCTATATCATTCCCTATCAATATTGAAATCTCCTTCATTGTAGCGAATCGAGCATTTCTATTTCCACTTCGCCGGTTTGACTTCAGCCTTAGCTTTCATGTTTCGGTTTTCATAGGTTTGCCTCCTATGCCGATAATCGTCTTTATCTTTCCCATCCTGTACCTCATATCTTCCGGTACATCTCCTCGCCTTGCTAATGATTGGGAAGCTTCTGTGTCCCTTAACATTTTCAGGGGCTTAACATATTTTCCGCTTCCAGTAGAAATCTGTCCGTTTGTAATATAGGGCCAGTAACTTTTATCTATTTGCTTCGTGACTGCTGCCCCTTGGGGTTTTGCGTTCGCCGCTGTATCCGTGCGGTTCCTATAATTCGTGGCGATATGCCCTGGCTTTCTGCATATATAGCACATTATCTGTGGTGCTTCTCGCCCAGATAATGTTCACTTCTCTGCCCATGTCTGTGTTCCGGGGCGTTTGGGTTCCTCATTACCGCGTGTCTGTGTTGAATGACGTATCATTTGTGTAATATTCTTCGGATGGGCTTTTTTATATGTGATATTATATTCATCAGCTAAGATGGCTAGGTCGTAGCTGGACTCTATCTTCGTTTTGCTCAGATAGGTTCTCAGCTCTTCAGGCAGGTTGTTCTGAAAATCTTTCGCCAGTATCAGGTTTTTCAGGCCATTGTAATCCTCGGTTACCTTCTTTGCCTGACACCACCTGTCTAGATATATTTCCTTCTGTTTAATATATAGTTATCTTGCTGATATTTTTGAAATTCTGAATGAACTAAATAAGAAATTACAGGGATAAAGGAGTAACGTGATTGTGCACACGGACACTATCAATGCTTTCATGAATAAACTACAACTTTTGGGAAAACAAATGAAAAAAGGAAATACAGCATTTTTTGAGCGTTTGACTCTTTTGCCAAGGATGAGTTTCGTGCACAAGATCTTGAAGAATTCTGTGTCAATATACTCGAAGCATACCCACAACTGAACAACAACGCATTGAAAACCCTCATTCTGTTTTCGCCAACCTACCTTTGTGAGTCAGATATTCTACTTTACTCATAATCAAGCCCAAAGCACAAAACCGACTGGAGGTGAAATGTGACATACGTTGCGCACTTACCAAAACTAACCCTGATATTGATACACTGGTGTACAAGAAGCAGTATCGCCCTTCTCACTAATTTAATTCTGAAGTAGAAGAGCAAAGAAAAGTCCTTTTATTTGTTACTAACCGCTCTCTATGGCTATGCTTATTTGTTACTAACTGCTCTCTATCCACTTTACTCTGTAACTATAAGTTTATCAGTATATTTGTACATTTCAAAAATAAATTAGTAAATAGTGTGTTCTAACTGCTCTTTTTCTCATACACATGAAGGGGGAAATCTAGATGGTTGAATTGGGTGTAGGGGGAAATGACAGAAACAGTTTGTGAACCAGTGTATTAGAGAGTGCTGCGTCTATATAACTATTATATTAGTATTAATATTACTACCTACATGTATTCATTGAAATATACAAGACTTATCAGCAACCCAACCACAACGAAAAAAATTTACACCACCACGAAAATAATTATCTTTAAAAAATTCAAATTCAAAACAAGAACAACCATCCTGTTAGGTTTATACCAAACAGGATGGTTGTTCTTGTTTTGAATTTGAATTTTTGCTTTGAAGTAAAATAAAAGTATGAACTTATTTTATCGTAAACACATTCTCCCTAGATATAAAAGAAAAAGAAAACAAAAAATAATTGACTAGTACATATCACTTAATGACGGTAATAAAGTCTTTACATTTATCATTTACAATAAAAAGTATAAAACATATATTCTAATCATTGCCAATAACGTATGACCTCATAGAGATATCATATATAAAACAATAGTGTATAATTTCTCGTTCTGATTAACAGATTATTATCCTATATCAATAATAATAATAGTTAACAAATAAAATGCTTACATTGGTCGCACAAGTAGCCAGCTCTCTTGTAGGCTCCAAACATATTAACACAGAATTATTACTTGTTTTCTATTTAGCAGTAAATAAACTAATCATATATAAGTAATAAATCACTTTTCATTTGAATAGCTGAATATTCTAGCTCCCTAAAATATACCTTAAACAAACTGAAGTAAATTATTTAAATTAATAACGGTTAGTAGATCTTTGGTTCTCATGGACCATTTAAAAAAATTTCCGCTGTAAGTTTTCAAATGGATTCAGATCCAAACAGTTTGTTGGCTACATCACTGATTTGACATACCTTTCCCGAAGAGATGATTTAACCTCCTTTGCTCTGTGATGAAATGCATTATCGTTATAAAAAAATGTTTTTATCATCGCTCAACCAATTTTCTGTTGATGGAAAGAGAAAGTAATCCCAAATTTCATTGTGCATTGATTATTAAGATAATGTTTGCCATTTCAACTGATTTTTTGAATGACATACAATCTCATATTATGAATGACTTTGTAAATATACTTATTCTTCACTCAGTCATCTTGTTTCATTTGAACGACAACAGACAAAAGTTCCAGTATGCCATCGTGTGGTCGAATGAAGACTCTTGGTTTATCACTGAAGATTACTTTCACACAATTGTCCACATGCCATAATTGTTTCTTTCTTTAGTTCACTTTAACCTTATTTTCCTCTCTGTTTATGGGTTAGTTTTTGTTTTTTTTACAGTTCTGTAACATTGACTCTTGTTTTGTTCAAGGTATATTACTTTGAGTTTTCTATCTTGAAGTTTTGATATTTTCCTTTTTTAGGCATACTCTTTCTTTTATATTAGAATCAAATTTTAGAAACTGCTGACTTAGAATAACTAACGTCGTTTTACAAACTTCATAATGGAGTGCCTTCTTGAATAAGTTTTCCGATCCTTTCCATTGTTTCAGTTGAAAGTTCTTTTATTGGAGTCATGTTTCCTTTCAATTAGATCTGCCTCAACGAATATTTATTTTAAAAAAATGAAAAATGTAACCCAGGAGTGCAGAGATTCTAATTTTAAAATCTTAATTTTAACTTGAACCATGTCTTAACATTCATGCAAATACAGAAACCACCAAAACAACACAAGTTCTTCATGAAATTCTTAACTAATACTTTATATTTAAAAGTGGTATTTAGAAACAATAAAATATCTTAGTATAGAACCCAAAGCACTGCCAAAAACTGGTAGAAACGCAAGTAAGCAAAAAAGAGAAAAACTTGTTAGAAAATCAGCACCTATATACACAAGAGAAACGTTGAATAGCTCAGTAATATACAATATTTACTACATACATAGCATGATTGAATTTTATAAATTTTTCAAGCAAAACGCAGTGTTATATGATGCCATGATAGGACAATATTGATCTACCATAGAAGTTTTGTAGAAGAGGAACAGCTCCCATACTCTTTCACACAGCAACAATGCCAACAATGCAGACTAAATTTGTGAAATCATTTTCCAATTTTAACACATTTCCTTATTTCATTAAAAAATATCCTGTCCAGTTGCATAACCAGTCAAAGAATATACGCCAACAAATTCTTCACATATTTTAACATTTTCTTCACTTCTTCTCAATAAATAAACAGCAAACCCTGCCTGTCCACCCACGTGACTGAAACCCCTCTCTCACTCGGGTCACCCTTCATCTACATATACTTATTATACCCTTTTTGAATCAGGATGATTCCGGGATTGAAATTCATCTCGTGCTTGAACACCCAGCATTAAAAAGAAGAGGGTACAGTTAGAAATCCAAATTAAAAAATAACCGAAAAAAAGTGATCTTAAAAGCGTTTAATTTATAATGAGTTTAAAATTACACAATAACTTTGAAAATTAAAAAAAAGTGTTTTAATTCAGTTTAAAATATCTTCAAACTTTGTGAGTCGAGGAAATAAATTTTATTTCTTCAAGATTCCAAGGAATCAGATTTAAAGTGAGAGGTTTTGTTTCGTGAATTTTCGGCTTGAACTGGAATTTCGGCCCAGATCGGTTGGAATTAGCCCGAGTCAAAATTAAAGTGAGGTTTTGAAGTTCAATGGAGTTTGTGAAATTCAAAGTTATTTCTGCAAATATAGTTGCTTTCTAAGCTAGACCAGAGGTCCTTTAAGTTTTGAGCCAAAGGCCCAAATATCCCTTCACAAGAGCCAGCTTGAATGTCAGCATGGAGTGTGGCTTTTAAGCAAGTTTCGAATAAAAAGAAGTTGGGCAGTGTCTGAACTTTCATCCATTGCTAATAAATAAAAGCAAATTAAGGTCCCTCAACCCAACTTTAATTATTATCTACATTGTCATGCATGAGGGATTGACATTCTGGAATAACTCCTTTTCCCAAGACATAATCCTGGCATAACAATTAACATGCACTTCTTGATTAAGTCTGTTGTTGCGATGATTTCCCGGTGTCAACTGTCTCTTTGAAAAGTTCAAAATTTATTCTAGTTACCTTTGAATATTTTGTAGTGTTCACTTGGAAAAAAAAAACTTTGTTCCTTGTCAAAACTTTCCAACAAACTGGCCGCTGTAATATTCTTTTCATGCGTAAATATAATGATGATTTCAATGTGATGCTTATTCTATGGGAACTTCTTTCTACTAGAATGAATGAAAATTATTTATTTTTTAGTAAGTACTGTAGGAACGAAGAGGCTTTTGAGAAGTAGTGGAGGGTTTAAACTCTCCAATGTGCCTTATTTTCTAAAATATTGACTACATGAAAAGACACTGTATTCATTAAATTCTAGTTTATGCCAACATATTTGAAAACTTACGGAAACCTACAAATGATTTGAAACGAGAATTTTTTAAAAACTTCAATTTAATTTCAACAACTCAATGGACTTAAAATAAATTACCCAAAAACGGGAAAATTAGGAAAATGTAGCACCAACAGATCGAGTCAGTCAAATGCCAATTCACCAAACTTAATATGTTTTACTAAGTCCCGCGTTGTTCCTTTTTGTAAACTTTTCGAAAAATAGCAGTTTTTATTCTCACTAAAAATACAGTTCGTCTGAAGTTATATATCGCATAAACCTCAAGAACTCGAATTCGCGTTCAACAATTTTTTTCAAATTTTAAACGATTAATTTAAACCTCAAAACAAACATTGTGTTAAATTTGTATGTAATCATTCAACCACGGCATATATATATATTCTTAAGTCCAATATTGAGTGAATTTAGGCAGCTTTCATGCTTCACCACTAACTCCGTTCTCAGTTAGATAGGGCACCTCCGTAGCTATAATGTGAAAAAAAAAATTTGAATTTTGGTTCAGTAGAAAAAAGCTACATCAAAATATGTGAAGTCCGAAAAGGAGATAACTACATGAGTACATAAGTGAGTTAGTGACTAACGCTTCTAATCATAAATCTTATTCTTTATAACTTTTTCTGTTTAATGTTTTTGCATGTAGTTTTCAACATTTAAATTCTGATGATAACTTTTATCATTTTTCTCCATCAAACTTTGATTATCACTTATTATTTTATCAGAACTGATTATCAGAATTAATTATAATCAATTTTTTAGTATTCTCTTTTAATCAATTGCATATAATTTTTTTCTTTTCAGTATTTTTGAGTGCGGTTTTCAGTATTAAATTTATGTTAAATTAATGCCTGGAAAAATTATGGATTACATGGAAGCATGCGCTCAAACTAATATTCTTAAGATTATATTAAATCTGGAGAAAAACACGATAAGTTATTAAACCTGGAAAACTAAAGGGCAAGATATTCTAGTGAAGTAAAAAATAAAACATTTCTTACTTAAAATATTAAAAATAAAATTTGAATGCAATATTTTAAGTGGGAATTTTCTTTTATTTTACTTCACTAGAATATCTTGTCCTTTACTTTTCCAGGTTTAATAACTTGTATTCTTTTCCAGGTTTAATATAATCTTAAGAATATTACTTTTCATGTGTGCATTTTTCTTGTATTACAACATATTTTTATAAAGTTATTGGATTTACTGTAAAAACCAGTCTGAAGTTATTATTAGAAACAAGAAAATCACTTTTTATTTCAACAACAAAATAACAATTGATTAACTTCTATAATAGAACAAATAGCAAACATATATGATATGTCTTCGAAGCATTTACATCTTAATATAATGATCTGTCTTCTTAATAACAGCCAACATTCTATTATTCATTGATTTGTTAAATTGTTTACTTCAAAAGGTTCAATTTCCGACATTGCTTTCCATAGGTCTACTCTAATATTGTTTATCACCTTCATCTTCACAATTCACCATAGATTTTTCGATCGGATTCATATTTCATTATCTTTTCTCCTGTAAAACTTTTACACTCACAGGTAAACATATATACATGAGAAGGAGCACTGTTGTGCATAAATATACACTTCACGTTGATACTGCGAGGCCTGAACTTGTATTATTAAAAAAAATTAAATCGCAATAGTTAAAACTCTTCAGTGTATCTTGTTCATCGATTTTGAATGGTTCAATATTGGTTTGGTCGACAATTCTGGACCATATAATCACATTACTGTCTTCTTTTAACCACAGGCATATGTGCATCGGATAAAATCTATCTTTTGTCATATCCATCAGATCCATTTTAAATTAATTTAGAAAATCCCATTTTCATATATTTCTTGACGCTTCATTTCTTGCTTCAGTTAACAATTGATTGGAGGTCGTTTTCAGGGGCAATACCAATTTTACTTTATCGGGCCTATTTATTAAGATAGTAGATAGCTATATCATCCGTAAAAATACCTAGTTGAGAAGTGATGACCTCGGGAAAGTCGTTGATGAAGATAAAAAACAAAGTACATGCAAGGATAGAAGCCTGGAGGACTCCCTTATTTATGTGAAAGTGTGGCTTTTTAACACAATATTCAATACCCAAATTGTTAACAATTATTTTATTTCTCATCTGTTTGACGCTGTTATGGAAAATCTTTTGAGCTGCTAAATTGTCAAACAATATTCAGAAGTCAACGTGAGTGAGACGAATACATTATCTTAAAAAATCTATTATTCACTCTTACATTTCAACAACTACTTTTCGTTTAAATCTGGCTTCAGTTTTATAAGATTTTTTTAAATACAAAATGCACATATACTCATGCTTCAAGAAAATTGAACAGAAATTCTAAAGTTTAATATCCTAAATTTATTGTTGATAAGATATTATTCTAAACAATATAAAAAGTACAAAATCTCCATAATCTCGTCACAAAATAACAGAAAAATGTAATTTATTTTTATAAATATCGTATTTTTAAGTAACAAAACATGAAAATAAGTCTTTATAGGTAAGAAAGGTGACACTCATATGTGAATTTAATTATAAATATCGTATTTATTATATAAGAAAAATACGATTGCTTTAACGGAAACTGAAATAGCTTTGTTTGAAACGTGTCAAATTCTTCTTCTTCTTCTTCTTTTTCTTCTTCTTCTTCTTCTTCTTCTTCTTCTTCTTCTTCTTCTTCTTCTTCTTCTAATAATAATAATAATAATAATAATATTGACTTCTTTAATGCTTTCTTAATATATGATAACGGCCATTTTCCCTTTTTAGTTCTGGTGATGGTTTTGCAGGGGGTTACATAGGAGGAAAGTTATGAGAAAAAGTGACAGGTTATAGGGGTTTTCAGGAAGCAAGAAAATGAAAGGGAATTCCACTGGCGGGAAGTACAAGAAAAGAAGCTGATGGAGTAGAATTTGTTATGGGGAAAAATTTTAATGATGTGTATTCCCTCGCCAATCCAGAAATTAGAAATAAAATTCCATGCATGTGACTTAGGATAAGCTTCTACTACAAGTAAGCTGTATTTTTGAGTAGAGAAATTGTAAGAGCAAGAAAATGACAATTTAATAAAAAAAGTATTGCATTATTTTTCTATTTTTCTTAATTTATATCTATTTTCGTTTGTTTATTTTTATACTTCATTTTCTTCATTATTCAGGCAGAGTTATTTAAGAAATGATATAATTTCTATGGGATTACATTTGAAAGGCCCATTCCAAGAATAAATTTGCTCATTCAAATTCCAAGACTGTATTGACAGGTATGGTACACAGGTTGGGACTGATTTAAATCCGGATATTGAGAAAACCAATGGCAGTTAACAGAAACCGAAAAAGTTAGTATATTAAATTAATTTTATAAATGTTCAACTTAGTAAAACAAAAAGTTACTCAATAAAATTGCAGTCATTCTCGATGACAGTCTTGGAAGCGACTGCATACTTCGATAAATTGTTCTCATGTATGCTGATCATAAATATCAAGATGGCAGCATTCAGAGCTATTATATTGTGGGGTTATTGGTTGGTTGGCACTCGATGATGTCTCAGACAGAGTATCCAGGTGATTGAAAGCATATGGGTGAGAGCAGAGTCCTTGCGTACGGACTCTCCCGGGTGAAGCCTTGATCCGGCACATCAATGTAAACAATTGCATTGAACCCTAAGCGATAGAGAAAGAAATAAAATGCAGTTACATGACTTTCGTTGCTCACGTCAATCACAAACATCAGAAACAACATTAAAATGGTTAGCTTTAGATGTTTGGCTACAATCCTCATCAAATTGCTGGTATGGAAAGTGATGCTGTATCCTTACTGAATGAACACGTTTAGGTTTACTAATAATTCTTCTTCTTTTCTACGAATGACATATTACTGCTAGAAATTTGTAAATTCTTACCGGTCTTGAAAACAATGGATCTGAACAATGTCAAGGGCAAGAATTATCTTCAAGACTCTTTAGATGGCGGCTAGTGACACGAAAACGATGATCATTTTCACTTCTTTGTCAGAGTAGAATTTACCACAGACCGTGTAGTATTAGGCTAAGTTGCCTTCCATTTATAGATCGTTAAAAGGTCTGTTCTCAAATACCTTAAGGGCCATATATTTTTATTCTTTCTTTTAAATCTCTTTTGGATTCTTTAAAACATATCATCTATCATTCATATTTCTTAATTTCGTTTCCTCGTTTTATATTTTGCCTCTTCTCTTCGCAAAAGTAATTTCACATATACGTCACGCACGCTATATGCGCCAAAACTCATTGTCTTTTTAAATAAAAATCGCTAATATGAATGTCCAACAAGAGGGCAAACGTCACTTATTAATCACCACTTCTTAACCATGCGGTGGTATGATAAAGAATTCTGTTTCTAGTCTTTGCCTAAACATTTCATTTACAAATATGGTCGTCAACCAGATCCGCCACGGACAACTGCAATTAAGATTATGCCTCCTGTAACAAATGTTACTAGGTTAAAAGCATTTTCAGGAGCAGCAAACTATTATCAAATTTATGTACATAATATGAAGAATTTGAGAGCTTCACTTAACAATTTTCTTAAAAAGCGTGAAATGGAAGTGGTCGAAATGTGGTTGAAAAAAATAAAAAAAACACTAACGTCATACGTCATTAGAGCACTACGATCCAAAAGCAGAAATTGTATTGAGTTCAGATGCTAGTGATTATTGTATGGGAGCAATAATTTTACATAAATGTCATGATGACAACAAGAGGCGAACAAGAGGCGTTAGCAAAAATATTTGTAGTGAAAAATTTCACAAATTTATACACGAAAAGAGCTTTCATTTGCAGACAGACCACAAACCTCTGTTATCAATTTATCGTTCGAAAAATGGGTGAAATACCAACCGTTAAAAATGAGGACATGTGGATGGGTTATCAAGATTGATACCAAAAAATAATGAACCATTAATAGACACTGTTATTGCAGCATTAAAAAGTGAAATAGAAATTAAAAATGTATTATACGATGTACTACGCGAATTACTAGTTAACCTTGAAGAAATAAAGGTAAAATCAGAACAAGACATGTTTATTACGGAAATAAGAATATGAAAAGCGACTAAAAGAAAGTGAGAACTCAATCCAGATTCAAACACTTACGCGCTATGTGACGGCGTAACGATGTTCGCGCAAATACTAGTAATGTCCAGTACATTAAAAATGCGGATATTAAATGAATTTCACAGTAGACATTCTGTAATTTCAATGATTAACCCTCTTATAGGAAACTATGTATTCTAGAGCAGAATGAATCAAGACATTGAAAATGTAGTAAAAGCCTGCAGATGTTATGCTCTGGAAGCAAAACCACCAATCACAAAATTACAACCTTGGCCAAAGACATATACTCCGTGGTCAAAACGGCACAGCGATTTCGCAGGTCCAATAAACGGATCAAATTATCTGGTGGTAGTGGATAGCATGAAATGGCCTGAAATTTTTAAGTGCAAAAAACAGCTTCTATTTTGCAGTGATATTTTTATAAGGACTGTTTGCAAGATATGGATAACGGTACATAATTCACAACTTACAAATTTGAAGACTTTTGTAAATTGTTCTCGATTGAATATATTACTAAACTACCAACAGTATCACCCAAGGTCAAAAAGTCAAGGTGAGTGGCTTTTGGGTAAATTTAAGAGAGCTTTTTGTTGAAGGATTTCCCCTTTTCTGTGATAATAGACTCGACTTGTGTATATATATACTCCTGTCATAATGAGATCTGAGAGTTACAGTACGAGTACCGTAAGAGGTCTGTAAGTTACCGAGAGGTATCGAAGTTACACAGAGAATACCGCGTCAGTTTTCATAGTAGCTCTGAGCTCCACTCAGCCAGAATAGTATTAAGTGAACGCACTAATTCCAGCACGGCTTCACTTCAAAGACTTATATATATAAGTATATTAGTATTCCTTACTAATAGTTTTCCTTGGATTACTAATCTGCGTTCCAGTCTGTATCTTTATGTTTAATATAACTTATTTTTCTATCTCAAATATCTGTTTTGTTGTTCATTATTTTGTGTGGTTCCTCACCCGGAATCCACAATAGTTTTAAAAAAAGGAAGCAATGAAAAGTGAGCCAAGAATCACTACAAAGTTTTTTGAGTGAATAGAGGATAACGGCAAATGCTAACCCCACATCAGGCATATCGTGGGCAGAATTAATGTTCGTAAGAATTATTAAATCTGTATTTGACAAGTTTTTACCCAGCTCAAAAAAGAATAAAAATGGATAGCAAAAATGACACTAAATTTTTCAAGATTGGCGAAAAAGTATATAAAAACGGAAAAGAAACGTGGGAAGACGGCGTAATAATACCACGAATAGGAATTTTCGTAACAACATTTATCGTAAATAATCAGGCGGGTAGAAATAAATACATAAATATACTGTTTGATTAAAAACAGAATGTCTACTCAAATACGAGTATCGGTTAAAAATGATGTTCAAATAAATTAAATATGTCGGTTGTTATAACCATTTCGTTAATCTTGGGGATTTTTTGTAACATCGTATGTTTACATTTGTTGATATTACGATATATTTTAGAGCAGAGATGATTATTTACGTAGCATCCAAAATTGTGTTATATAAGGCTTGATTTGATTTGACTTCGATTATACTGTGGAATAATTCGTAGTCGAGTGGTCTAAAACGCACTAGATCAATTGGTGCCTTCCCCTATGTTGACAAGAGTCCCGGGTTCGAATCCTGCTGAATGACATTTTCGTGACAAAATTCATTTTAAATAATCAGGCCGGTAGAAATAAATATATAAATATACTGTTTAATTAAAAACAGAATATCTACTCAAATTTGAATATCGATTAAAAATAACGTTCAAACAAATAAATTCGATATGTATATATATGTGAATTTTTGCATATGTCTGTGTGTGTGTATATACACAAATATACATACATACATATATATATATATATATATATATATATATATATATATGTGAGACGAACAACAAAAGCAGGATTATAATTTAACACAATTCAACGCATAAAGCAGCAATGACCCGGGAAATGTGCCTGTGTGGAAATGTGCGTGCAGTGTATGCGATATTAGAATAAAAAAAGAACACTTCACTTTTGTCCGTTGTCTGAAATAAAAAAAAATATACGTTTTTCTTTTTCTTCTCCCTTATAATACTTTCTATTCTTTCTTTTTCTTTAGTTCAGTTCTTTACTTTCTTTTCAACATTGCATGCTTTATTACCGAATGATGCTCGTTTTTTTTAGGCAGTCTCAACAGTATACAAGTTTTTTTCGATCGTAAAGATTTAGTGTTTAGTTTACCGATGCGTTTCTAGTTTTCCTTAACTGGAAGAATTACACATGCCCTTGTAGTGAACAAAACCAAGATCTAGATTTAAAATTCAAATTCTAATCACTGACTCGAATTACAAACTTTGCTTAACACACACACAAAAGCGAATCCAAAACAAAAACTTGTGAAATTTCACACCTTCATGAGAAATGTTTTTCGGTTAATAGAAAACTAGGAAACATCTAAAAACAAAATTAGAATAATCTTTATAATCTTCAATTATCAGAAACAAATTCTTTCATGAACCTTTTCGCAAGCCGAAGCGAAGTGTGTTCGTCATCCAATGGAAATGCCAGAATCACATCCGGGAAATATTGATATATGTATGCTTATTATTTGGAAGATGAATAGTTCCTTTGCATCATGATTTCTTTTATTTTTAAACGGTGTTGAAATTCGAATTTATTGGCTATTTCTGTATGTCTATATAGAATTTGTTAAGTTGTTCTGAGCAACCTACTGTTGTGCCTTTTCGTTAAGAGGTTTTACGTTGACCTCAGTCATCTCGATCTGCCTTTTTACAATGTTACATTTAAATTACTGCCTGTTGGTGTTATGGTGAGTTGCTGAACTATGTAGTTTAAAATGTGTATATGTGGCCAACATATCTTCATTTAAGCATGTTTGATTGAATAATTTAGTCCTTTTCCGAAAATCTCTATCAAATCCTTATGTCATCATATCTAAATTATTCAATCAACACCTCCCATTTTGTAGGTACTGCCAGTCATTTTTCTATACCTAAATTTAAATTTAAATTTTAAAAATAAATAAGTTATCTTCAAGCTTTAAAATTAGCTTTAATTGAAAGCCAAGGGATTAAATTTAGTAATTACAGTAAGCAGAATACTATGGTGTATTTTAAACCGAAATTATATTAATCGGAATAGAAACAATTCTAAATTTAAAAAAGTTTCCAAAATTTCAAGTTTCCGCCATTTTTCATCGATTGTAAAAAGAAGCCAATTCTCGATTGTAAAAAAATCTTACAAAAATAAAATACATTATCGCTGACACATTATTTGCTTCAAATTACTGAATTTAAATTTACTTTAAGTTCACTTGAAACAAGAATTATTTGCTTACTGCCTGAAATGTTTCAAAAAGCATTTCCCAATTACGGTAGCCTTGTTATCACAGCTTTCAGCACCTTATCAGCAGGCTATAATGATATGATTTACAGTAGCCTGCCAAATGTATAGAAGACGAATTTGGTATAAATCTTATGCAAATCGTTTTTTTTTTTACTTTTAACAATGTTAAAATTTAAAATTTAACAGTTTCCATCAACTATCCAATATTTGATGGAATTTTAGTTACTTTAGATTTGTAGGCTTACGTTTGAAGATGTTTTATGAAAAATAAAAATATTTTTTTAGGTACCTCCACAAATTGTGAATTTTACAATTATTGTTTTTTTTTAACAAAATTAAAAAAGTAGGAATTGGAATGTAAAAATTGCTTTAAATGTTTAAGGAATGACTGACAAAACAGGCTGTTGAATTTTATAAACGTCTTGAAGGGACTTGAATCAGAAACAAAATGCGGTTTCAGTCGTGTTCCATGTAAGAGGAATAATCCAAAACACTTGTTAACTTCTCCCTGTGGAGACTTGTTTTGACTCCTATGGAACATCGTACTTAAATGAACATATTTATTTACACACAAAAAATATTATTTAATTATTTTGAAAATATAATTGGTGAATTATTTTTATGAAAATTTTCAGTTTTGGATAAGCAATATAATCATCAATTCTTAACTAAAAAATTAGGATGACAGTCCTTTAAACAACTTTTACAATATTTTTAAAACTTTATGAATTAATATAATAATAAAAAATGAAAACACTTCTTTTAAGATTTTCTTCAGACTATAATGTTCTTAATTATTATTATTTATTCTAGCAATTATCAAATAGAATTATATCAGAGTTTTATTGCATTCTTTATTTTACTCTTCGGGTCAGTTTTTCGGATAGTGCCGAAAAATTTGAATAAAAAATAGATGATTTATATTTCCCGAGGAGTCCTACATTTAACTAATAAAAGATAATTTGCAGCCAATTAAAATTTATTAAAATTTCATAGATTTACGTAGAGTGGGGGTAACAGAGTTTTAAAAAAATTAACCAAGATTCTTAAAAAATAATAACTTCAAAAATAATTTAATTCATTTGTGAATGAGTACTGAAAGTTTCATTAAAATCCGACAATTATTTGATTTTTGCGAGAATTTCCAAATTTGTCACCGACAAAAGTGAGTCACTTAAAATTACGTGATCGATTGTAAACAGTCGTAACATTTTCTGGAACGCTAACTCAAATCAAATAAAATTTTCCGACAAAATTTCGAACATGTTAAAAGGGATTAAAAAATAAAAAAAATATTACTTTGATCTTTCCTCTTAATAATATTATAAAACTTGATGGAAAAAGTTCGTCCTATTAAGTTTTGGACCTTTTTAGTTCATACTATGCAGTTTTTTTTCGATTTAATGATTTCATTATGAATTAACTCTGGACTCAACTATCATCTATACAAAGAATTTAACAGATTAGATAAAGAAAATGGAAATAGAGACGTTACGTCGAAACAGGCAAAAACTTGAAACTGCTCTTGAAGTTTTTGCCTGTTTTGACGTAACGTCGATAAAAACAAATCCAGAAATATAGGACCTACTCAAGGCTGAAGTTAAAAAAGATAGACACGACAAAAATAATTCGTTCAAGCTTCTTACATAACTATTAAAATTGCTACGTAATCATACTTATATGATTGTAAAAAAAACTGATAAAACAAACATCTCCGTAGTATTAAATGAATATATTATTTAAAGGTACTCGATGACTACACCAAATTTAAAAAGTTATCAGGAATCCTATTAACCAGCTGAAATTAAAAATCAACAAATTGAAAATCAACAAACTAATCACAACCAACAACGCAGAACAGGACAATTTTAACCTTTACAAAATAATCGGTGACTACAAGGATACATTTATGGAACCATAAAAAGTACTTACACCCCTCCGTCATATCCGTCCTATTATATCATAAATTTTCACTTCTGCTTATCAGCTAACCAAAATTATTAATCAACTCCTTGCCCTATACATACCTAGTAAATACAGCATCAAATCAACTCTCGAACAAAACCAAATCTTAAAAACACGAAAACCCAATGATGAAACTATAACCTCAATTGATATCCAAAATTCATTTACGAATGTAACTGTAAGAGAAAAGACTGAATTAACAATGAAGAAAATTTACAACAATACATCTCTTCTTCCGTTAAAAATTAGACCTAACATAAACTACTCTTGACTTGTACCACTAAGATATGTCTCTATGACCATAGAAAGTATACGTAAAACGTGATGATGTTTCCATGGTTTCAGTTCTTGGTCCAGTAATATTTAGTAACTTTCAAATGACTAACCTTGAAAATAAGATATCTAATACCTTTAACAAAACCGTCCACCTACCTAACACTGTAGGTGATATTCTCATGTTATTTAAAAACATGGATGAAAAAGATGGACTACACAAAATCTTAAAAAACCTCTGTACTTAAGTTCACCTATGAACTTAACAATAATAAAAAACTTCCTTTTCTTGATAAAAATTTTAGACATTTTGAAATGAAATTTTAGAACAAGGTACATTTTTCACGATTTAGCCATTTTCACATAGAAATGATAATATATCCCAAATTTTCAACAGATTTAGTGATTTTTATTTAAAATGTTAAGAGGCATCGTTTTCTCCAGATGTATTCTTCTTTATTTAGAAATTTTAAAGTATGCTATATTTTCTACAGATTTAGATATTTTAACTCATCAAGGTAAAAATACTGAATTTTTGCCAGATTTACACACTTTTTATATATAAATCTTAAAATAGGCAAACATTTGTTCATATTGTGAATTATTATTCAGAAATGCTAAAAAAATACATTTTATTACAAAATATTCAATTTTACAATTTTGCTCAGAAATGTAAAGATGATCTAAATTCCATACAGATGTAGTCATTTTATTTAGAAATGTAGAAATATGTTCATTATTCTACACATGTTTATTCAGAAATGTTAAAATATTCATAATTTACTACAGTTTTTTTGAAAAATAGTCTAAATTGTCGTCAAATGTAGACATTTTATTTAGAAATGTTAACATACGCTACACTTTCATGAGATTTAGCCTTTTTATGTAGAAATGATTTACATAATCGAAATTTGTCACAGACTGAGAGATTTTTTATAAAGAAATATTAAAATGGCATACTTTTCTCAAGATTTATTTTTCTTTATTTAAAAATGTTAAAATATTCTATACTTTCGACAGTTTACACATTTTGACTCGTTAAATGTTAAAATAAACATAAATTTGTTTCAGAATTGTTAAAAAGCTTATATCTTATTAAAATTTAGACTTTCTTGTTTAGAAATTTTAAGTCCCTTCCTTCAAGTGGCTTTTGTAGAATACAGGATCACTAATCCTTAACTTTACCTCTTTTCTTCCTTTATTCACATTACCACTGGTCTGACTGAATATCTTTTGTTGCTTTTCTATCATTAGCTTATAATGGTCTTTTCCCATGTTTTTTCTACGAGGATTTAGTAGGTTATCTACTGGCTAGACCGTATCACCTGACAATTTTATATTTTGAGAACTAGAGGTTACATGTATAGAGAATCTCCCTGCAACCAAGACCTGCGTCAAATACAAATCCCAATTCTCAGTATTATCTTTTGCCAATGTGTCCCCTAAAGTCTCATTAAACCGCTTTACTTTTGCATTACCGTGTGGGTAGTCACAGGCATTGTATTCATGCTTAACAGTGCTTCGGTAATTATCTTATTCACATTATCTGATCCGTTGTCCATGACAAACTGCACAGGAACTCCAAATCAAGAAAGTATTTCTGTCAGTATCAAATCAGACACTGTTCAGGTTCTCTTGTCAGGTACCGTATATGCCTTTGACCAATTCGTTAGCCAATCTACAAAGCTCACAATATATAGATTTTTCTTTGGGTCTCTTCATACGGGCCTGATATAGCCATGTTTACTTTTTCAAAAGAATAATTAGGGTTATATGACTTCATCAATGGAGCTGACTCATGCCTCCTGCTCTAGGCTTAACATATCACACAAACTTGCACATAGCTTGTAACTTCATTATACATTATTGGCCAACAATAATTCTACCTATTAGGTCAAAGGTCTTATCAATACTCATGTGGCCCATTTTTCATGACAATGTTCTAATATTCCGGCTATCAGATCAGTAGATACAAAACGTCTGAGCCTTATTTCTTCATACCCTCCCGAGAAGTAATAGCACATCTCTTCATGTATTACATAGTAGAGGTGTCATCTGCTTCTGAGAACACCTATCTTACTGTCCTCCTTACTTTCCCTTTATCACAGCTCTCAAGTGTGGATTAATTATAATGTGTGGAGTCCCCTCTGTTTCAATCTCTAATACAGGGTGGTCCTTTAATTTGGGTTGATTGCGTGTATTTTGTATGCTCTGTCGTCTAACTCTGGTTATAATCTCACGGATTTTACTTCCAACTGCTTTGAAATTGTTGATAGTAAAGTCGCGCATGTATTGTTTATCCATGTTAAGTGTTAGGGCATAGTTAGCACTAACGAAAATATTAAGATAAGTTTTCTTCCTTTGACCTGATGGGTGAAAGATAAGTGTTTTAGTCATATCCTCTATTTGGAAGCAGGGCATTCTGGGACAGCAGTTTTCAGCAATGACACCAAGGTGAACGGACAGTTCCAAGGCCCACATTTCATCATCACGCATTCAGCAGCTTCAGTCACCATCAGCATTGCAATTAAATTAATAAAACTTTGTTAGGAGTTATCCTCTCGCTTTATCCTTTTATTTTACTTCACTAACCTCATTTTTATCCCATGGGAACATAACAAAATTGGCGACGAGGTACGTAAGAACAACGCAAACATAGACACAATTTGATGAATGGATTTATCAATATATTTATAACTTTTACCACAACAGCTACGCTTAATGGAGAGATTTTTGGCATCCACATCAGTGTCTTCAGTAACAAAAATATCCATATCAACAGAGGCGGTAGCACGTTCAATCACGGAGTTTTACTATGATAAACAGACTTTCTGCACATGGTTGGACGATTCGAGGATCTTTTCCGCGTGGAATTCGAAGAACAGGCTTTTACTTGGACCCACGGAATATGACCGCTACGCAAACTATATTTTACCGAAATACAAGCGCGACAACAATTTCGACGAAACAGTTGAGGCACTACGCCAGATATTTGGTGAGCAAACTTTTCTTTTCAATAGACGGTATAATTACCTTAATATTACAAAGTGTAACTCAGCCGATTTTGTTAGGTATACTGTCATCGTGAGAAAAGAATGTGAGAGTTTTGAAATCACTTCAGTCACTGAAATGTTTAATCTTTGTATGTGGTTTGAGGTCGGCATGTAATGCGGGCATTGGCACAAGGATTCTATCAAAAATTGAACAAAACACTGATATTACTCTGCAACAAGTAACAACTGGTGAATCTTAAACACGATGCGACTATGATACAACAGTCGGTATCCTCAACAACGTCCGCAGTAAGTAATGTTCAAAGACAAAACAGAAACCTCCATCTGTTTGCCGGAATTGTGGCAGCTGGTATTTTGTTCGGTATTGTCCACTCAAGTTACATCATTGTCGGGAATGTAACCGAAAGCGACACAGAGAGGTGTTCTGCACCCCATCATGGCACAAACCAACACACAAACCAACACACAGCAGCCATATGAATACAGTCAGCGTAGGAAACCACGCAGCAACAGTCTGGTTGCATGGCTGTTCTGTTGGTCTACAAATTTACACAGCCTCCGATATAACGTTCATATCGCAAACACTAGAGAATAATATAGTCCAGCCTTCTCTGACATCAACCAGTCAGATAAGCGCAAAATGCGTCTGGAGATTGCGAATTACCATCACCCATCACACACAAGGACAAAATGGTCTCTGGAATTATTTACATTTCAGACTCAAGTCACAAACCTATTGATACTTGATTTTATTTAGTCACTGTATCTTATGGATAATCCACTCAATTCTGTGTGCAATGTGGTGTCCAGACGTTCATCTCAGGGCGACATAACTGAGCTGACCAAACAGATAATCAGTAAATTTTCTGCAGCTTTTACCAGTGATCTGGAATGCTGCATTCAGATAGAAGCTACATACTCGCTCAAACCTTCCACTAAAGCTGTCTTCCGACGCAAACGACCAGTACCACATGCTGCCTTGTCACTGTGAGCCAAGGAATTAAAACATCTAGAGGAAATGGGAGTCATCACACCTGTAGCATATTCACAGTGGGTAGCACCCATTGTAGTGATTACAAAGCTGATGGTTCAGTTCGATTGTGTGCCAACTTTTCAACTGGTAAACTTGAGGACCACCAATACACATTATCGGTCCCTGATGATCTTTTCACCATACTCAATGGCGGAAACTGATTTGCGATTTGAGATCTGACAGAGACTTATTTTCAGGTGAAAGTTTCTAAAGCTGCCATACACCTGCTTACCATTAACACGCATCCTCGATTATTCCAATTACGAGGCTCCCTTTTGGAATAAAAACCGCCCTAGCCATGGATACAATGTCAACAGCGGTAGCTGGTGCCGCTACATACATAGACGATATAGCTGTCGATCGATCAAATAATAAACTAACAAAACGGCTTAGTAATTTCCTAACACGCATTCAAGACTTTGATTTTCATCTTTGACCTAAAAAGTGCCAGTTTTACTAACCATCCATAAAATACCTGGACAAAGGAGGTCATTATCCAGATCCTGCAAATGTTGCAGCTATCCAACGAATGTCACTCCCAACAGATGTCAGCAGTTTACGCTCATTTCTCGTGTTTATGAGTTACTATGGTACTTTCTTATCTTCACTTCGCCAAATTAAGTCACCACTCAGCAAACTGCTGGTGAAAGACAATAAAAGGGTTCTGCCAACAATCTTTTGACAAAATAAAATCTTTGTTAAACTCTGATCTACTACTCATACATTTCAACCCAACACAAAAGATTGTGGGGGCAGCTGATGCTTCAAGTCATGGTGAGGGAGCAGTGATCTCTCACATATTTGCAGAGAGAACGGAGAAAGTCATCACGCATGCAGCTAGATCCCTAACAACTACTGAATGTAACTACAACCAAATAGAAAAGGAAGCTCTTGCACTAATTTTTGCAGTGAAGAAGTTCTATAAGATGCTATTTGGACACTTTCACGCTTCTGACAATACAACAAGCCATTACTTTCTATATTTCGCCCCAAAAAGGTATCCCTGTATATTCAGCTAGCCAATTACAACGGTGGGCAACCATATTGTTGGGGGTACGATTTTAAAACCCAGTACCGCAAGACAACGGATTTTGGTCAAGCTGATGCTTTAACCCTCTTCAGTGCACAGACAACGCCAGACGACGATGCCATCACCGCTGCCATCAGTGTTGATGATGATTTCAAACGCACCATCACTGGTTGCACCAGAACAATTCATGTGACAAGTGCTGACATAAAATCGGAAAGACAATATGACCCAATCATACAAAAAGCTGTCAAGTTTTTCCGGAATTGATAACCCCGTAACACCACACAAGTACTTCAACAGTTTCAGCGTCGTAGTAATTGATAACTGTCTGATATTCGCAGACCGTGTCATTGTTCCCATTATACTTAGGCAGTTCTGAAACAACTACTTTCAGGACACCCAGGAGTTAACAGGATCAATAGCCCGTAATGTGGTCTGCTGGTCTAACATAAAGTTATTCTGTCACTTCTGCATCTCATGTTGTATCACACACATCCGGGCACCACCTTATCACCCACAATCCAACGGCCAAACTAAAAGTTTTGTGGACACCTTAAAAAGCAAAGGGTGAGGGATCAACAACAGAAAAAAAAAAACACTGCACGCTTATCTCCTTTCTTACTAATCAACGTCAAATGGAGCAGTGAGGAATGGTCTATCACCAGCATAGGTCGAAAACTCTGCACTACACTAAACGCCTTACGACCCCAACAAAAACAAAAAGGAAGGAAATACATTTCCAGCTGACACACCAGGATTGGACAGGTCTGGTCAGCAGAACTGGTCACCTAGCACTATTCATAAAAGAAAAGGGCAATATAATCTATGATGTACAAATCAACTCTGGACACGGCATAAAAATCAAATATGTCAGAGATACACCAAAAATCAACAGTCCAAATATACCATTTGATTTACTGACGGACACTTTTGAATTGCTGTCTCATTCACCGACCCCTAAATTCAGGGTGAGACACCTTCAAGTTGATCTTAAGCGTACGCGATATGATTAAACACTTAAAACAGGGAGGTGTTAAGACACAGCACAAACAAAAATATTAAGATAAATTATCCCCCTTCGACTGGAGATCGATGAACACGAACTGTTCGATAGGAGCTGTCAATTTGCCGACACGGTCCAAGAAAGAGCGTACCTGAGGACAATGGTAAAAGATGTGCTAAGCCGTTTCTTCTAAATCAAGGTCACACCGATGACATTCGGGAAAATCCGCCTCGCTTTATCTGAAGGTCATGTTATTGAGAGGTAGCTTATTCTGAATCAATCGCCAGGTAAGCGAAAACCTAGGGATACTAAGGTAATTCGCCGATGATGCCCAAGACCAAAAGAAGTACGACTAGACCGTTGACAAGCCGAGCCGAGCCGATCACGTAGAGGGTCTTTCGTCGCGACTCCCTCCACTAATAAACAATGCACTAGTTTAGTTAGTTGTTGCCGGAAGTTCAGCTTGTTCAGTAAAGACAAGTTAAACCTCCAGCGTCCGGCTAATCTAGGCCTACGATCTAACGCTATCCGGGCACAAACGAGTTTGTGGTCTGAATAGCCTAACTAGTGGAACGTCGGACAATCTAGCAAATCTAGATCGACTCTTCTCACTAAGATTTTATTATGATAGCTAGCCATCTGGGTAGATGGCCAATTAAACAAAGTGTGTCTTCAGGATCGCAGCCACATCTAACCCGAAGGAAAAGAGATCGCGAAGCAGCGAAGCCTCATTACCCCGATTACGTAAGCTCTTCGCATTCAAGCTGGCTAGGATCCCTTATGCACAGAATGGAAGAAAACTCCCCACCAAAGGGGGATGTGACACAAGATTAATTAATGTGAGGATTCGGAGGCCTTATGTTCAGCCAAAAATGCCCTGTAAACCCAGCTTAAGGTTAGGTCGGATTCCTATCTATTTATCCAAAACAAGAATCTGGTGGAATCAGCTGAGTGTAATTTATTATGAGCTGCTCAGACTGATGCATTTGAGGCAAGCATTGAAGAAAAATGGCGTCTATACGAGTAGAGACACGCGAAAGTGATTTTTCAACATGACAATTCTAGGCCACATGTTGCAAAATGGGTAAAAACCTACTTGGAAACATTTAAATGTGAAGTCCTACACCACTCGCTCTATACATCAGACAATGCCCTATCCGATTATCACTTCTTCCGATCAATTGCACATGGCCTGGCTGAGCAGCACTTTAATATTTATGAAAATGCCAAAAATGAGTCGATCTGCGGTTAGCCTCAAAAGACGTGTCGTTTTTCCGACTTAAAATTCAAATGCTAGCAGAAAGATGGGAAAAGTAGTGGGTAACGGTAGAAAATACTTTCAGTGACATGTTTCTTACTAATCTTTGTAAAGTCAACGGGTACTTATTCAGGGTCACAGTAGGAATGATTAAATAAATAAAATTTGTAACAAATATTGAAATTTTTATATAGAAATGTTAAAGTGTTAAAATTTGCTCCAGAGTAATGTTTCCTTTTTTAGAAGTGGTAAAATATACTAAAAATTATACAGATTTTGACATTTTGCAACATAATGTTAAAAAAAGAATTTTCGTCAGTTTATAAATTTTTTATTCAAAAGTTTTAAAAATGCTAAATTTCATTAATAGACTTTTTCTCTTTAAAAATAGTAAAATGATGTAAATTTTATTTAAATTTAATCATTTTAGTAAAAAATTTCTAAAAATATTAAATATTAAATCTGCTTATTTTGAAATATTTTATACGGAAATGTTTTTAAAAATTCTTAATATTCTCCATATTTCGACTTTCTTCATTTTCAAATGTTAAAACAGACTACATTTTCTTCAGATTTAAACATTTTATTTAGTTAAACAGGGAATAGTTTCATATGATTTGGCCATTTACACACACAAAAAAAATAATAATAAAATACGCTAAATTTACAACATAGTGATTTTTATTTAGAAATGTTAAAATGTTTAAATTTTCTCCAGATTTATTCTTCATTATTTAGAACGAAATAAAATGCGCTAAAAATTCTTCAAATTTAGAAATTTTGAAATATGAATTTAAAAAAAAAATCAAATAATCGCCAATTTTATGTTTTTTCTTCAGAAATGTTAAATTTAATTTAAATTTAGACATTTTAAGTTTAGAAATTGTTAAATTAATTGAATTTTATCCAGATTTAATAATTTTGTAAAGAAAAGTCCAAACTTGTTAAATTTTTTATTTATTTCGGCATATTTTATATAGAAATGTCAAAATATTTTGAACTTTCACCGGATTTAGATTTTTCCGTCGTGAAATGTTAAAATAGACTAAATTTTCATCAGATTTAAACATTTTTTTATTTAGAAATGTTAAAACATGCTACATTTTTGTATGATTAAAACGTTAAATTTGCAAAGAATATAATAATTTTTTATTTAGAAATATTAAAAAGTCAAAATTATCTATTGATTTATTCTACTTTATTTAAAAAAGAGAAAATACGCAGTTTTTTTCCGGGTTTTATACGTTGCAAAATAAACATTAAAATAAATCGACTCTTCGCCAGATTTACAAATGTTAAAATTGTCCAAAAGTTGGCCAGATTGTGAACTTTTATTCAGAATTTATAAAAATGATAAATTACATTAAAATTTTGTCAGTTTTTATTTAGAAATTCTCAAATGATCTAAATTTCATCACAATGTCATTTTTTTCATACGGAAATATTAAAATATTGTAAATTTTAAGCAGGTTTCGACATTTTCTGTTCTGAAATGTTAATATAGACTAAATTTTCTTTCGATATACACATTGTATTTAAAAATGTAATAACATGCTACATTTTCACGAATTTTAGACTTGTACAAAGAAAAATGATAAAATACGCTAAATTTGTTAAATTTAGAGATTATTATTTAGAAATGTTAAAACGGCTAAATTTTCTGCTGGTTTATTCTTTCTCATTTAAAAATGATAAAATACGCTGAAATTTATTCAGATTTAACATATATAAACATAAATGTTCAAATGAATTTTCGTCAGGTTATTTGTATTTATTTATTCAGAAATGTTAAACAAGCTAAAATTTGTTGAGATTGTGAACTTCTTTTCAGAAATTTGAAAAATATTAAATTTCCTTAAAACTTAGACATTTTCTGTTTAGAAATTCTCAGAATTTCATCCATATTTCTTCATTTTGTTGAGAAATGTCAAAATATGTTAAATTTTCTACACATTATGGCATAGTCTTTTTAGAAATAAAATATTCTAAACTTTTTCCATATTTCGACATTTTTTCCATTTTGAAATATCAAAATAATCCAAATTTTTGTTAGATTTAATAATTTTATTTAGGAGTGTTAATATAAGCTATATTTCACGAGATTGAACATCTTTCACATCAAAATATTGAAATACTATAAGCTATCTCCAGATTTAGACGTGTTAAAACAAGAATGTAAAAATATGAGTTTTTTGTCAGACTTACATTTTTTTTATTTTGAATTGTTAGCTATGTTGTCGTGAGTAAGAATAAATAACTCAACAACAGGAATAGGTTAATTGTTGTATTCCGTGAAAATAGTATTTACAAAGGTTATTAGTATCCAATACAAGAATAAGGGTTAATCGTCTCAACCGTCGTAAGACGTAGTATGAGCAATGGGTACTTCCGGGTCGTCACCGGAACTCTATGATTGACTTGTCGATCGGCTGCTCGGCACACTCTCCTAGATGCCACCCTTACTTTACATAGTAATGGAATAGTCCATTATAGCCGAATAGGCGCGGGCGTCCCAACACCCCACTCCTAAGACTTTTGCTGTCAGTCATACTTTTTCCTTTTCGGATCCACTGTTAACTGGTGCGTTGCTTTCCTTTTTCTGGTGGATTTTCTACTATTTACTTCTTGCCCCTGAGGCATCTGTAGCTGAAATGTGTCATACAGACCTTCCACATTTTCGTCCCACCTTTGAGACGCGACAGTTGTTTCCTCCGAAAGTCTTTTCTTTATTTGATTCACATGCCTTTTGTGTACAAATTTTGGCCCTTGAACCATATAAAGCATGTTTCCTACGCGTTCTTTCATTTTCCCTGGCATCCAGGAAGCAGTATTATTTTTGTAATTCCTGAAATAAACTTTTTCATTTATCAAGAATCTTCTTCGTCGTCACCGGAAGTCTACGATTGACTTGTCGATCGGTTGCTCGGCACACTCTGTATTTTTATACAAAATAAATACAAAATTATGGCACAAAGCCTAAAAGGGGAGGGGGAGAGGTTGGTTCTCACTTAACTATCCTATACCTAGCTAAACACTATCACGACCCATTCACTCGTTACAATTTGCTCAGTCACCAAAAGTACCCATCCATCTACTCCCAATCCTTCGTACACCACAATGCCAGAAACTTACAAGGGACACCTAAAAAGTGGGGGAAATTAACCCATGACAATAAAAATGTATTTATATACAATATAATATATACAATATAATGTAAAATATTTAATGAAAAATGAAATGATGGGAGGGGGATGAACCCAAAAATAAACTAAAAATACAACAAATTTTTTGAGCTAAAATAATAATCAATGTTAGTAAGAACCGTCCATCCCAGAAAACAGAGTGGCCGCTGTATTCCGCCAAACGGCGAAATCAAGAAGCACACTCGCTAAGGGAGTGGAGAGGGGGGTAAAAAAAATTAGCGGAATGGGACAATAAAAGGCTGAACCAGCCGAGATAAACGGAGACCAAAACAAACTGGGGAGATTGGGAATCTCGACATGGATCATAACAAAAGAGAAAGCCGGGTACAGGCTAGGAACACATTCATTCACTTTAACTAGGTACACAAGAGAGAACTAGCTTAACCAGGGGAGGGTTCCAGAGGAATCCACCCCGATGCAACCAGCAGATCTAAAAGAGAAAATCAAGATTAGCCCCGTTCAAGCGAACCAGGCTCGCCACATTTACCCACCTTTTGCTAAAGTCTGTCGAAGTCAAACGTTTCCAATCAGTTTTAATCTTTATTTTGAGCTGATGCTCAAAATAACAGATCAGATCCTGATGTGAAAGACGCCGACCTCGCAAGACTTCCTCCATTCGCGTCGTCCAAATCACCATTCGAGCCGTGGCTAGCAGCGACAGAAACACCATACGCTTCATCCCAGAGAACGGGGGTGACACATTATCACAGGCGAATGCACGATCAATGAGCACAAGCTCTCGCGGCTCGATACGAGCAGTCAACTCGCCGACCCGGTCCCATAGAGGGCGAACCCGCGAACAATGGTAGAAGGCGTGCGAAGCCGTTTCTTCCAAGCCAAGGTTGCAGCGTTCACAATCTGGCAAATCCGCCAGGCCCCATATGAAGGCCTTGTCATTGAGAGGCAAGCGATTCCGAGCTAATCGCCAGGTGAGCGAAAACTCAGAGTTGTTGAGATAATCACTCCCTGGCGCCCAAGACCAGAACGAGCGAAACTCGTCCTCCGACAAGCGCAGCACATCACGTAGTGAATCCTTTACGACGCCCTCCACTAACCCACGATAGAAGACTCTCCTAGGCCGTGAAAGGTCACTGGACCGTGGAATGGCCCGCAGGGCCGTCAGACATTCGAGGAGAAAACTCGATCGCTCTTGAGGCTTACGGCACCGCCTCAAGATGGGGGGAGTGATAGTAAGTCTAGGGAACATGTCCCTCACTATCCCCCTAAGCAATGAGTCTTCGGAAATCGCTCGCCTGAGAAAAACCAACCTTGACGCAACCTTATGGCCCATCAGGTATGGCATTCCCAGACCCCCATGACACGGACGTTGGTAACAGACACGTTTGTCGACATAGTGTTTGCGTCCTCTCCATAAAATGGAGAATAGCAAACGCTCGATCTCCTTCCTATGCCGTTTACAAAGTGGAAGTACTGACAACTGGTAAAGGATAATGGGAAAGACGTATGTAGCACACGCCTCAGCCATACCCTTTAAGGACAAATTCCTTCGGCCCCAAGTCTTGGCCGACGCGCCTACCTTTGCCAGTACATCAGACCAATTTTTCTCCAACTGTAGGTCGGGCCCGAACCACACTCCAAGAATGCAGACCGGGCCGTCCGTCCAGTCGAAGGGCTCCGGGAAGGTCAGACCCTTCCAGGCGCCTAACCGCAAGCTGGACGACTTGTTGCGGTTAATCTTGGCCCCTGTCACCTGTTCGTACCGTTCAAGCGTTTTCTGTACCACCTCGATGTCCCTGCGGGAGGACACGAAAGTAGTGACGTCATCGGCGTACGCGGAAACCCTGGCTCGAGCACCACCAGGGACAGCGATTCCACGTAGGGCCGGACTGCACGCCCTGTCCCTTAGCCGGCGAAGGAGGGGCTCCAACGCCAAAGCATAAAGTAGGGGCGACAGTGGACAACCCTGTCAGACCGACCTAGACAGCGCCAGAACGCCCGACAACTTTCCGTTCACCTGTACCACAGCCGTCGGGGATTGATACAGGAGGCTAATCCAGCTGCGGAAGTTGGTTTCGAATCCAGCTGCCTGCAGGACAGCCGCCAGGTACCGATGGTCAACCCTATCAAATGCCTTGGACTGATCTAAATGGATCAGCGCGGCTTCGTCGTCGTCTTTTATCCCCTCTATGATCGTGCGTATCAGATGCAGGTTGCTCTGAATTGTTCGGCTCTTCACAGCACAAGTCTGCTCAGGTCCCAACAGAGACTCGGCAACTAATTGCAAACGATTTTGCAAGATCTTGGCCAAAATCTTTAACTCTGTGTTTAGCAGAGTTATGGGCCGGTAACCCTCTAGCTCCCTCCCCACATCCTTGCCTTTTCTCAACAGCGTGATCACACCCCTGGTGAACCGGTTGGGGATGTACCCCTGCCGGAACCAGTTGTTGAACACGACAGTCAAAATCGGGACAAAGATGTGCGACAGCCTCAAGTACAATTCATAGGGCAAACCATCGAGACCCGGCGATTTGCCACTGCCGACCTTCTTCAGCGCCGCGTAGACTTCGCCCTCCGTAATCTCTCCCTCGCAGCTAGCTGCATCAGCCGGCAACAGCCGGGGGAAGTCAGCCAAATAGCTGCGAAACTCCTCATCACAGAGACCAGGCTCCTTGGTAAACAGGATCTCGAAATGCCGCCGAAACGCCTCGCACATGTCGTCAGTCGACCGCAGAGTGTGTCCCTCCGGGTTGCGAACCTCTCGAATGTACCGGTCGCCTCCGCGGCGAATTTCTTCCTTGCGCAGTACTGCGCCCATGTTCACAGCTTCGGAAGACATCTTGCTTAACTTATGTCTAACTACCTGGCCCATGTAACGGTCGCTATTCGACCGGTCCACGGCCTCCTTAGCTATGGCTATCTCTAGGGGATCCCCACCAGCCACCGCCCGGAAGTAATTAGATCTAAGTGTCTTCACCTTGTCAGCCTTATCTAGTTTGAGCCGAATGCTGAACTGAGTGGTGAAAGACCTAATACTATCCTTAAGGTTCTCCCACCACTTATTCCCGATGACTCCCCCAGTTAACGCCCGCTGCACTAAGTGAATTAGCTGGCGCCGGAAGTCCCGCCTGTCCAGTAAGGACACGTTGAACTTCCAGTAACCAGCCATTCTAACCCTATTTTCTAAATTTACCCGGGCACAAACGAGTTTGTGGTCCGAGTAACCTAGCCAGTGGAACGTGGGACAATCTAAGAAATCTAGTTCGGCTTCACGAACTAACATTCTATCAAGGTAGCTAGCCACCTTGGTAGAAGGCCAACTATTAGTCCACGTCCACATTCTCCCGCCCTTGTGTTCGGCCCGGTATCTATCGACCAGACCGAAGTCCTCGATCAGATCAACCAAGCTACGATCACGTGCCTTCCCTCCAGCTCCCCGCCCTCTATCCAACTTGGGGTCCAGGATGGCATTCCAGTCCCCCACTAAGACGAGTCGCTTGGAATCCACCAGGAAGGGCTCCAACCGCCGAAAAAACGAGACGCGCTCCTCCTGGTCGTTGGGCGCATAAACCGCAACCAGACGAAACGCATTGCTTTTCACTGCAATATCGGCCACGATCAGCCGGCCCTCGGCACCGACATGGACAAGATCCACCTTCGCGTCCAGGGTACGCTTGACCAGCAAAGACACTCCTCTGGCCAGCCGGTTCCCATATGCTGAATAGACGACAAAGTCGTTAGACAGCACACAGGCATCGACCTTGCAAACAAAGTGAGTCTCTTGGATCGCGGCGACATCCACGCCGAAGGACAAGAGGTCCCGAAGCAGGCGGGCCGCCTTACTCCGATCCGTAAGGCCCTTCACGTTCATACTGGCTAACTTAATTGACATCATTTAGACCTGTAAAGAGAAAGCAGAACAATTACTCCTGGTCACATAGAGGGCGAAAATCTGTGGCAACAGGGACCCCGATGGATTGTCCCAGAGATCCAGTGCCAATATCGGACGTAATTCGTCCGTCCAGGACAATGCCGCCGACGTCCGTAGGGAAGGTTAGCTTTACAGCCCTATACAAAGAAGGATGGATAATGACCGGGACCCTCCCTGAACAAAAATGTGCAAGTTTTTGTAAATATTTGGTCCCGGTTTGGACCATTTTTATTTTAGGAACTGCTCCACAGCTCACTTGCATGAATCCCACACTCTGAGGTTGCCTCCGGTGTTCCTAATTAAGGTTAAAACTCCGGGGGCTTGTGGGAAATTGGCTGGATCCTCGACCGACTTTCCGTCCATCGAGGTTAGTTTAAAGAGTGGCCTTAGGAGGGTTCTTTTTTGAGAGGAGATGTCCCTCTCTAAGGCCGATCTGTCTATCCTACAAATATCTATTCTTTTAAAGGGGTTGTCCCTTTTCTTTTTCTTTTCTTTGTGGGACAATTGAGTATTATTAGGGGAGGGTGTTTCCATTTGGGAGGCGGGGGGTTTAGTTTGCGTAAGGGGCTTTTCAGGAAGGGGCGAGTTTTGGGAAAGAGAAATTACTGGCTGCAAGGGGTTTGGGGGGGAAGGGGAAGGGGAAATTATGTCTTACTGGGGAGGCAGACTGACTCCTCCCCGTAATAAAAATAGTTCTGGTAGGTGATGTAGGGGCAGACTGAGATTTGGGAACCACACGTTCCGCCCTACCACGTTCCTCTGTTTTCCCTTTCTTCTTTACTATTTCCTCCTCCTCCTCCCGTCCTCTCTTCAAAGATGAGGAACGTGGAGGAGGCATTTCCACCTCCATTCCTTGTTCTTTTTCTTCCTGATGTTGTTTTTCTCCCTGTTTTTGTTGTTGCTGACGTTTCTGCGGTTGGTCTCGCTGTTGCTGCTTTTTCTCTGGTTGCTCTTCCTGTTGCGGCTTAGCCTCTTTACGGGGCTTCTTCTTCTCTGGGGATGGTGGTTTTTCATGTTGAGTAGGAGAGGAAGCAACCTTCTTCCCCCTCCTGACCACCTCCGTCCACTCGTTTGTTCCGCCTTTCGAGTCGGACGATTTCTCCTCCGCCACTGGTGCTCCTGACACCGGCGGTGTTGCCGGTGCTACTGGAGATTTGGCTGTCTGCTGCTCATTGTCCGATTTTCTCGAGGGGCACACCTTGGCCATATGGCCCGCAGCCCCGCATATCCAACAATGCGGCTTGCGCCCCTCAACCACTACAAACAGCCTTCGGCCTCTGCATATCAGGATGTCCGGTATACGTAGAAAGTTTGGCCTGTCCACAATTATGTGTACCGCGACATCCTCCGTGGGTACGCCCGCCTTGCTCTTAACTCGAGCCACCTCCTTTACAGCTCCAAACTGGGCAAAGAAGGTCCCTATGTGATCTTCCGAGATCTCCAGTGGAACGCCGTGGATAGTTATCCAGGTCTTTCGGGTCCCCATGTACTCTGTCTGGAGCCTGATCCCTTTAGCCAGCAGTGTTGTTCCTGCTAATTTTTTGGCTTCTTCCTCGGAACTTAAAAGAATGTCCCACATAGCTCGGGACCGACGAGCTAACACCCTTGGGGTGATATTTAGGCTTTCAATAGCCTCCTCCATGCTCTCCCTGCTGACCCCAATAAACTTTCGAGTTTTGGGGTCCGAGGTCAACAGGGAAATCGTTCTTGCCGAAATCACATTAACGACTTCAGGGATAACGATCAGCTCGTTCCCCGAAATAAAGTCTTTAAATTTTTCCTGCAAGCCTTGGTAATAGTTTGCATCTTTTTTTGTCGGAACTTTGTTCCATGCCGCCGGTGGAGAAGTTACCGTCGGCATATCGGCCGATGAAGTAGACGGTTGGGGAGACAAAGCCATTATTGACTTGCCCCCCCCGCACAAACACAAAAATTTGACAAAAAGTTCACCAAAGCGCCACGCGCGACGAAAACAGAACAAAACAAGTGACAAAACAGGTACTCACAATTAAACTCTGTAACAAAAAATGCGTGTAATAATCCGAATTTTCAATAAATCAAAAAGACGGCGGCGAGGCGCACTCTGTATTTATTTTTGCATGCAATACAAAAATTATGGCACAAGGCCTAAAAGGGGAGGGGGAGAGGTTGGTTCTCGCTTAACTATCCTATACCTAGCTAAATACTATCACGACCCATTCACTCGTTACAATTTGCACAGTCACCAAAAGAACCCATCCATCTCCTCCCAATGCCAGAAACTTACAAGGGACACCTAAAAAGTGGGGAAATTAACCCATGACAATAAAAATGTATTTATATACAATATAATATATACAATATAATGTAAAATATTTAATGAAAAATGAAATGATGGGAGGGGGATGAACCCAAAATAAACTAAAAATACAACAAAATTTTGAACTAAAATAATAATCAATGTTAGTAAGAACCGACCATCCCAGAAAAACAGAGTGGCCGCTGTATTCCGCCAAACGGCGAAATCAAGAAGCACACTCGCTAAGGGAGTGGAGAGGGGGGTAAAAAAAATTAGCGGAATGGGACAATAAAAGGCTGAACCAGCCGAGAAAAAAGGAGACCAAAACAAACTGGGGAGGTTGGGAATCTCGACATGGACCACAACAAAAGAGAAAGCCGGGCACAGGCTAGGAACACATTCACTCACTCTATCCAGGTACACAAGAGAGAACTAGCTCAACCAGGGGAGGGCTCCAGAGGAATCCACCCCGATGCAACCAGCAGATCCAAAAGAGAAAACCAAGACCAGCCCCGCTCAAGCGAACCAGGCTCGCCACATTCACCCATCCCCCGCCAAAGTCCGTCGAAGACAAACGTCTCCAATCAGCTGCAATCCCCACCTTGAGCCGATGCCCAAAATAACAGATCAGATCCTGATGCGAAAGACGCCGACCTCGCAAGACCTCCTCCATTCGCGTCGTCCAAATCACCATTCGAGCCGCGGCCAGCAGCGACAGAAACACCACACGCCTCATCCCAGAGAACGGGGGCGACACACCATCACAGCCGAATGCACGATCAACGAGCACAAGCTCTCGCGGCTCGATACGAGCAGTCAACTCGCCGACCCGGTCCCTCAGAGGGCGAACCCGCGAACAATGGCAGAAGGCGTGCGAAGCCGTTTCTTCCAAGCCAAGGTTGCAGCGCTCACAATCTGGCAAATCCGCCAGGCCCCACATGAAGGCCCTGTCATTGAGAGGCAAGCGATTCCGAGCAAATCGCCAGGTGAGCGAAAACTCAGAGTTGTTGAGATAATCACCACCCGGCGCCCAAGACCAGAACGAGCGAAACTCGTCCTCCGACAAGCGCAGCACATCACGTAGTGAATCCCTTGCGACGCCCTCCACCAACCCACGATAGAAGACTCTCCTAGGCCGTGAAAGGTCACTGGACCGTGGAATGGCCCGCAGGGCCGCCAGACATTCGAGGAGAAAACTCGATCGCTCTCGAGGCCCACGGCACCGCCTCAAGATAGGGGGAGTGACAGTAAGTCTAGGGAACATGTCCCTCACCATCCCCCAAGCAATGAGTCTTCGGAAACCGCTCGCCTGAGAAAAACCAACCTTGACGCAACCTTATGGCCCATCAGGCATGGCACTCCCAGGCCCCCATGACACGGACGTTGGTAACAGACACGCTTGTCGACATAGTGCCTGCGTCCCCTCCATAAAATTGAGAATAGCAAACGCTCGATCGCCCTCCCATGCCGTTTACAAAGTGGAAGCACTGACAACTGGTAAAGGATAATGGGAAAGACGTATGTAGCACACGCCTCAGCCACACCCTTTAAGGACAAACTCCTTCGGCGCCAAATCCCGGCCGACGCGCCCACCTTTGCCAGTACTTCAGACCAACCAGTCTCCAACTGCAGGTCGGGCCCGAACCACACTCCAAGAATGCAGACCGGGCCGTCCGTCCAGTCGAAGGGCCCCGGGAGGGTCAGACCCTTCCAGGCGCCTAACCGCAAGCCGGACAACTTGTTGCGGTTAATCTTGGCCCCTGTCACCTGTTCGTACCGTTCAAGCGCCTTCTGTACCACCTCGATGTCCCTGCGGGAGGACACGAAAGTAGTGACGTCATCGGCGTACGCGGAAACCCTGGCGACAGTGGACAACCCTGTCGGACCGACCTAGACAGCGCCAGAACGCCCGACAACTTTCCGTTCACCTGTACCACAGCCGTCGGGGATTGATACAGGAGGCTAATCCAGCGGCGGAAGTTGGTTTCGAATCCAGCTGCCTGCAGGACAGCCGCCAGGTACCGATGGTCAACCCTATCAAATGCCTTGGACTGATCTAAATGGATCAGCGCGGCTTCGTCGTCGTCTTTTATCCCCTCTATGATCGTGCGTATCAGATGCAGGTTGCTCTGAATTGTTCGGCCCTTCACAGCACAAGTCTGCTCAGGTCCCAACAGAGACTCGGCAACTAATTGCAAACGATTTTGCAAGATCTTGGCCAAAATCTTTAACTCTGTGTTTAGCAGAGTTATGGGCCGGTAACCCTCTAGCTCCCTCCCCACATCCTTGCCTTTTCTCAACAGCGTGATCACACCCCTGGTGAACCGGTTGGGGATGGACCCCTGTCGGAACCAGTTGTTGAACACGACAGTCAAAATCGGGACAAAGATGTGCGACAGCCTCAAGTACAATTCATAGGGCAAACCATCGAGACCCGGCGATTTGCCACTGCCGACCTTCTTCAGCGCCGCGTAGACTTCGCCCTCCGTAATCTCTCCCCCGCAGCCAGCTACATCAGCCGGCAAAAGCCTGGGGAAGTCAGCCAAATAGCTGCGAAACTCCTCATCACGGAGACCAGGCTCCTTGGTAAACAGGATCACGAAATGCCGCCGAAACGCCTCGCACATGTCGTCAGTCGACCGCAGTGTGTGTCCCTCCGGGTTGCGAACCTCTCGAATGTACCGGTCGCCTCCGCGGCGAATTTCTTCCTTGTGCAGTTCTGCGCCCATGTTCACAGCTTCGGAAGACATCTTGCTTAACTTATGTCTAACTACCTGGCCCATGTAACGATCGCTATTCGACCGGCCCACGGCCCCCTTAGCCATGGCTATCTCTAGGGGATCCCCACCAGCCACCGCCCGGGAGTAATTAGATCTAAGTGTCTTCACCTTGTCAGCCTTATCTAGTTTGAGCCGAATGCTGAACTGAGTGGTGAAAGACCTAATACTATCCTTAAGGTTCTCCCACCACTTATTCCCGATGACTCCCCCAGTTAACGCCCGCTGCACTAAGTTAATTAGCTGGCGCCGGAAGTCCCGCCTGTCCAGTAAGGACACGTTGAACTTCCAGTAACCAGCCATTCTAACCCTATTTTCTAAATTTACCCGGGCACAAACGAGTTTGTGGTCCGAGTAACCTAGCCAGTGGAACGTGGGACAATCTAAGAAATCTAGTTCGGCTTCACGAACCAACATTCTATCAAGGTAGCTAGCCACCTTGGTAGAAGGCCAACTATCAGTCCACGTCCACATTCTCCCGCCCTTGCGATCGGCCCGGTATCCATCGACCAGACCGAAGTCCTCGATCAGATCAACCAAGCTACGATCACGTGCCTTCCCTCCAGCTCCCCGCCCTCTATCCAACTTGGTGTCCAGGATGGCGCTCCAGTCCCCCACTAAGACGAGTCGCTTGGAATCCACCAGGAAGGGCTCCAACCGCCGAAAAAACGAGACGCGCTCCTCCTGGTCGTTGGGCGCATAAACCGCAACCAGACGAAACGCATTGCTTTTCACTGCAATATCGGCCACGATCAGCCGGCCCTCGGCACCGACATGGACAAGATCCACCTTCGTGTCCAGGGTACGCTTGACCAGCAAAGAAACTCCTCTGGCCAGCCGGTTCCCATATGCTGAATAGACGACAAAGTCGTTAGACAGCACACAGGCATCGACCCTGCAACAAAGCGAGTCTCTTGGATCGCGGCGACATCCACGCCGAAGGACAAGAGGTCCCGAAGCAGCCGGGTAGTCTTACTCCGATCCCCAAGGCCCCTCACGTTCATACTGGCTAACTTAATTGACATCGTCTAGACCTGCAAAAGAAAGCAGAAAATCACTTCTGGTCACACACGGAGCGAAAATCAATGGGAGTAGGGACCCCGACGGATTGTCCAAGGTTGCCTGTGCCAATATCGGACGTAATTCGTCCGTCCCGGACAACGCCGCCGACGTCCGCAGGGAAGGTCAGCTTTACAGCCCCATACAAAGATGGGTGGAAGATGACGTGGACCCTCCCAGCACAAAAATGAGAAAGCCCTTGAAGATATTTTGTGCCCGTTTGGCACATTTGGATTTGTGGGAAAGCCTCAACGGCCCCCTGCACAAATTCCCAGGCTTTTGTTTTACATCCCCCGGTGTTTCTGATCAAAGTCAGTACTCCGGGGGCCCCCGGGAAATTGGCAGGGTCCTCGATGGACTTTCCGTCAATATTTTTAAGTTTGAAAAGAGGCCTTAGGAGGGCCTTCTTCTGAGAAGAAAGGTCCCTCTCTAAGGCCTGTCTGTCTATTTTGCATATTTCTTGTGTGCAAAAAATGTTCTTTTTACTTTTTTCTTTTTTCGGGGAGGGTTTTTCAGAATTCGGGGAGGGATGATCAGATTTCGGGGAGGAAGGTGCTGATTGGGTGGAAGGTGTGGGAGGTGTGGGGGAAGGAGAAGGTATATATCTTACTGGGGATGCAGACTGACTCCTCCCCTCGACAAAAACAGTTCTGTTCGGCGATGTAGGGGCGGATTGGGTTCTGAGGGCAACCGTGACTCGTTCCGCTCTTCCGCGTTCTGCCACATCTGTTTTCCCTTTTTTCTGGGATACCTCCTCATCCTCCTCCCGTCCTCTCTTCAAAGATGAGGAACGTGGAGGAGGCATTTCCGTCTCCATTTCTTGTTGTTCCTCCGTTTGTTTATCTGGTTGTTGTTGTTTTTCCTGCTTCTCCTTTTGCTGCTGCTGCTTTTTCTCCTGTTTCTCTTGTGGTTGGGGTAATTGTTGCTTAACTTCTTTCCGGGGCTTCTTTTTTTCCGGGGATATGGGCTTCTCCTGTTGAGGAGGAGGGGAAGCCACTTTTTTCCCCCCCTCTTAACCACCTCCGTCCACTCGTTTGTCGAGTTTTTCGGGTCTGTCTTTTTTTCCGGTGTGACCTGTGATTTTGACACCGGTGGTGTTTCCGGTGTCACTTCTGGGTTTCTCTTTGGGCACATTTTGAACGTGTGACCAGCTATGCCACACGCCCAGCAATGCGGCTTTCTCCCCTCCACCACCACAAACAATCTTCTTCCACCGTATATCAGGATATCCGGGACCTTCAGGAAATTTTCCCTGTCCAGCACAATGCAAACATTTATATCTTCCGTGGCTATCTCCGCCTTGCTCCTCATACGTGCCACCTCCTCCACCGCTCCAAAAGTTGAAAAAAAGGCACCCACGTGATCGCAGGAAACCTCTACGGGAACACCATGTATGGTGACTTTGGTTTTTCTAGTTCCCAGGTATTCAGTCTGAAACCGAATACCTTTGGCTGTCATAACACTTCCAGCCAGATCCTTTGCCTCTCCTTCCGAGCTCAGTAGAATGTCCCACATCGCTCTGAACCTCCTTGCTAACACACAAGGGATAATATTAAGCACCTTTAATGCTTCTTCCATGTTCTCCCTACTGACAGCAATAAATTTTTTTGTTTTTTCATCTGCTGTCAGCAGGGAGATTGTCTTTTTTGCCATAACGTTGACGACTTCCGGTATAGCTAACAGTTCATTGTCTTTGATATATTCTTTATATTTTTCCCGCATTTGTGAGTAGTACTTGGCATCCTTCTTAACGGGTGCCTTTACCCATACCGTCGGTGAGGGAGTCACCGCGGGCACGGCATCAGAAGTTGAGGGCTGGGGAGACAAAGCCATAGCTTGACTTGCCCCCCCTCACACAACAAAAATCCACAAAAAAGTTCAAAAAGCGCCACGCGCGACGAAGACAAAACAAAGACAGCAAAAAAACAGGTACTCACAATTAACTTCGGGCAACAAAAACACGTAAATCCAAAATTGCAATAAGTCAAAAAAAGACAAAAATGCGAGGCGCACTCTGTATTTATTTTGTATTATATACAAAATTATGGCACAAGGCCTAAAAGGGGAGGGGGAGAGGTTGGTTCTCACGTAACTATCCTATACCTAGCTAAACACTGTCACGACCCATTCACTCGTTACAATTTGCACAGTCACCAAAAGAACCCATCCATCTACTCCCAATCCTTCGTACACCACAATGCCAGAAACTTACAAGGGACACCTAAAAAGTGGGAGAAATTAACCCATGACAATAAAAATGTAATTATATACAATATAATACATACAATGATTTGTACAATATAATGTAAAATATTTAATGAAAAATGAAATGATGGGAGGGGGATGAACCCAAAAATAAACTAAAAATACAACAAATTTTTGAACTAAAATCATAATCAATGTTAGTAAGAACCGTCCATCCCAGAAAACAGAGTGGCCGCTGTATTTCGCCAAACGGCGAAATCAAGAAGCACACTCGCTAAGGGAGTGGAGAGGGGGGTAAAAAAATTAGCGGAATGGGACAATAAAAGGCTGAACCAGCCGAGATAAACGGAGACCAAAACAAACTGGGGAGATTGGGAATCTCGACATGGATCATAACAAAAGAGAAAGCCGGGTACAGGCTAGGAACACATTCATTCACTTTAACTAGGTACACAAGAGAGAACTAGCTTAACCAGGGGAGGGTTCCAGAGGAATCCACCCCGATGTAACCAGCAGATCTAAAAGAGAAAATCAAGATTAGCCCCGTTCAAGCGAACCAGGCTCGCCACATTTACCCACCTTTTGCTAAAGTCTGTCGAAGTCAAACGTTTCCAATCAGTTCTAATCTTTATTTTGAGCTGATGCTCAAAATAACAGATCAGATCCTGATGTGAAAGACGCCGGCCTCGCAAGACTTCCTCCATTCGCGTCGTCCAAATCACCATTCGAGCCGTGGCTAGCAGCGACAGAAACACCATACGATTCATCCCAGAGAACGGGGGCGACACATCATCACAGGCGAATGCACGATCAATGAGCACAAGCTCTCGCGGCTCGATACGAGCAGTCAACTCGCCGACCCGGTCCCATAGAGGGCGAACCCGCGAACAATGGTAGAAGGCGTGCGAAGCCGTTTCTTCCAAGCCAAGGTTGCAGCGTTCACAATCTGGCAAATCCGCCAGGCCCCATATGAAGGCCTTGTCATTGAGAGGCAAGCGATTCCGAGCTAATCGCCAGGTGAGCGAAAACTCAGAGTTGTTGAGATAATCACTCCCTGGCGCCCAAGACCAGAACGAGCGAAACTCGTCCTCCGACAAGCGCAGCACATCACGTAGTGAATCCTTTGCGACGCCCTCCACTAACCCACGATAGAAGACTCTCCTAGGCCGTGAAAGGTCACTGGACCGTGGAATGGCCCGCAGGGCCGCCAGACATTCGAGGAGAAAACTCGATCGCTCTCGAGGCTTACGGCACCGCCTCAAGATGGGGGGAGTGATAGTAAGTCTAGGGAACATGTCCCTCACTATCCCCCTAAGCACTGAGTCTTCGGAAATCGCTCGCCTGAGAAAAACCAACCTTGACGCAACCTTATGGCCCATCAGGTATGGCATTCCCAGGCCCCCATGACACGGACGTTGGTAACAGACACGTTTGTCGACATAGTGTTTGCGTCCTCTCCATAAAATGGAGAATAGCAAACGCTCGATCGCCTTCCTATGCCGTTTACAAAGTGGAAGTACTGACAACTGGTAAAGGATAATGGGAAAGACGTATGTAGCACACGCCTCAGCCATACCCTTTAAGGACAAATTCCTTCGGCGCCAAATCTTGGCCGACGCGCCTACCTTTGCCAGTACTTCAGACCAATTTTTCTCCAACTGTAGGTCGGGCCCGAACCACACTCCAAGAATGCAGACCGGGCCGTCCGTCCAGTCGAAGGGCCCCGGGAGGGTCAGACCCTTCCAGGCGCCTAACCGCAAGCCGGACGACTTGTTGCGGTTAATCTTGGCCCCTGTCACCTGTTCGTACCGTTCAAGCGCCTTCTGTACCACCTCGATGTCCCTGCGGGAGGACACGAAAGTAGTGACGTCATCGGCGTACGCGGAAACCCTGGCTCGAGCACCACCAGGGACAGCGATTCCACATAGGGCCGGACTGCACGCCCTGTCCCTTAGCCGGCGAAGGAGGGGCTCCAACGCCAAAGCATAAAGTAGGGGCGACAGTGGACAACCCTGTCGGACCGACCTAGACAGCGCCAGAACGCCCGACAACTTTCCGTTCACCTGTACCACAGCCGTCGGGGATTGATACAGGAGGCTAATCCAGCGGCGGAAGTTGGTTTCGAATCCAGCTGCCTGCAGGACAGCCGCCAAGTACCGATGGTCAACCCTATCAAATGCCTTGGACTGATCTAAATGGATCAGCGCGGCTTCGTCGTCGTCTTTTATCCCCTCTATGATCGTGCGTATCAGATGCAGGTTGCTCTGAATTGTTCGGCCCTTCACAGCACAAGTCTGCTCAGGTCCCAACAGAGACTCGGCAACTAATTGCAAACGATTTTGCAAGATCTTGGCCAAAATCTTTAACTCTGTGTTTAGCAGAGTTATGGGCCGGTAACCCTCTAGCTCCCTCCCCACATCCTTGCCTTTTCTCAACAGCGTGATCACACCCCTGGTAAACCGGTTGGGGATGGACCCCTGCCGGAACCAGTTGTTGAACACGACAGTCAAAATCTGGACAAAGATGTGCGACAGCCTCAAGTACAATTCATAGGGCAAACCATCGAGACCCGGCGATTTGCCACTGCCGACCTTCTTCAGCGCCGCGTAGACTTCGCCCTCCGTAATCTCTCCCTCGCAGCTAGCTGCATCAGCCGGCAAAAGCCGGGGGAAGTCAGCCAAATAGCTGCGAAACTCCTCATCACGGAGACCAGGCTCCTTGGTAAACAGGATCTCGAAATGCCGCCGAAACGCCTCGCACATGTCGTCAGTCGACCGCAGAGTGTGTCCTTCCGGGTTGCGAACCTCTCGTATGTACCGGTCGCCTCCGCGGCGAATTTCTTCCTTGCGCAGTTCTGCGCCCATGTTCACAGCTTCGGAAGACATCTTGCTTAACTTATGTCTAACTACCTGGCCCATCTAACGGTCGCTATTCGACCGGTCCACGGCCTCCTTAGCTATGGCTATCTCTAGGGGATCCCCACCAGCCACCGCCCGGGAGTAATTAGATCTAAGTGTCTTCACCTTGTCAGCCTTATCTAGTTTGAGCCGAATGCTGAACTGAGTGGTGAAAGACCTAATACTATCCTTAAGGTTCTCCCACCACTTATTCCCGATGACTCCCCCAGTTAATGCCCGCTGCACTAAGTTAATTAGCTGGCGCCGGAAGTCCCGCCTGTCCATTAAGGACACGTTGAACTTCCAGTAACCAGCCATTCTAACCCTATTTTCTAAATTTACCCGGGCACAAACCAGTTTGTGGTCCGAGTAACCTAGCCAGTGGAACGTGGGACAATCTAAGAAATCTAGTTCGGCTTCACGAACTAACATTCTATCAAGGTAGCTAGCCACCTTGGTAGAAGGCCAACTATTAATCCACGTCCACATTCTCCCGCCCTTGTGATCGGCCCGGTATCTATCGACTAGACCGAAGTCCTCGATCAGATCAACCAAGCTACGATCACGTACCTTCCCTCTAGCTCCCCACCCTCTATCCAACTTGGGGTCCAGGATGGCATTCCAGTCTCCCACTAAGACGAGTCGCTTGGAATCCACCAGGAAGGGCTCCAACCGCCGAAAAAACGAGACGCGCTCCTCCCGGTCGTTGGGCGCATAAACCGCAACCAGACGAAACGCATTGCTTTTCACTGCAATATCGGCCACGATCAGCCGGCCCTCGGCACCGACATGGACAAGATCCACCTTCGCGTCCAGGGTACGCTTGACCAGCAAAGAAACACCTCTGGCCAGCCGGTTCCCATATGCTGAATAGACGACAAAGTCGTTAGACAGCACACAAGCATCGACCTTGCAAACAAAGTGAGTCTCTTGGATCGCGGCGACATCCACGCCGAAGGACAAGAGGTCCCGAAGCAGGCGGGCAGCCTTACTCCGATCCCTAAGGCCCTTCACGTTCATACTGGCTAACTTAATTGACATCGTTTAAACCTGAAAAAAAAAAAAAGCAGAATATTACTTCTGGTCACATACGGAGCGAAAATCTATGGGAGTAGGGACCCCGACGGATTGTCCAAGGTTTCCTGTGCCAATATCGGACGTAATTCGTCCGTCTTGGACAATGCCGCCGACGTCCGTAGGGAAGGTTAGCTTTACAGCCCTATATAAAGATGGGTGGAGGATGACGGGGACCCTCCCAGCACAAAAATGCGAAAGCCGCTGTAAGTATTTAGTGCCCGTTTGGGCCATTTGGATGGACGGAAAAGCCTCAACGGCCCCCTGCACAAATTCCCAGGCTTTTGTTCTGTTACCCCCGGTATTTCGTATTAACGTAAGTACACCGGGGGCTCCTGGGAAATTGGCAGGGTCCTCGACGGACTTTCCATCCACAGATTTTAGCTTGAATAAAGGCCTTAGGAGGGTCTTTTTCTGGGAAGAAAGGTCCCTCTCTAAGGCCTGTCTGTCAATTTGGCAGACATCTTTTGTTGCATAACTGTTCCTTTTCTTTTTCCCCTTTTTCGGGGAGGATTTGTCTGGATCCGGGGAGGGCTGGCTAAGTTTAGGGGATGAAGTTTCTGATTGGGGAGAGGGTGTAGGAGGTGTGGGGGAAGGAGAGGTTATTTTTCTCATCGGGGAGGTGGACTTACTCCTCCCCTCAAGAGACACAGTTCTGGTGGGTGATGTAGGGGCGGATTGGGTTCTTGTAATTTCCTTTACCCTCTCCGCTCTGCCTCGGTCGTGAACTTCCTTCTTTCCCTTTTTTTGGGATACCTCATCTTCCTCCCGTCCTCTCTTCAACGATGAGGAACGGGGGGGAGGCATTTCCTCTTCCATTTCTTGTTGTTGTTGTTCTTGTTGTTGTTGTTCTTTGCGTTGTTCTTGTTGTTGTTGTTCTTTGCGTTGTTGTTGTTGTTGTTGTTCTTTGCGTTGTTGTTGTTGTTGTTGTTGTTGCTGTTGCTGCTGCTGCTGCTGCTTTACCTCTTTGCGAGGCTTCTTCTTTTCTGGGGACGGAGATTTTTCATGTTGTGGAGGAGGGGAAGCAACTTTCTTCCCCCTCCTAACCACCTCCGTCCATTCACTGCTTTTGGGTTCGGCTTTTTTTTTTCCGGAGACACTGTTGTTCTTGACACCGGCGGTGTTTCCGGTGTCACCTCCTTCTCTTCTGGCTTCCTTCCCGGACACATTTTGAATGTGTGTCCGGCCAGTCCACACGCCCAGCAGTGCGGCCTCCTCCCTTCTACCACAACAAACAGCTTTCTGCCACGGCACAGCAAAATATCGGGGACCTTCAGAAAGTTCGGCCTATCCACCACTATGCTGACGTTTATGTCTTCCGTGGCCACACCTGCCTTACTTGTTATCCTTGCGACCTCCTCCACCGCTCCAAATCGAGCAAAAAACGCTCCAATATGGTCGCAAGCAATGTCTACAGGCACTCCATGAATAATTATCTTTGTTTTTCGAGTACCCAGATACTCCGTCTGCATCTGGATACCCTTGGCCTCCAGGGTATTCCCGGCCAAATTCTTCGCTTCCGTCTCTGTGCTTAATAAGACATCCCACATAGCACGGGACCTTCTCGCCAGTACGCAGGGTACAATATTTAAGGCATTCAAAGCCTCTTCCATGTTCTCCCTGCTTACACTGATGAATTTTCGTGTTTTGACATCGGATGTAAGCAGGGAGATCGTCCTTGGTGCGATAACATTCACCACCTCCGGGACCACTATCAATTCGTTATCGGAAATAAAGTCTTTATACTTTTCCTGCATTTGCAGGTAATACTTGGGGTCTTTTTTCACTGGTGCCTTTACCCATACCGTCGGTGAGGGAGTCACCGCGGGCACGGCATCAGAAGTTGAGGGCTGGGGAGACAAAGCCATAGCTTGACTTGCCCCCCCTCACAAAACACAAAAATCCACAAAAAAGTTCAAAAAGCGCCACGCGCGACGAAGACAGAACAAAGACAGCAAAAACAGGTACTCACAGTCAAACTTCGGGCAACAAAAACACGTAAATCCAACTTGCGATGAGTCAAAAAAGACCAAAAAATGCGAGGCACGCTCTCCTACGTAGATGCCACCCTTACTTTACATAGTAATGGAATAGTCCATTATAGCCGAATAGGTGCGGGCGTCCCAACACTAGATAAAAATTTGTTCAGGTTTTTATTTTTTGATTTTTTTGGGGTTGTAGACTGCTTTTTGTTTAGAAATGTTCAAACGTGATGAATTGCTCAGTTGGGCATCGTCAGTGAGAAAAAGAACACCATGACGCAATTTACTGTGCCAGCTATTTGGAAACTGCATGCTGTACTGCTTGGCATTCGCGCCATAAACTTTAATACGAACATTTCAGAGTGTTATGTGTCAATCTGAGGATATTGCAAAGGATTAAGAGAGAGTTGGATGAGTCTTATCGTGATTAGGAAGGGACATAACCTCGGAAAACTAACTCTTTTCGTTCTAATAACAAATCCCTAATTTATTAGTGAGATCCATGTCAATATTGAATACGATCCCTCTAATCAATCAGTGCTGTCCTGGTTCAATAAGATGGCTGCTGTAAGGCCCTATGTTTGAGCCACACGAGAGGGAGAACCCAGTCATGATTGTCAGATAATTTCTGCGGCCATATCATCCCCTTACATCTGGCTACATAACTCCCTAGAATACAAATCCCTTGATTATTATGCGGGACGCATTTGAGCGACAGACCAACAAAACTTATTGTAACATCAAAGGATTATAGTAGCCTTTTAGCAACTTAGTCAAGGAGACCGTCCGAAAAAGTTGCAAGAGATTTTAAAATCGTTTGGATGCCGTAGTTGAAGCCAACGGCGATTATGTTGAATAAATTTACTGATGTTTTTGTGTAATTTTGGTAAATATATCTGCTAAAATGAGATGCAAATATTATTGTCACTTTTGCGTGATTTTGACAGCAATTTATCCGTCACACTATATATATATATATATATATATATATATATATATAAAATCTATGAATAGATAACAAAAATATTTTTATTACCACCCATGATGATAATAGTAAACAAATAAAACTGAAAAACGGGACAGCTAATCGGTTTCGCATTTCGGTCAACACAGCTAAATAGAGGTGAATAAATAATTCTTTAAGAATATATGCACTTTATATTTTCTTCATAATCTTTTGTTTATATAATCTTTTAGAGATACTTCTTCTTCTTCTTCTTCTTCTTCTTCTTCTTCTTCTATGTGCCTTGTTCCTTCAGGACGTAGGCGATCATGGCTTTCCATGTGTCCCTATCCCTGATTGCTCTTAGCACGCTTTCTCCTGTTACACCACGCAACACTCGTTCTGTCATCTACCTGCTCAGACCCTTCAAATATGTTATCCGCTACTTTCCCCTGTCACCTTTTCCCTCTATTTGGCCAGTTATTATCAGGTTCTACAGGCCCTCCTTCCATATTTCATGTCCCAGGAACTTTATCTGTCTCTTCCTGTTGCTCAGTATTAATTCCTTTTCGTTTCCATCCTTTTCAAAACCCTCATCATTGCTCACATGCTTGATCCATGATATCCGCAGCATTCTTCTGTAGAACCACATTTAAGTTACTTCAAGTTTTTCCTTAATCTTTGATGATATTGTCCAGGATTCACTGCCACATTGAAGGACGGACAGCACGTAGCAATCCAGTAATCTCTTCCTTGTTTCTAACGAAATTGTCCTGTTTCTTAATACCTTACTCAACTTCTGGTATGCTTCCTTCGCCATGCCAACTCACCTTCGGCTCTCTGTGCTGCACTTTCCGTCTTCTATTATAACACTTCCCTGGTATTTAAATTTTTGTACTTGCTTGATTCTAGTATCCCCGACCTGTATTTGGCATATTGGGCTGCCCTTTTTACTGATGACCATGCATTCGGCTTTCTTGTAGTTTATTTCTAGTCCTTTCTTGTTACTTTCTTCAGCTACCTTCTGTAGGAGATCTTGTATTTTCCTTTCTGTGTCCGCTATCAACACTGTATCATCTGCGTATCTTATGTTGTTCAAATTGTGGCCTCCGAAGATAAATTCTGGCATAACATATAGGGTCTCACTGTAGAAGTTAAATAGATCCGGTGAAAAGATTCATCCTTAACTTACGCCCCTTTCTATCTTTATATATCTACTGAATTCGTCACCTATCCGTTTGCAGGCGGTTTGCTATCAGTAGAGATTCTTGATTACTCTTATATCTTTCCCAAATATGTCGAGACTGCTGAGCATCTCCATCTTTGTGGAATATTTTGTCGAACGCTTTTGCATAATCAATGAAACATAGGTACAAGTCCTTCTTCATTTGTATTGCCGTTTCCGAGAGTATCCTAATCATAAATATGGCCTTCCTTGCTCCAGTGTCTTTGACGAACCCGCACTGTTCTTGTCCTATCTTTGGCCTGATTCTGCTTCTTGATCTATTCATCAGGATTCGGACGATCAGTTTTGGAATGTGGCTCATTAAACTGATTGTTCGGTAGAGTTCACACTCGTTTGCACCTGGTTTCTTAGGTAGTGCTATGAAAATCGACTTGCTTAGGTCATCTGGCATTACAGCACTATTACAAATTTCATTCATTATTTTTGTAATTTTCTCGATGCCGAATACTTCCAGGGCTATCAGCAGCTCTATTACAATGCCGTCTGGTCAAGCTGCTTTGTTTCTATTCAGTTTGGCCATTGCAGATTCCACTTCGGACTGTAATATTTTCGGTCGGTCCTCTTCTTTGTGTATTATTGGTTGCTCTCTCTTGTCATGAAAAAGACTTTTTAAATATTCTTCCCATTGCTGGAGTATTTTCTCTTTCTCCAGTATGATCGTTACATCCTTGGATTTTTTACATCCTGTTGAGGAGCAGATATTTTGTCCTGTCAGTTTTCTTATTTCTTTATGCATGTCTGCTTTATTAGTTCTGCTCAATCTCTTTGCTTCTGCATATTTGTTATTGAGCCATTTCTGTTTAGCATGTCTGCATTTGCTCCTTATTTCCTTGTGTAGTTTCCTGTATTCCATTTCATGTCTTGGCATCATTTTCTGTGTCCTTTGCATCATGTCGAGAATCTCTTCAGTCATCTGCTCGTTTTTTCTTCTTTTCCTCTGATTTCTTTCGGGGCAATGTTGTTTGCTGATGTCATTTCGAGTTTCCTTTTCCAATTTGTTCTTCGTATTTGTTTTTCACGCTGTTAGTGTATTCTTTATGCAGGCTGAGGTCATTCACGAGCGTGTTGTATTGCAGTCTAGGTGCTGCACTAGGCTTGTTCATTCACCAGAGTTTCACCCTTTGTTTGCAGATGACTGGGACGTAATCGCTACCACAGTCGGCACCTGGATAGGTTTTGCATTTAACCACTGCATTTCTGAATCTTCTGTTTATGGTTATGTAATCTATTTCTTTTTTTCGTGTCGCCTCATGGGCTTCTCCATGTCCATAGACGACGTGGGTGTTCTTGAAACCAGGTGTTAGTTGCTACTTGATCATTTGCTGTGCACCATTGAACCCATTTTTCTCCTCGTTCGTTGCGGATTCCTAATCCAAAGTTGCTCGTCGTCTCCCCTTCCCTCCCTTTACTTACGTTTGCATTCGTTTCATCTATTATGATTCTCATTTCTTGGTTTTTGCACTGAGCCTTGGCATTGTCTACTATGGAGTAGAAAGATTCTGTTTCTTCCTCAGTGCTTTGCGTTGTTGGTGCATAAACTACTATAATAGATATGATAGATATGTTGACGGGTGTTCCGTTCAGTTTAACCAAGTTAAGAAAAAATGAGATTGAGAATACTATTTCGAACAATTTATAAAATAATATATCTAAAACCTTTAGACTTTCAATCACAACCAAATTTTGTTTTGAGGTTTGGGTCAACTGTTCTGACTATTAGCATATTTTGCTTCCGAATGTAATTTCTTTCCAATTATTAAACCTTACTCGTTACCATTATCTTTTGCTATTTCCTTCAAGTCTGCAGCTCATATATCTTTGTCTCTCAATATTTTTAAATATTTTTCTTACGTTCTCATTTCTATCTTTTTTTATTTTCTTTTATTCATTAATTTTTAACCTTATTTTTTCTTGGTGTTTTCTGTTGTTTACGACTTCTTTTTAAAATATTTTCAATTCTCTTTTTCGCTGATTATCTTTTCATTTTTCATATTCTTTTCTTTTTTTTTTCATTAATTTTTTCCGATTTGACGTTCATCTTGACCAGGTCAGATTTGTTTTTTTTTGTGCAAAGGACGTTATTCTTTGTTTGCGAAAGACTATTTTTGTTAAATTAACTGTTTTGTAGTAAGAACTTTTTCTCTTTTCCCTTTTTTCCGTCTTTTGTTTTCTACTCGGCTTTGATCCGTCATATTTTTTTGTAAGACTTTTAATAAATATTAATCCTTATTCATCCTTACTTCCTTAACTTCTATCTTCTCGCTCAGATTTTATTTTCCTCTGTCTATCATTTCACAATTTTTTCTTTTATACTTTACCATCTCACTTCAATTTTTTGTTGAACCTCTAAAATGTAGTACCAATAGAAATCTACAATTATTGCTTTTATTGTCTGAATCAAAAATGGCGAAAGTTTTTTTTTCATTTTAATATATCGAAATTAAAGAAAATAGCAGATAATCAGATCATTTATTTTTTATTTCATCTAAAAATGCAACAAGAAGAAAAAATGGCACCGTAGTGTTTTTCTTTCAATGAAAAGTTATTTTCTTTCTTTTTATCTCAATTAATAATTGTAATGAGAAGAATTTAAAATATGTTTATATGGCATTTAAAATCCAATCACGTTCTCCATTCAAATTACTTTCTTTAGTTTCTTTGCACCAAACAATCTGCCTTTCAATTTCAAAGTGAAATATTTTATTTATGACAGCGGTTTGTAAAGAAAAATTCGTAAAATTGGATATATGAAACTATTAAGGACGTAAAATGAATAAAATAATAACACTGATAATATTCACTTATAAACAGAAGAAATTTGTTCACAAAACACTTGCATGAAAGTTGAGAAATGTCTTTTTTTATTATAACTCAGATGAAAAAGTGGTATAAAATAATTCTGACCTTTTAAATAGAAAAGGTAAATCTCGACTGGGTCAGTATTTTTATTTTTTCAAGCCGTATTTAGTTTTTTCTCCTCCCCATTTCCCTTAGAAAAAGAACTTCTTGATTTTGTCATGAAGACAGAATACAGCGGCCTCTTTATTCTTGTGGGTTGGACGGGGCCAACTAAGATCAATTTATTTATTTTGTATATAAAGTTTAAATTTTTTATTTGGGTTTTTTGTTTCATGTATCCCTCACCTTTTTCATGATATATCATGTATATTTTTTTTTGTATTTTTGTACACATATTGTATATAAAGACATTTTTAAAAATTAATGTGGGGATTCTTTTGAACGCGTGAGGTATTTTGGTATATGTGGGATTGATCGACGAGGGACGGTTTCTTACGGTGAATAGAAAATTGTAAAGAGTGATTGGGTAGTGATTCTGATTAGATATGTATTGGATAGTTATTGATGACCAACCTCAGCTTTGTTCCCCCACCCCCAATCTCTGGCCTTGTACCAAAATTGTATATTATATACAATAAATCTTGCAATTATACTGACTAGTTGTATGTTGACCGGTTCTTTAAGAGGAATCTTTGTTCTTTAGTTTTTACTCTGTTATACTGAGGACTGTATTCAGTTACAGCATATCTTTGTCTGGCAAATAGACGCTAGTTTTTTTTTGTTTTCTTTTCTAGCATTCCAGCTGCCAGCAAGCAAGAAGACATTTTTGGGGGAGTACTACTAAGGATGGCGGAGGCCCCCCCCCTCAAAAGCCGGATTCGAACGGTGCCGTCCACGTCGGCATAGGAAGGGGCCAAACCCGCTAAGAAGGATGAGGCTTATTATGCCTCCATAAAGGAGAAATACCGGGAAATGAACTATTGACAGTGCCAAAGAACTTGAAGGCCGCAAAAACGCGGACTATTACCCTGCTAACAAAAAACCCAAAAGCACATAAGTTTGCTGGGATTAACAGCGAAAAATGATCGCCAGGTAGAGTCACGCCATGTGGGACATCTTGCTGTCTACAGAGGAGGAGGCAAAGCAGTTGGCAGAAGCCACCTTAACCACCAAAGCGCTTCGCCTCCAAACGGAATACATGGGTACCCGTAAGACCCAAATTACCTTGCATGGGCACCCATGGATATAGCGGAGCTTTCTTTTATCCCAATATGGGAAGGTGGCCGAGGTGGCGGCTGTAATGAGCAAAGCTGGCTTTCTTATGGGTAATGTCTCATTGCATGTGACATTAACCCGTAATGACTAAGGCGAAATACCGAATGTCTCGATCTGCCGAGGCAGATCAATTTACGTCGTTGTGGAGGGAAAAAGGCCCTATTGTTGGGTCTGAGGGGCGTCGGGCCATTTGGACCCAAAACTAGACAGGGGTGTGGAGCTACAGGGTGGTTGAGTGATTGTAGCTTGGTTGATCTGATCGTCGATGGATACCAGGTCGATCACCCGGGGGGGGGGGGAAGATGTGGACGTGGATTCTTAATTGTCCGTCTACCCAGGTGGTAACTTACCTGGATAGAATTTTAGTTAGAGAAGCTGACATAGACCTGTTAGAATGTCCCACGTTCCACTGGTTAGGCTATGTTGACCTCAAACAAACTCGTTTACCGGAATAGAATGTTAGTTAGAGAAGTCGACATAGACCTGTTAGAATGTCCCACGTTCCACTGGTTAGGCTATGCGGGCCAGAAACAAACTCGTTTGTGCCCGGGTGGCGTAGAAACTAGGCCTACAATGGCTGGCTACTTGAAGTTCAATCTGTCCTTACTGGACAGGCGAGATTTCGGGAGCAGCTAATTAATGTAGTGCAGCGGGAACTAGTGGGAGTGGTTATCGGGAATAAGTGGTGGGATAGGATTAGGTCCTTCATCACCAAATTTAGCCAACGGCTCACACTAGATAAGGCTAAAAGGTTAAAGGCTCTTAAAGAGAGCATGCTCTGGGTGGAGGCTGGGGAGGATTCCCTAGAGATAGCCTTAGCTAGGGAGGCCCTAGAGAATTTGACTATCGAGCATTACATGGGTCAGCTAATTAGGCATAAGCTAAGCAAGATGTCTTCCGAAGCTGTGAAAATGGGCACAGAATTGCGCAAGGAAGAGATTCATCGAGGCGGCGATCGGTACATTCGAGAGGTACGAAACCCGGGGCTTGCAAACTCTGAAGTCGACCAACGACATGTTCGAGGCGTTTCGGCGGCATTTCAAGAGCCATGTTACCAAGGAACCTGGTCTACATGACAAAGAGTTTCGCATCTATTTTGCTGACTTTCCTCGGCTTTCGCCGACTGAAGCAGGTAGCTGCGTGGGAGAGATTACAGAGGAGGAAGTCTACGCGACTTTGAATAAGATCGGCTGCTACTTTCGTTACTTTTTGATTTTTTTTACCCGTTCTTTTCTTTGTAGTGTATTATTTGTTGTCGTATTTAATTTTTTTCCGTTTTTCTTTTGACTCTTTGGGGCAAATTTTTGGTAATTGTTTAATTTTATTTAAATCTTTTCTTTTTGAAGTTACATATTTTTACAAAGTTTTGTTTCCATTTAACCCTTCGGGGTAGCATTTTGCTGACTGTTTAAAGTCTACAGCAAATCTTTTTAGGTTATTTTTTCTAACTTTTATTTTACGAAACTTTGCTTTTATTTGGTTTTTCTTCAGAGTTATAAATTCTTTTATTTTTTTTACCGGAAATAACCCTTTTGGCTACTTCTGCTTATATTTTAAAATTTTCTTTTCGAGTTTTTGTAACTTTTCGATATTTTTCCATTTTGAAAGCATTTTTGTTTCTTTGTTTCTCTTAACCTTTCGATGTTAATTTTTGTATTTCTGTTTTTTGAACTATTTTAATTCTACGTGTTTTATATTTATTACCCTTTTTCCCCACCCTTCCCCTTACAAGGGGTTATTAAGGAAAAAGATTTAGTCATCACATTTCCTGACGAGTGTACCGTGACCACAGATGCGGGTATATGTGAGGCTTTTCGTGATTATTTTCAGGATCTTTTCACCAGAGAGTCCAGTCTGATCACTGCTCAGTTCGATGCCTATTTCACCGACTTTCCTTGTCTCAAGACAGCTGAAGGTGCTGGGTGCGAGGATCCTATTACAGAGTCTGAGATCTGGAAAGCGCTGAAACTGGTTGGCTGAGACAATAATCCGGGATTAGATGGTCTTCCTTATGTACTTGAGGCAGACGCCCGTTTTTGTCCCTTTGATCGCGCTGATTTACAACAACTGGATGAAGAGGGATCAATGCTTTACTATTGGTGTGATCAAGTTGCTTGGCCCCGAACAGGCTTGACAGACTTGTACTGTAAAGGGTAGGACTATTCATGACAACCTTCATTTGGTAGGTCTAATAAATCGAGAAAGTCGACAGTGAAGCCACGCTGATCAATTTGGGTCAGTCCAAGGCTTTCGATAGGGTTGATCATCGGTTTTCGAAGTTTGTCCTTCCCGCCGCCGGTTTCGGGCTGTACTTCGCTCCTGAATACGACTGCTGTATACGTCTCCCGGAGTACTGGTGGAAGCGAATAGGGTAATATCGAAGTCTTTCACATTGTTTTGCTCCATTCGCCTTTGCTTTACGTTCTTCACAAATTAAAGACGAATCTGGTCCTACGCGGAATTTCCCTACCTGGTGCTACCACCTCCGCCAGATACTCCGCTTATGCTGACAACGTTTTGGTTCTTGCGTCGAGCAGAGCCGAGATTGATGAAGTTGCCAAAGAGATCAGGGTGTATGAAACTGTGACAGGGGACAAGGTCAACTGCGATAAGCTATAAGCTTGCGGTTGGATGCGTGGAAGGGAGTTTCTTCTCCCGGACATTTCCTCTGGTTCGGTCCCGATCTCCTGTTAAAACTGAATTGGTCGGAGGCTCGAGGGAACACAGAGGTTGAAGTTCGTCTTGTGGACTCGTAGGAGGCTTTCCTTTTTCACATCTACCCGATTCTCCTTTACCGACTTGCTGTGCTTCCACTCCCCTGTGTCATTCAGTATTCAACTCTTGTTCTCCTTCTCCTTCACTTTCTTGTGGGGAGTAGGCAAGGCTACCAAGGTACATCGAAAGAGCTTTTACAGCCATCCTTCTGAGGGCGGTCTAGGCATGTTTAGCGTTTGTCAACACACGCTTCGCATCAAGTTGTGATCGGATGTGTATGCAACTGAATGAGAACAGCGGCTTCTAGAAGAAAGACCTCCATAACAACTTTCTATACTTAAGAAGTGTGCAGTCGTCCGAAGACAACGCCCGCCGTGCACGTCGGGGCGAGTTTCCTTCTATAACTAATGTTGCTTTGCTCTCAAGTTCCTCTTTTGTGCTACGGAAGGCCTCTCTGACGTTCAGCTGTTGTCTCCTAAGGTGTTATATCGAGTATTAATCAGGTGTGTGGCGGTCATACAGAATCTGAAGTTCGGTCTGACAAAGCAGGAGGCTCGATCTGTATGACCTTGGACACCCGGGTTGAAATCTCTCACTAACAACAAGGAATCACTTACTTGGCTAATGATTTGTACGGCTCTCTGTAGGCAAGGAAATTCCTGCAGCAGGCCTACAGATAATTTCAAATTGCACGCATTGTGGGCTGTCGACGAAGACATGACTTCTTCCACTGCATTTGTTGTCTCCTTCTGCAAGTTTGTTGCGCGGAAAGTTCTTTGTCCTCGAGGCCAGTTCTGTCTGTAGCAACGTCGTACCTCCGTCAACTAAGACGGAGGTACGACGTTGCTACAGACAGAAGCACTATGTGCTTTTCTGCTTTCTAGGTGTCATGCGAGTCGTGATTTGGACAGAAGGAATTCCATGAGGACGAGAAGTCTACCTCTTCCCAACTGATCTTCTTATCTAAGCATCAGCTTAAAGTCAAGATTAGGACGGAAAGGAAATGACTCCCTCCGTCGGAATTTGGCAAAAGGTTAGTGAGTCTCGCGCGAATCTGTCGAGCAAAAGGTACTGATCTAGAGTGGCTGTTTAATGCCGGTTAAGCATTAGAATATTGGGGATCCTGTATTAAACGTATTCAACTCTCCTCGAAAGTAGGATAGTTAGGGTTTGTTTTTCTTGTTTAAACTTATCCAGGGTATGTTTGGTAGTTATTTTTTTTCCATGCTTTTTTCAGTTTAATTACCCACCGCGTTCCCTGTTAGGTGACTAGAAATGTTAGGTCCCTGGTATATGCGGCGCAATTTTGTTTATTTTTTTTAAATAGTATTATCCATTGTATAAATGTTCATCGGGTTTTTCAATTTTAAGTTTGTTGTTTCCAACTCCCCAGAGACAAATTGCACATATGGGATTAATTAGATTTTCACAGTCTTTGAGGCATTATAAAGTTTGTAGTGAGAATGATAAGTAAGAATGTGATGTGCAACGAATATTGTATAGTCTGCTTGGGACAGCGAATAAAGCTAGCTAAGTTAATTCAAAAGAGATGAAGACAAGCCTTCCTCAATCACCATTTTTGGCCTTGTGCCACATTTTTTCCATTGCATACAAAAGTAAGTATTGAGTGATTATACTGACTAGCAGTGTATCTACTGCATGCAGCGTGCAAGTTTTGTACTTGCTGGTATACTATTATCCCCAACCTCCGATTTTAGGATTGCTCATGCAGCAAGGTTATAAAACACACACACACACACACACACATATATATATATATATATATATATATATATATATATATATACTAATAGAATGCTACTTATATGTAAATCTTTTACAGCTATTTGAACTGTCAATAAATAAATGTTATATGAATTGGTATTTTCGTACTTTTTAAAGCAACCTATATTATCCAAGAAATGGGATGGTGTGAGAAAGAACGACAAAATGTAAAAGAAATGTGGTTTCACAATTGTGATACCGTGGGATTATTGTACATTTTGGCAAACATCTTCTACTAACGAACCTATTTCTAAACTAGTATATAACAATGTTTCAAAACTTACGGCCCATAAAAACTGTAATTATACTAGAAAAACTGAATTAGAATATTACAAAATGTTCCTTATTCATCATATTAAACGAAACATAAAAGAATTGCTGATACCGTACTTATTTTCCGTATATATGCATTACTGCATATATATTATGATTACTACTACTACTACTACTACTACTACTACTACTACTACTACAAATAATAATAATAATAATAATACAATTAATATAACAATGAAAAACAGGCAGGAGTTAATAGAAAACTACAAATATATTTTCTGAAAAAAGAAAACACGGAAACGCCCCTGAGACTGAAAGATTTCAGTAACTTTTTAAGACAGTGCCGACGTATGACGAAAGTTCTAATGAGAATACTGAAGGTTTGAGGAAACTTGTTGACACTTGAACTCTAACGGCAACCACCTGACAATCCTAGTGTGAATATATGAATAATGATAAATGATTTAATGCTACACTAAGCATATTACTTTCATGGCTTCTGATTTCAATTGATTAAAGGTTTTTACATGCATATATTTTGATTTGGTAAATTAAGAGTTACAGTAACCATATCGTTTCGCACCATAGATTTGCTCTTTTTCCTAAACTTCATCAGTTAGACATTTCTCCAGGGTACTGACGCACTTTGCTCGTTAACAAAAGTTGTGGAGAATGTGTGCTTTTTGTAAATTTGAAGGATTAGCCAGTCGAGGCAGTTTGGGAGGCATCTTGATATTTGAAAACATCCTTATATGGTCTCTGATTGAGGTTACTCGATCTGAAATGCCCTACTAGTGTTATGTGCTATTTTTATAAAAACCTGTCACCAAGTCACGCGATAAACATTTATCAAACTGGATATCATGATAAGTACATTTAGCCATGCATATATGTATGTCATTGTTACGATGCTCTTGTAAAGAAAAAATATTTTTATGAAACCGCTCACTTACCTTTATCCTATTTGTGAATAACACTTATACTTCCTCTGATTACGTCGCGATGTGTGTGTCTAAAGCGATGTTTTCCAAAGTAGGTTCTGCTGAACCTCACTGCTAAAAATACGGTGGTTTAACGATAATAAAGTGTCTATTAAATACACTAGTGAAACTGCATCATCTATACAAGATATTCAGTCAGTTAAGTGCTATGCGTAATACACGCTTTGTGCAATCAATTCCCCAAAAAGACATGACTGACTGGGCCGAAAATTATCCCGCAGTAGGTTGCCATTGCATTCTGCAGTAGACTGGTTGCTAGCCAAGGCTATAGAACCAAATCTGACCTATTATCTAACCCATAACCGGAGGGAAGAGACGGATTAATACTTTTCGCAAGGGCATTTGTGCGTAAGTGAACGCAAGGAATTCAACAGGAATTCGAACACTGTTCCTCGATTTCTTGTTCACAGTCAATATCCACTGCAACCCAACGCACCTCAATATAATTTTTAACTTCTAGTTCGATTAATTTAGAAAAAAGAAAATCTGCATCTTGCGTTTCTATGCATATATTTATGAAAAATCATAAATATGTTACATATATACTAAATATGTTATTTATTTATTTACCGTTTCACCTTCATCAATAAGGAAGGAACACCAGATGTCCTTTGTTTACTTGGAAATAGAATATCCGCAAGTAGTTTTACATTACAGAGATGGCTAGAAATAGACCATCCAACTTATAAAGACATTTTCTTAAGTCAAACTTAAAAGTAGTCATAATCCTGAAATCTTCAAATATTCGACGAAAATGCAACAGAAACTATTTGAATGCATATCGTTGGCAAATTATTCATTAACTCTTGTGTAAAGATATTTTATTGAAATTTTATGAATAAAAGTTGTGTTACTTTCCTTTATCAAAGTGTATTGGCGATATTGCCAGTGCCATGATAGCTGATTTGATTTCTTCATTACATAGAGATTACATTTATACATTTCAATTAGATGAATCTAAAGACGTTGCAGAAATATCAATTTGTTTTTGATCGATATTAAAAGAGGATTGTATTCATGTGAAATTTTGTTATCCCTAAACTACTGGAATTAACGTTGATAATTTTATGAAGACGTACGAAATAAACCAAAATAATGTATGGCAGTCGGAAACGATGACAGAAAAGTAGAAATTGTTGTTGGTTCTGTAACACGCATAAAAAACTTTGGAAAAATAAGGTAATAGTAACCACAGCACACTTTAAATTTCTATCGTTTAAAACAGTGTCTCGAGTAACATTAACATTTGTGACTAAATAAAATATACAAACACATTTTTAAAAGCCTTTTGTAAAAACATGGGTGGTTTTCACAATTCCATTCCTAGGTATCTCGGCATTGGCAATAGCATGGTTAGCTATTAATAGTCTGTTCGATTCTTAGTGAGTACCTTATACGAAATTTGTCAACCTCGTTAGGGTTTTCATGTAAGAGCAACCAACCTTTACTCCTACTGAACAAGTTGGATGACTTTAGCTAGGTAATAATCGAATTAGAAAAAAAAAAGAAAAAAACTAATGGCACATTTGACCGGTTTCGATTATCCTACAAATTAACTAATGCTGCATGACTTTCAAAAACGGAATTCTCAGAGTTGTGTCTATCTATGCAAGGGAAAGAAGTTAATATTTTCAAGCCCAAAACATTATGGTTTCCTTATCACGTACATTGCGATAAAAGATTTTAACGATGAAACAAAACATTTTTAACTATTTTCAAATTTTGAATGACTGCTCCACATAAACTGAAATCAGCAATAATAATATTAAATCTCATCCTTTCAGCATTTTGAAATCTTAAATTTAGGATTTTTCCAAATTTGAAGATTAAAGGGAATTATTGGGTAAAAATCTATTCATACTTCAAGAAAAGCTAAAGGATGTCTGTCAGTGGATTACAAAATTTTATTGAAATTGGTTCAGGTACTCAGCTAAATGTGTGTTGTGGTGCAGTGGATATCGACTCCGAACAAGAAATCTGGGAGCCGAGTTCGAATTCCAGTTGAATTCTTTGCATTTCACTTACGCGCAAATACCCTTGGGAAAAGTATTAATCCGTCTCTTCACTCCAGTTAACAGGACAGATTAGGTTCTATAGCCTTGGCTGGCAACCAGTCTGCCACAGAAGTTAATAGCAACCTACCGCGGGATAATCTTCTGCCCAGTCAGTCATGTATCTTTCGAGACATGATCGCCCAACCGTGTATAACGTATAGCACTTGACTGACCTACTGATTCAGCTAAAATTATTTTAGTAGTAATTTTCTGTTGCAATATATTTGACAGATATTTATCAAAACAGTTTCTAGTTTTAATATTGTTTCCAGCTACATATATATATATATATATATATATGTGTGTGTGTGTGTGTGTGTGTGTGTGTATGAATTTTGTTTTTCTAAATATCTGTTTAGAAGGGAAGTTCTCGCAAATTGGAAATAATCATGCTTACTTTGAAACAACAAGAATATTTTTTACAGTCACATATATTTATCACAAAAATTAAATTTTACAATTTACTGTATTTAATATCCCAACTACAAGCCAAATTTGTGAAGGAATCCAAGAAGCAAAACCCAAAAAGGAGCAACATGCATTAAACTATTTTTTTTCATAAAAATAAAGACAGTGTTGTTCATATTTTATTTTAATATTTAATTAATATTTACTTTTCAAATGAATAAATTCTTCCATAAAACGATTTTATTTTAATATTTAATTAATATTTACTTTTCAAATGAATAAATTCTTCCATAAAACGATTTTTGACTCATTTTATATTTTATCAAATTATTATGACGGTGGTAGTTTTAAAAGTATAGGTAGAGTTCCCGTGATTTTGGAAAATTGTATAAGGGTTCTGTGACAAAAAATATTGGGAATGGACTAAGTCTAATGCAATTTACATGTTAAATTATACTGCTGTAGTGTTTTGTACTTGTTTCTCTTTTTATTAATTAAACGTTTATTTAAGTGGATTCTCATAGGCCTAAATATTCGAGAAATCTTATTAGAGAAAAATAAGCACACTCTGGCAAGATTCGAACCTGATTTCCACTAGGGACTATCCACTGTCATTAGATCTGACGCACTTTGGACCTCTGAGCCACCGAGTCCGTGGATGGTAAAATGAAATTGAATAGGGTCTTTAAACACAGATTTTTTCTCGGAGCGCGAATATTTTCTCTGATAAAATTTCTCGAATAGTCAAGCTGGTAGACGAAAATAAACGTGTGCAAAGACTTCACCGAAGATACAAACATCCAAATAAAGCCTCCATTGGGAGAATGCATGTTTAGTATTTTAAATACGCGATACTGAAAAGGAAACTTTTTGAAAAAGTTTGTATTCGCACATATTTGAAGGCAGCATCCATTCTCGCAAGTGCGTTCACACACACAGGTATACGCGCGTGTATAATCAAGCCATTCGTATTATTCTGTTTACATAACTACAAATGCATATTTACTCGCAAATATGAAGTATCAAGCACACATTCCATGGTGTAAGCAACGCGATTAATATTCTTTGTTTTTTGGTTTTTGTTTTTCTTTATTTTTTAAAAGATATTTGTCATGTTTGGCACATACGAAGAACCCTTACCCTTACGATCGTTAAAGGAGCAAATGCTTCCGTCAGGCAATCTCGAAGAATACCCCAACATCGCACACATCTAGTGAGACCTTCAGGATTGCATATAAGAAAGTTACGTTTTTAAAAGACAAGACTGAAAATTCTATTACGGAGCGCCTGGCAGCAGTGAAATATGCGCGTGTGACGGGGGAAGTTCACGTGATACTGACGGCGTTTAGCCAACAGCTGCTGGCGTTCAGCGGGAAACGGGATTTGGCCTCTATTCAATAATGAGCTGATCGAATTAAAACAAAATTGTTATGCTGTTGACTGCGTCTGCTTTCCGCTTACGTAGTTCATGTCAACGACAGGAAAAACAGTTAATAAACATTGGTTTCTATTGCAAGGGCTAACAGCGAGAAATGACGGAGTTTGGAGCCGTGCGGATGACGGGCTTGATAAGGAAGATTTTGTGAGGATGCAAGAGGCTTGGGAAGAGAGCTTTAAAAGATAGTAACTGTTCTATTAGTGATTCTATTTTCCCGTTTCTACAGCTACCACACCTCCCAACGAGCTAACAAGAAATGTGGCAATATCGAGCGTTTCTTTTTACTAGTCACCTTCTACAATTTTTCGCTAAAATAGGAATATTTTGTTTGAATTGAAAGAAGTAGACTGTAAAGAAGAGTAAAATACTGCCAGAAAAGAGACTCGGAAACAAGAATTGAAGGAAAAATATAAGAACAGCAATAATAGAAGAAAAAAATAAAAGGATGAAAGGAATGAACAATTGGACTAAAAATATTCGATATCATAAAAAGATAAGAGTCAAAAGAAAGTAATAGTAAAAAAAGTCATATAAAGGGTGAAAAATACAAGGAAAAATAATTACATGGAAGAAGACGACAATGAAAAATCAAATATAAATTGGCAAGAGAAAGAGAAGAAATGGTTGTCCGGAGAGAAAAGAAAGAAATTAAAGATCAACAAAAGAGCAGTGATAAGAAAGGAACGAGATAGAGAAAAAAACAATAAAAACAAATAAATTAAAATGTCGAATATTTAAGTGAGACAAGGTAAAATTAATAAAAGAACAATTTAATTTGCACTAAAGAAAAGGGAATGAAATTAAAGTGAATAAAAGCAAGAACGAAAAGGATATTTGAAAGAAGAAACTAAAGAAAGAAAGGCAGAGGGAGAGAAAGTTAAATCAGAAATAAAACAAACAAAATAAGACAATAAAGGTAAAGGAAATAAAGACTAAGAAAATATTGGGATAAACCGAAAGGAAGAGAAACAATAACAAGAGCAATAATAATAATAACAACAGTTGCCGCAGTTAACAACGGAATATAGAACATGTTTGATATCGGCTGCCAATTTAACCTCATCGAATCACTCAGATTTATTATTAAGACACGAGTAAGTAGTTGTGACATTAGCATAGATAGCGAATTGAGAACTGATGACACCAGAAAGGCCAATGATGAAAATTAGGAAAAATGCGAATTGCTTGCATTAGGGTCTAGAAGAATGGCCGTTCAAGTTAACTTTCATTTTTCGCTTTGATAAGAAGAACTGAATTAGTTAAAAAATGCCTCCAGAAGAGTAAAATAAAAAATGCAATAAAACTTTGATATAATTAATTTGATAAGCTTTTCATTTCTGGAATAAATAATAACTATTGAGGGCATGATAGTCTGAAGAAAAAGTTTTTTTTCGATTATAAATAAAAATTTAAAAGAGTTGTTTTCATTTTTTACTATTATTATTAAATAATTTAATAATATATAAAATTTTAAAAATATTTTTAAAATCTTGAAAGAATTGATTGCGACTAGACTTTTTAGTTAAGAACTGATGATTATATTGCCTATCTGAAATTGAAAAGTTTAGTAAAAATTGTTTTCCAGAAATATTTTAAAGTAGTTAAAAAATTTTTTTGTGTGTAAATATGCTCATTTTGATGTTCCATTTAATTAAGTACAATGTTCTATGGGAGTCATGACATGTTTCCATAAAAAATAAATTAGATATTTTTATCATGCCTTAAACTTAATTATTACTAACTTATTAATAAATAACATAATATAATTTAGTTCGGTTATTTTAATTTCAGTCTTTCTTATTAAATTAAAATTATTTAAAAGAAATTTAATTTTTTTTTTTATTCAGAAAGCATATTCAAATGTCTAGCTATAAATCTAAACTAAAATTTTATAAAATATTATATAATTGCTGAAAATATTAAGTTAAATTTTTAATTTTACTATTTAGTTAAAAATAAAAAAAGAAATTAAAATTTGAAAATTTCAATTAGTTAAAATAATTGAAATTTTGTCACGTTTGAACACCACCCTTTTAGCGTTCTTGACAAATTCTAACTGTCATATTTTTCGTCACTCCGATAACGCAGATAAAATAAGGCTACCGGACTTAAAATATTTTTATTGTAAATTTCTGGCAGTAAGCAATTATTACTTGATTGAAATCAAATAAAGGTAAGTTTGAATTTTAAAAATTGACTTAAATGACTTGTCAGCTAGGTATATTTTATTTTTGTAAGATTTTTAAAAGAGAAATTTGGCTACTGTTTACGTACTGTTTACGTAAAGTGTCGATCAATCAAAAAAGGTTGGAAAGTTAAATTTTATTTTTTCAATTCAGAAAAAAATTAATTTAAAATAAGTATAATTTCGGTTTAAAATACACCAGTGTATTTTTCTTTCTGGAATTAAAATTTAATTTCTTGGCTTTCAATTACAGCTAATTTTAAAGCTTGAAGATAACTTATTTATTTCTAAAATTTCAATTTAAATTTAAGTATCGAAAATGGGTGGAGGTAGCAACTTTAGTAATTAAACGTAAGTTGTTATTTTAAATTTTTATTATTTAAAAAAATACACATTTTCTTAATTTTCTTGCACAATTTGTGCCATTCGCCACGAAGAATAATTTCTGAATTACGACGAAACCATTTTATTCGCATAAAGTATACTATTTGAATATACGGTTTTCATAGCCCATTAATCTAACGGAAATTACAATTACGCTATATGTTTGTTTAGGTAGCGCCGTCATGCATTCAAATATATTAATTATACTTTTTATTCTAAACATTTTATTATACTTAGTATATTCTCAAACTTTTGGTGATAAAAGGTGAAAGCAAATTTATTTTTAAACATAAACAACAAAGTGTTCATTATTGCACTGTTCTTCCATATTTTAAAATTTAAGTTTTCGCGGGATTTTTCGAACAAGGACGCAAAAAGCTGTTTTGAATTTTGTCTTTTTATCTTACAGGATACATGGGTAAATAAAACGTTATTTGTATTCTCACCTACATCTATTGAACAGGTGAAGATGCTCATCCCTTGTTTCCTGTTTTGGATGCGGTTTCCGCTTTTCTCTTTTCCAATCTTTTCACTCTTTTCTTTTTTCTTTTTCTTTTTTAATTGGAGTAGATAGCCTAAACTATCGCCCGGTTCACACTCCACCCACATCTATTGAACAGGTGAAGAGGCTCATCCCTTGTTTCCTGTTTAGGATGCGGTTTCCGATTTTCTCTTTTCCAATCTTTTCACTCTTTTCTTTTTTTTTCTTTCTTTTCAATTGGAGTAGATAGACTAAACTATCGCCCGGTTCACACTCCACCCACGTCTATTGAACAGGTGAAGAGGCCCATCCCTTGTTCCCTGTTTAGGATATGGTTTCCGGCTTTCTCTTTTCCATTTTTTTTACCCTTACGTAGCCCCCTGCGCATCAGTGGCGTTATCGCCTTGCTTGGGGTGATTTGATTAAAAAAAAATGTAAAAGGTAAGCATTACTTTTACAAAATCCAGTTAGTTAATCCTTAAATATACTTCAAAAGACATCTTTAGAACAATTATATATATATATATATATATATATATATATATATATATATATATATATATATTCTTTATATAAAAAGTTTCTTTATATACGGAAATCAATTTTTGTTGGAATTATCTTTAGTCAGTTATTTTTTAAATGACACGAACATTTTAGTTCAAAGGAGACCATTAAATTATTTACGTCTTACATTTTTTTAAAATTCCGTGCCTATACCTAATATATATAGGGAGAGATCATATAAAATTATTACTCAGGAAGAAAATACTCTCTTTCCCTCTCTGACTCAACATCTCTCTTTCGTGCAGACTTATGTCCATGGTTGTATGCATATATTTGTGATTGCATATATGGGTATATGCATATTTTCACTGCGTGTGAAGATGAATGATTGTAAAATATCAAAGTCGTTACGGTGATAATGTGCCTTCCTTAAAAATCACTATTCGAATTTTGGCTTTTATCAGGATTGGCAATAGCGGATCTTTCACCTAAATATAGACATCATTCAACCATTTTTTCTGACAGCGCCTTCTTGTAAGAATATAATTGATTTTATAAGGAAAAACCGACTGTACTTTTATTGACGAATCTGTTTTTTTCGTATTCTTTCCACCAAATCATCCCAAAACAAGCCTTCTCTTCCTGGGCGCTAAAATTTCGACGCGTGGACAAACTATGATGAGGAGAAATGGACCCTTTTCCTTCAACATATTTCACCATCGTGTTGCCTTGCACGCCACCTACAGACAAAAAGATCTATCATCAAATATGGCCAGCCCACACCACAAGATATAAGACGGCAGGGTTGCTACGTTCATGTTGTTTGATCATTAATCTTGCTCAACAATTATGAAAATAATAAAACATATTTTAGTCAAAGTATCTTACTGTCTCTGTTTATTGTACTTCATTTTCCCATCAAGTGTTCTCGGTGTGTTTCCCTTGGCGTTTTTCTTTCAATGAAATTCATATTTATTTTCCATTATACCATCTTATGATTCTTTCGTCACACATTTTGTATATATTAGCGAATTTCTGTATGATATCAATTTATCCATCTACTTTACGAATTAACAATATATAACTAGTTAAACTCAATGTATTAATCTCGAACATTTATATTCTATCTATAAATTACCAAACTCGATATATATATATATATATGTGTGTGTGTGTGTGTGTGTGTGTGTGTGTGTGTGGTTATGTCTTGAAGGCTATCACAATGCGTTGAGTAAAATAAAGGAAGATAAAGAAGTTTTTGGGTATTACCTATTTATTAGACATTAATATTTCGAGATCAAAATCTCATCTTCAGAATGGCAGAGAAACGTGTGTCTGTCCGAGTGTCCTGGCCTTTCAAAGAATGGTCATTCCTGGCTGTCTGTCTGCTGCTGCTGCTGCTGTCATTTTTGATCTCGAAATATTAATGTTTAGTAGATAGGTAATACTCAAAAACTTCTTTACCTTCCTTTATTTTACTCAACACATTGTGACAGCCTTCAAGACATAGCCATATACCTATTATACACAATGCTTCAAGCAAATTACAAAACTTTACTATATAATACGCTAATCATGAAAAACCTGACAAAAAACTATAAAAAAGTTGATAGGAATAAAGTGAATTTAGTGGATAAAATTAACACAGATAGTAAAAAAATCACGTATAAATTAAAAATAAGCGACAAAGAGGCAAAACTTAACACAAGGGAGTGCTATATAACAATAAAAGTCCACAAGGAAAACTTTAGTATGAATCCCACCACTAGAATGATTAATCCTACCAGACCAGATATCGGAAAAATTAGTAAGAACATTTTAGAAAAGATCAACGAACAAATCAGGTATTTCTTGGAATTAAAATTAAGGAAAGACACCACAGACGTAACAAATTGGTTTTATAATATAAAAGAAAAGAACAACTGCTCTTTTATCCAAGTTGACATAGAAGAATACTATCCATCGATATAAAAAACTATCTTTCTTTCTCTCTCTCCCTCTCTATCCATATATATATAAATATATATATATATATATATATATATATATATATATATATATATATAATTAATTCGTGTGTACCTTGAACCTAATGAATTCGTGTGCTTTTTTTGTCATTTCAACTTTTATGTACTGCATAATTTCCTGATTGTTTACTCTCGATATATTTTGTTAAGCGTTTATATTTCACTAGGGAGAAGACTTATCATTTATCATATTGTTTTACGACACGATCAGGATGTTTCTACATAGTTCCATCATTTTTGATTTGTTGATTTACTTCGAAGCAAACTGCAAAAGTAAAGCCTTAAATCTTTTCCCCAGTAATTGTTAATAATGGCAATCTTTCCGGAAGTTTCGCCTCGCTGTTGGCCTTCAGCCTCGTCGCTATTGTGAATGATAGGAACTAGCAAATAATAAAACAAATTCTCTTGTGTTTTACATAAGATTGACTGTTTTGATATATAACATAGCATATGCATTAGTTGTTATTATTTCGTGTATTTATACTTTAAGTTACCTAATAGATTTTGAGTAATAACATCATTTAAAGCAGATCAATAATAATTCTTCTCCTACGTATTTTACTTTAATAAAATTATCGCATTTATATTCATCAACACAATAAATCATTGCAAGCAAACTCCAAATCCAAAGGAAAACAAATCAGAAATACAAGTAAAACTCTATATTAGACAGATTTTAGTCAACAATGCAATAATAATCACTCATACACACAGTGAAAAAGACCTTCAGATACTGGAGGCCATCTACATTAAATCAAAACAACCCACACTTAATAAAATCCAGTTTAAATCTGCTCCTAACACATTATATTGCATTTAAATATATGGTTCTGTTAACATTTCTAGCTCTCACGCAGTGTGACGTCATAGAACCACATTACAAATTTACGAATTGCATTTGCTATTTGGTAACTGTTATCGTTGCTTAGCAAAGTTTTATGTCAGCACAAAATAAATTCATCTTTGATAGTGGATGTTTTTATGTTAACGTCTCAGCTGAAAGCTTAGAACCAACTTAATAAAAATATCCAAATATTGGAAAATTTTTGTCTTTATTTTCACCTGAAATTACAGCCAGAATACGATGTTGCTCATGATTAAACATAATAGACATTTATTGTCTCTTATATTTAACAGAAAACAGTTGTTTAGAAAATTATTAGATCGACACCAACGTCTATTGCAATTCATCCGCTTTCTTAGAAAAACATTACATGGAAATTTAAAATTTAAAATTAAAATTTAGTTTTAAATATAATGGGATATATTTACGGTAAAAAATAAATTGTAAATCATATTTTTAATACAAATTAAAATATAAACACGAGTAGCATTATATTATAAATAGAGTTAAAATAATTAAAACAATAAAATAAGTATTATATAAGAAAATCATAAATAAAATATTAAAAGACAATCTTAGAAAATATCTTTAAAAAGTAATAAATAATATTAGAAATAATAATAATAATAATAATAATAATAATAATAATAATAATAATAAATATATATATATATAAAATGTTAAGATTTATAATAATAATAATATTATTCAAAAAGAAAAAGTACTTATATAATAGTAATAAAATCATATTAATAATAATAAATATATATATATATAAACTTTTAACACTGAGATAATAATAATAATATTATTAGATAACGGGAAAAAGATCTTTGATAATATTAATAAAATAATATTATAAAAATAATAATAATAATAATAATAATAAAAGGAAAAATACATGTACAAAAAATTTTAACACTAATATTCAACGAAGCTAAGAAAGACTATGAAGAATCCCTAAAAGATAGCGGATTCCTGGTAATACTTACATACTAACCACAGAGAACAAAAATAACAACAGGAAGAGAAGTATCATCTGGTTCATGAAGTCAATATCATATAGACAGTGTAAAGAGCTAAAAGACTAGAACCGTCCAATTCCATTCATGTAAATCGATATGATTCACATTGATTTGAAGTCCGATCAGTGTCTTTCTACCCTATTTTAAATTTATTTTTATGTCTGAAACACGCCAGCACTCCCAACAATTTCAGGGATAGGTGCAACTTATGCCTGGAGGAAAAACTAATAATCATAAAATACAATAAGCCAAAGAAACTACTAAATCAGAGGAATGAAATAATATTCAAATGTAGACAAAAATAAATTTAAAATAGGGTAGAAAGACACTGATCGAACTTCAAATCAATGTGAATCATATCGATTTACACGAATGGAATTGGACGGTTTTAGTATTTTAGCTCTTTACATTGTTTACTTTTATTTTTTATGCTTTTTATTTTTCTTTGTAGGGTTTACCTTGTATTTTTTATTTTTATTCTTTCCTTCATATTTTTCATTGACTTATCCTTTATTTATTTGATTGTTTTATCTCTTACTTTTTATTTTTTTATTTTTTTATTTTTTTTTTATTTTATTTATTATTTTTTAGTTTTTTATTTTTATTTTTCATTGTTTATCCTTTATTTTTTAATGTTTATTTTGATCCTTACACACCGGGATTTCGTCATTTATTCCTAAGATTGTTATAAGGAATGTGACTAGATAACTTTGTGCATATATTTAGGTCACGAAAGGGCGTTATGTTAGTATCGCCATTCGGTGGACGTGCACGCATGTGTACACGGGTGTATACGCACACGGATTCGTAGGCATATGTATAGGCATGGATAAGCACAAGCATATGTATGTACGTGGGGACACGGACATATTGTTGCGAATTTTGATTCCCCATTATTGAAACGTGTTTATTGTTTTCAAATTTCCGTTGTGTCAGTATGTCTATGGACTGCAAGCAATATCATAAATATCTAAGGGCTATCGTTCATTCTTATAAACTAACTCGATTATTTTTGCAGTTGGTTACAGGGGAGATGTGGAGCCTAGTCTCTATTAATTTTATCCCTAAGGTCCTTAGTCTCAGGACCCTGAGGATCGATTATGTGCGCCTGTGACAACCTATATACGTATACACGTAGATACGCAGAAATGTCTTACCCACTTATGGTTCCATTTGATATTACTAGTGTCGCCGGTTTAACATTACCTATTATTAATATGACTCGTACCTTAGAAAATTTTTGAGATCGCGGTTTAATAGAGTATTTTAAGAAAACAAAATCTCGAATGAAAATTATTATTCTAATTATGGTGGGAACACACTACGACTAGGGATATAATGTACCAAGAGATTACCAATAAGACTCCCTACAAGAGATTACCAATAAGACTCCCTATAGCGGACCTTAACTTATAAGTATAAATTACCGGTGACTTTTCTTTTCCCCCATTTACCCTAACTATAGTTATAACGGGCTAAATTTTGACTTCCGTGATCGTTAAATCTCAAACGCTAATCCTTAATCTTGAACGTTATAATTATTATATACTCATGTTCTTATGTTTGTATGGCTCTATTTCTCATTTTTCATTTTTATTTTGTCTTTATATCTTTCATCTATCTATCCGTTATGATCTATTACCCTTTATAATTTACTTTTTACTTTGCACATATTTCTTTCTTTATTTATTTATTCTTTACATTCGATCTTATGAGTATAAATTACCGATAACTTTTCTTCTCTCCCTTTTCTTTGACTATATTTATAATGTGTTTAACCTTGAGACTTTCAATTGTCTTTAAAATCACTTTAAATTAGAATCAACATTTAAGGTATAACGGAGGTAATTAGGATCTCAAATTACATTAAAATTACGACAGAGGTTTGTGCGTATACCAATGTGTATAAAAAAAAGTAAGGCTCATAGGGAAATTTTTCCCGTTGTTTTCTATGAAAACGGGTGGGGGCTGGGAAACACTGTCAGAACAAATGGCGTCAACAGCCATCTCGTATAATACAGTATCTCATAGATTTGTATCTATTCGCTGCGCCCTTATCGCGCCTCCTCACTCCTCCCCCTAACACCCCGTTTGCCATTCGGCTTCAATTCCTCTTCTCTCTGCGGTTTCCTCCATCGTACCGCCGGCCGGGTCAACCACTTCAGCTTTACCTCTTCTACTTTTTCCTTTTCCGGGTTTAACCTTTGCCGCCCTCGCACATGTCAATCGTCAACCCTCCCACATACTTTATGCGGGGGCCAGTTCTCAAATTTTTGAGTTTCGAATGAACGAGAGCTTTTCCGTATATAAACGTTGCAAATGCCCGTCCTAATATGGACATGTGGGCGTCTACTGCAAATCAAATAAAAGAGAAGGAATATTCGGTTTTTTAATCTGGGGGGGATGATATTTCGATTACCCATCGTTGTACCATTTGAACCTGAAGAGCCGTGCCAAGAACACAAGAGCAGCGAAATATGTATAATCCAAACTAAAAATTCGTTATATAAAATATTATATCCGTTATATAAAATATTATATATATATATATATGTGGTGTGGGGGGCAATATTACTCATCTGGATATTTATAAAAATATATTACTTAAGATTAAAAAATAGCTCATGATAATTTGTATATGTACACATAACTTGAAGGTACAGACACAAACGGAACCACACACAACCACACACACACTTATATATATATATATATATATATATATATATATATATATATGGCATGCTTTATATTGTTTATTCTTTGATTAAGTAGCTGGGATAAATCAAACGTTCTGTCTGCGCCGATTGTCTGTGAGCGTCTGCTTTATTCCCCCAGCTCGAGTAATGTCCGAAAAAGTTGCTGACTTCAGTGATGGATGAGGCAAGAAAATGCATGAAGCTATCTGAATATGAACACTCGGCCAATATATGAGGATTACATGCCATCATTTGCCGCAAACAATCATCTGAGAAATATTTCTGCCATTTTGTATCAAATGACGTATGTATCAAAATAATAGAGTATATTATAGAGTAATAAGTGAGTATATTCATCTACACTAGCTTATAACACGTATGCACCCACACACACATACAGACACACGTATATATCTACACACACACACACACACACACACACACACACACACACACACACACACACACACACACATATATATATATAGTGACGTAAATTAATAAATATACATATGAGGTGGGTGTACATATGTATAGTATTATTATTCAGGTGTTAATAAAGCAGTGTTCAATGTGTGAACAGATCAGTATTCTACACTGCGTGCCAGAATTATATGCAATTCGATATTTTTTGTTCTAACTCCGATAGTTTTTACTAAAAATTATTGAAACATGGCACGTTATATGGCAACTCTAACACATGTGTAGATCTAAAATTCTAAGCTAATCTACGCAAGAGTAAACTAAGGGCAGCCATTTTGGTGACTTGCAGCCTGTTTCAGCGTGCCAAATGTATATGCAAGATGGGACGTAAAGGTGCTTTGAGTCAAGCTGAGAAGTCTAAAATTGTCCAAAGGGTTTGTAATAAGATATCTACCTTAGAAATAGCCAAAGAATTGGCCCCTGATCATCGTAGAATTAAAAAGTTTGTTACTTACCCTGAACTTTGCAACAGACGTTCTGACAAAGGGAAAATTCATATGAAAGCACCTGTGTCGCATCAAGCCATGAGTAGGATCGAGAGAGAAGTCCACCGTAACCCTATTGAAACTATCAAAAAAGGTTTTGAAATCGCTGATGTTCCTGATGTGCCCAAATTAACTCGATGCCGTATCCTGAGGACGGTTGCAAAATGTGGAAAGCCAGAGGTTCGCCCTCTATTAAAGGATATCCACAAGAAAAAGAGGACGGAGTAGGCAAGAAATCACATGAAGGTAAATTTTCAAACTGTTTTGTTCACCGATGAGTGTCGAGCGACCCTAGATGGACCCGATGGGTGAAGGAAAGAATGGTACTGTAATGAGGGCCCAATTCCCTACCAGATCAGGCATCAACAAGGAGGTGGTGGTGTGATGATTTGGGCTGCAATCATTGGTAATGATCTGGTAGGACCATTCAGAGTCGCAGATAGAGTGAAAATGACCGCCAAACTCTACATTGACTTCATTAAGGAACACCTCGAATCATGGCACAAGAAGAATAATTTGTCATTCCGGAATAAGATGGTATTCATGCATGTTAATGTACCGTCTCATGCTGCAAGGATAACCACTGAATATTTGGAGTGTGTTTTTGTCTGACATGGGAAAATAATGCAATGGCTAGCCTGTTCTCCAGATTTAAATCCCATCGAAAATCTGTGGAGCATCTTGAAAAGGAAGATTTACTCCGGAGGAAGACAGTACACCTCCAAGGATGACCTCTGGAAAGCCATTCTAACTGCTGCCAAAGAAATTTCATCAGATGAAATTGAAAGTTTGACATCTTCAATGGACCAAAGGTTTTTTCTCTTGTTAATAAAAATGGCAGTTATATACAATATTGATTGTACTATGAAACCATATTGTAGAAGTTTGTCCTGTATTATTGTTGTTCTCAAATTACATATTCCTAAAATAATCAATGTTCTAATTTTCTGTCACCACTCCACCATATTTGACACTTTAGCAATGATTTGCATATAAAGTTGGCACGCTGAAACAGGCTGCAAGTCACCAAAATGGCTGCTTACTTTAGCGCAGATTAGCTTCGAATTTTAGATCTGAGCATGTATTAGTATTGTCATATAACGTGCCACGTTTCACTAAATTTTATTAAAAACTATCGAAGTTAGAACAAACAAATCGATTTGCATATAATTCTGGCACGCAGTATATATATATATATATATATATATATATATATATATATATTAATAAATATTCATATTATCCTACGTCTATGACGCGACTCGGAGTTTCATGCATTATGTAATCATGAGGTGCATATTTCAAACTGACAGTTTAATCGATTTGAATCTAAGTTCACTCGATTTTCATGGGAATTAAATCTTATAAAGTTAAGTTACTACTTTTTTAATAACAAGATTAAAAATTTAAATATTGTACTGTTAAATGTTCATAAAATTTAAAATTTAAACAATGTCAGGAGCAAAATAAAAGGGGTTTAATTTATAAATGTTAAAAATAATATTGCAGAGGAAAGAAAGAAAGAAAGAAAAAATAGAAAGAAAGAAAGAAAGAAAGAAAGAAATACGCAAGCGTAAAGACGGATCTACCAATCTGGGTTTAATTAAGGAAGAATTTAAGTAAGTAGTTTTATATGAAAGCATGTGATTATTAAATCACTTTTTCTTAAGCAAATTTGAATTATTGGTTTAAGATGACAAGTTTCTGTAAAAGGCATAGATTACATTTATCTCCTTTTCCATTGTAATGTTTGGATTTAGCTACGATATTCCAGGCAATAATTGGATTCTTATTGTTATATTTAATTTTCAATAATGTATGGATAAAACAGTACTTTTACTGTATTTACTGTTGTTTAAAGACATGTGGGTGTTAAATATTATTATCCACTCGTTAGAAATATTTCCAAATAAAATTTAATATCATTATCATCCGAATGAATTCGAGCTCTATAAACAATATTTTCGGACATACATTGGCCATTTTAATGAGCAGGTTTTATTTTTTCGGCAGTTGCAAATATTTTTAGAAGGGTCATTTTTGCTATTAGTGAGGTGACGGATGTTGTTTATGTAAGCCAAATATTTATTTGATATTATAGCATTATGTTGTGAGATATATTTATCTATGTTTTTAACGCAAGTATAACTAACTTTGACATTGTTTTTGTTGAAGATTTTTGTTGAGTTAAAATATCTTATTTATATTCTATTTATTGCTAAAGACAGTTAATTGTACCCAGTAAATATCTGCTCTTTACAAGATCCAGAACAGACCAAATATGGAGTATTTTGGCTATATTACAGCTGGAGCTTTATAAAAAAATTATTAAATAAATGCCTATGTGGAGAGTTACCACTGTGAGGACATCTGAACTCTTCTTGAAATGGACAAGAGATGAGCTCATAAACAGTGACGACAAAACAACAAAACTAATGAAAATGCATAGAGTTCTATGCTAACAGATCATGTCAACAAACTCTATATTAAAAGACAACACGGAGGAGAAGAATTAGTAAGCATCGATATTGAGATAATTTGACATGAGAAAAGAATTGGAACTCATCCAGGCGTTAGCATTACTAAAAATACAAAGACGAATGCAGTAGATTGCGAGGAGACTAGCTGTCACTTATTATCCTGTGTAAGTTATCAGTTACTGTTGATGGGAACATGCAATAAGTAAATAAAAATGAGAACAGCAGAACGGAAAATTTTGTTTCTCTTTTCTTCCAATACTTTCATCATTCCATTGTATTTCTGATAACTTCTCATTATATGTGATTTTGCTTCACTATATTCTTAAATTAAAAATTGGTCTAAGCAGATTCGGGACTTAAAAACTCATCGTCTTCTATAAAATTATCGTAATATCATTTTTTTAAATTGTTATGAAAACAAATGCATATTTTTGCGTTTTCTTGTTTTCTATTTAGCTCTTCATCGTAGCTCTTTAAGGATGGGACAAAACAGATCAAATTTGTTTTGCTTTAGTAGCAAAAGTCCCCCTTTCTCTGGGTTATTTTTTCATTTTCACTACTGTTTTTAAAATAAAGAAGGATAAAAAGGCAAAAGAGTGAATCGAAAATTAAAGAAACATTAAAATGAAATGAACTTGTCACAGATCAGATTGAAGTTCATTGTTTCGACATAATGTTGGGTAAAATGTTTTCTTTGGTCTCATCAATAACAGATTCTAATCATTTTAAAATCGTGTTCTTTGTTCACCCCAGTCTACACTTTTTCGACCGCACATTATTTTATTCAAATTCCATAATTTACCTTCATTTTATAGCAGTTATTAACATTTTCTATATTCCATTCTTTCTTTTTGCCTTGATATTTTTGTTGATGCGCAGTTTATCCATTATTCTCATATTATAATCTAATATTTTCTTTCCATTTCATTATATATCTATCATATAACCTCGGCTCTTGATTCATTTTTCATTTTTGTAATGTACCTCGAGAGTTTACAGACATACAAAACAATTTATTCCCAAGAATAAACTGCCTTTTAATTTTGATTTCGTAGAAAAATTATTCAAAATGTTTTTTTTATAAAACATAAAATTTTGAACTCTATATGGGAAAATGGAGATTGTTTGTTAATGCATGAAAAAACTGATGCCAAATCAATTTGCTGCACCTCATCAGATTAGGGAAGGGGTCTTCTTCTTCTATGTGCCATGTCCCTTCAGGACGTAGACGATCATGGCCTTCCACGTCTCCCTTTTCCTGGTGGCTCTTAGCACACTTTCTCCTGTTAACACACCCAAACCCCGCTCTGCCATCCACCTGCTCAGGCCAGTCAAATATGCTATCCGCTGCTTCCCCTATTTCTCTTTCCTGTGAGTATCAGATTCTCTAAGCTTTTCTTCCGTGTCACATGTCCCAGGAACTTTAACTGTCTTTTCCTGATGCTCAGTATTAATTTATTTTTCGTTTCCATCCTTTCTAAAACCTCATCATTGCTCACACGCTCGATCCATGATATTCGCAGCATCCTTCTGTAGAACCACATTTCAGTTTCTTCAAGTCTTTCCTTAATCTTTGATGATATTGTCCAGCATTCGATGCCGTATTGAAGAACAGCCATTACATAGCAATCCAGTATTCTTTTCTTTGTTTCTAACGAAATGTTCCTGTCTTTTAATACTCTGCTCAGCTTCTGGAAAGCACTCTTGCCCATTCATATTCGCCTTCGGATCTCAGTGTCGCACTTTCTGGCATCTGTTAGAACACTTCCCAAGTACTTAAATTTTTGTGCCCGCTTGATTTTAGTATCCCCCACCTGTAATTGGCATTTTGGGCTTCTCTGTTTGCTGATGACCATACATTCAGTTTTCTTGTAGTTTATTTGTAGTCCTTTCTTTCGACTTTCTTCCTCTACCTTTTTAGGAGGTTTGTAGTTCTCTTTCCGTGTCAGCTATCAGCACTGTATCATCTGGGTATCTTATGTTGTTCAGATTGTGACCGCTGATGACGAATCCTGGCATAACATCTAGGGTCCTCAGAATAGCCTAGCTGCACAAATTGAATAAATCCGGTGAACAGACACATCCTTGTCTTACGCCCCTGTCTGTCTTTGTATATCTGCTGAATTCGTTTCCTATCTGTATGCAGGCGGTTTACTGCTAGTAAAAGTTCTTGATTACTCTAATGTTTTTCCTAAATATGTCGAGGTTGCTGAGCATTTCTATCAATTCTTTGTGGCGCACTTTGTCGAACGCCTTGGCATAGTCTACAACACATAGGTAAACGTCCTTTTCATTTATATCGCCTTTTCTGATCGCATCCTAAGCATAAATATCGCATTCCTTGTTCCAGTATCCTTGACAAAACCGCACTCTTGTACTATCTCTGGCCTAATTTTGTTACCCGCTCTATTAATCAGGATATGGACAATGAGTTTCGTTATGTGACTCATCAAACTGATTGCTCGGTGGAGTTCGCAATCGTTTGCGCCTGACTTACAAGGAAACTATTCCATGACTTTAGCTATATCACTATAATAGGTCTGTGGGATGATAAATGTAATGGATAGATTAATTTGAGTTACAACCCTACATTATTCTGGTTTTATGAAAAAATGAGACAGAGTAAAGATTAAACAATGATTTCAAGAGAACAAGAAGAAGGAAATTAATTGCAAAAGATGAATAGTAAGAAAATAAGGATTGGAATGAAAGTTTGACAAAGAAAAGATAAAAAAGGATGGCGCAATAGATAAACTGTTTCTATTTTATATTTTTAATTTCGCGCATTTGCTCTTGATTTTATCCGCTAGACAGTATAGTAGGCTCAGTCGGGCACTATCTTAGAAAAAGAGCAGCATGACACAATTCACTCTACACAAATTTGGAAAAGGCATGCTGCACTTCTTGGAATTCGCGCCAGAATTTCCAATAAAAAAGTTCAGAATGTTTGGATGTCAATCTGTGGACAGTGCAGAGGATTCGGAAAGAGTTGAATGAGTCTAATGGTTATTACGAAGGTTTTTGGAATGGTCACTAGTGAAACGACGTTATGCCTCCATTCATCTTCCTACAGAGCATCAGACTCAACACAGATGCTTGCATTAAGTGCTTCAAAAAGTTTATGCTGCCATGGGTCAAGAGGGTGGCTGTTGGAAGACTCTATATCTGACAATACCCTGCACTATGTCATACAAGCAGAACCTAGTCATGGCTGTCAAACAATTTCTGTAACCACATCACGCCTTACTTCACAAGACTGCAACCCCATTGTGCAAGGAGCACAAATGGATGAGAGACCCCAGAACTCCTTGTAACACAAAAGATGAACTGAAGGTAAGCATTTACCAACTTAAGCAAGGAGGTTGTCTAGAAGAGATGCAGGAGATTCTGAAGTTGTCTGGAAACCGTGTTGTAAGCCAATAGCGGTTTTATTGAAGATATTTACTCTTTAAAATTTCAAGATATATATATATATATATATATATATATATATATATATATAAAGCATTTTAAATATAGTATTATTTGTTTCGAGCAATAAACTGTTAAGAAGATGTGTGCATATTGATAGCATTATTGCATTTGTATTAGTCAATTAAAAAAAAGCTCATGAAAAATAATTTCCCTCCCAATTTATAATTTATCAAATCTCTGATTTTTCTCTGCATGCATACACACAGATTTCAAAGCAAGTTTATTGCAGCACCACATTCATATATAAATCCGTTCAAACTGAGAAAATAATGTACATACAAGGAAACATTGACAATAAACAAAAGTTACAGTAACCCTCATTTTTGTTTTTATTTTCGTATTAAATATATATAAACACGTTTCAATTTCAGCATACATAATTTTATTACCCTAACACTAAGCAGTTAAAAATTGTTTTTTTTTAATCTATTCCCATGCTTATATATATATATATTAATGACATGCGAACTACAATACAAAAAGATTCTGCATAATTCCCTGAGTTTCCTTTACACAAACTAATTAGAGAAAAAATATTGCCACCATGATTGTATAAGAGTAATCGAATTATATTGAAAAAACACAACTGAAAAGTTAATTCAAGAAATAAGCTTGCCGAAATCTTAGGATAAATTTATATTTTCATTTTTGAATGACACTGAAACTTCGTTTTATTGCGCTGAATCATACCCGATTGTCTAATGTTTTGATTAAAAATTGCACGCCAATCAAGCGTTGAAAGTGTTTTTTGTTGTTTTTTGTCTGAGAATGAAAATTTTAATCTATTTATTCCAAAACACTTGTTTGCGATGTTGGTAATTGATTTCTGACATAGTGAAGACTTAGTGTGATCATCTTTACACTTATTACCACAGAATTACCTAGTCAAATTCAAGATGAATAAAACATTCCTTAATTTGTAAATGTGTGTGTGTGTAAGTGTGTGTGTGTGTGTGTGTGTGTGTGTGTGTACAAGGTTGTGCCGACAAGAAATTCACAAGCATATTCTGTTATTTAACGTTGTAGTTCTTCTTCTTCTATGTGCCCTGTCCCTTCATGACGTAGGCGATCATGGTTCTCCTCGTCTCCCTATCCCTTGTGGCTCTTAGTATGTTTGCTCCTGTTACTCCTGTCAATGCCCGTTCCGTCATTCACCTGATCAGGCCCTGCAAATATGTTATCCGCTGCCTTCCCCTGTCTCTCTTTCTTTCTATCTGGCCAGTCAGTATCAGGTTCTTCAGGCTCTCCTTCCTCATTGCGTGTCCCAGGAACTTTAGTTGTCTCTTCCTGATGCTCAGTATTAATTTCATTTTTGTTGCTATTCTTTCCAACACCCCATCGTTGCTTGCATGCTCAGTCCACGATATCCGCAGCATCCTTCTGTAGAACCACGTTTCCGCTGCTTCCAGTTTTGTCCTCATTTTCGATGATATTGTCCAGCATTCACTGCCGTAATGAAGAACTGACATGATATAGCAGTCCAGCACTTTTTTCTTTGTTTCTAGTGAAATTTTCCTGTGTGTTAGTACTTTACTCAGCTTCTGGAACGCGTCCTTTGCCATGCTAATTCGCCTTCGGATCTCTGTGTTACACTTTCTATCTGCTGTTAGAACACTTCCTAGGTATTTAAATTATTGTACTTGCTTGATTCTGGTATCCCCCACCTGTATTTGGCATTTTGGGTTGCACCATTTGCTGATGACCATGCATTCAGTTTTCTTAAAGTTTATTTGTAGTCCTTTTTTGTCACTCTCCACCGCTACCTTCTGTAGGAGGTCTTGTAGTTTCCTTTCCGTGTCTGCAATCAGCACTGTATCATCTGCATACCTTATGTTGTTCAAGTTGTGGGACCTCCAATAACAAATACTGGCGCGTCATCTAGGGTCCTCAAAATATTCTCGCTGAACAAATTGAACAAATCCCGTGAAAAGATACATCCTTGACTTACGCCTCTTTCTATCTTTGTAAATCTGTCCGTATGCAAACCGTTTGCTGCCAATAGAGATTCTTGATTACTCTTATGTCTTTGCCGAAAATGTCGAGGCTGCCGAGTACCTCCATCAATTCTTTGTGTCGTATTTTGTCGAATGCCTTCGCATAGTCAATGAGACATAGGTACAAGTCTTTCTTTATTTATATTGCCCTTTCGGAGAGCATCCTAATCATGAATATGGCGTTCCTTGTTCCAGTCTTTGACGAATCCGCACTGTTCCTGCCCTATCTCTGGCCTGATTATGCTTCTCGCTCTATTCATCAGGATTCTGACAATCAGTTTTGTGATGTGACTCATGAAGCTGATAGTTCTGTGTAGTTCACACTCGTTTGCATCTGGTTTCTTCGGCAGTGCTATAAATATCGACTTGCATAGGTCGTCTGGTATTATTCCACTGCTATAAATTTCGTTTAGTATGTCGGTAATTTTTTCTATGCCATATTCTTCTAAGGCTATCAGCAGCTCTTCACTATGCCGTCTGGACCACCTACTTTGTTTCTGTTCAGTTTGGCCATTGCAGCTTCCACTTCGGATTTTAGTATTTTTGGTCCATCCACCTCCTTGTGTATTCTCGGTTGTTTTCTCCTGTCGCAAAAAAGATCCTTTATTTACTCTTCCCATCGCTGGAGTAATTCCTTTTTCTCCAGTATGATTGTTCCATTCTTGGATTTTATGCATTCTGTTGAGGAGCAGGTTTTTTGTCCTGTCAGTTCTCTTATCTCTTTATGCATCTCTGCTTTATTGGTCCTGCTCAGTCTCTCTACTTCTACGCATTTGTTGTTGAGCCATTCCTCTTTAGCTTGTCTGCATTTGTTCCTTATCTCCCTGTGAAGTTTCTTGTACTCTGCTCCATGTCTTGGCGTTATTTTTTGTTTCCTTTGCATCATGTGGAGAATCTCTTCCGTCATCCACTCGTTTTTTCTTCTGCGTCTGATTTCCTTTGGAGCTATGTTGTTCGCTGAGGTCACCATCGCTTCCTTTAGTGAATGCCATTTTGAGTGCCCTTTTCCAATTTGTTCTTCATATTTCTTTCTCACGCTGTTATTGTATTCTTTCTGCAGGGTGAGGTCATTCACAAGCGTGTCGTATTGCAGCCTTGGTAATGTGCTGGGCTTCTTCAGTCTTCGGAGTTTCACCCTTAGTTTGCAGATGACTGGGACGTGGTCACTTCCGCAGTCGGCATCTGGATATGTTTTGCATTGTACTACGTTGTATTTACATTTGGTAAAATGTGTCCGACTGACAATTTTTCTTTTTCATCTGCTTATTTAATTGTCTGAATTTAAGTGGTGGAAGCTCTTCATAACAAACTTGTTAGTCTAGTGTAAAATGATTATTTTATTTCGGTGCATTCTGGTGCCATCGCATTCCTTGAATAATGACAGACATGTACCGTGGGTCCAGAATTTCTCCCATGATATATTAGACCTCTTCAAAAAAGACCTTTTTTATCTAACTTATGCAAACTGATATTATTCCCATTCTCCAAAGTCTAAATTACCTAAATATACCAGTTACTTTGATCTTGGACCTTGTCTATGCCTGCTTCAAGAGCCATGTAATTTTATTGTTGATGTTTTAAAAAATGCAGCAAAATATTATGTCCTTGTTGTCATTGTAGCTTCCCAGAGGTTGATGCTATAGAATTGAAAGTGGTACTAAATGAAAGCTAATAAAATGTTTTTGCATATTGTGTCAATCACTTGAACAACTGTGTAAATTGTAACTAATTTTAATGCACAAACATACATATTTTTATGCTTGGAAAGAATGACATCATATGATACATAACTTTATCGCAAAAATGTTACTCTTAATGTACATATATCACATATTACATTGAGGAATAGGTTTAACCAATTATGTTTTATCTCTTCATTTCAGACTGCTTGTTAACTGCTGACATCATGGCATATGGAAGACAACTACGCAGCAAGAAGGTGGTCAGCGATACAAGTGAACGGGATAAAACATCTGAGAAGAGAAGAAAGATGGCAACATTTGCCCCAAAGTCATCCAGTGATGTGTATCGCATTACGCACCCCAGCTCCAGCATCAGTGGCTCTCAACTTCCTACTAATCGCCAGGTATTTCAGAAATGAGAATGTTATGTCTCTATCCCATGATACAGTGGATGTCGTTTTGCCATTCTGGAGTATGGCAAGGATTAAAAACACTAACTAGACCAAATGCAGTCAACCACTTCGTGATCATCCATGAAAAGTACAGGAAAATTGTCAAAAACAAGGGAAGAGCCAACAAACCAGAGAAAGAGAAACGAACTGACGTTCTGAAAGACTTAGAAATGTCATTTGATATTGGATCAAAAGCTGCTATGGAGGAGATAAGAGCCAACAGGCTGCTCACAAAGGAAGAGGATGTCAATTTCTAATTTCTAACAGACCACTCGACTGGCACAAATGTCAGGTTATGACAAGGTGTTTGAGAAGTCTAAAGAGAAAAGCTCCGAGAAGAAAAAGAAGAGAGAATGTTATCATCAGTAACTAGTGCAACAGCAGTAGTTGGGAAATTGCAACTGATGAAGAGTCAGAGAACAGTCAAAACATTAGTACTAGGTTCAGAATACACTAAGCCAACACCAGGCTGTTCATCAAAACAAAGTATAATAACCTTACATTTTCCACGGTCGTTTATGACCAGTGAAGAGATTTATAGTGCTGCAGATCGGTTGTCACTTTCTGACAACCAAACTACAGCCATGGTGTCTGCAGTGTTGAAAGCAGGAGGCGCGGATCTTGATGACTTTGTTACATCAACCTCCACTACAATACGAAACAGGATAAACACTCGAAATAACTTGAGCCAAAGTTACATGAATGACTACAAGGAATGTCCACCAGATTACTGCACACAAAAACTGTGATGGAAAACTTTTAAGGGATGTTCTTGGTGAAACATACGCAGTGGAAAGTCTTGCGGTGCTCATCTCTGGTTTTCCACAGGATGAAGAAGGAAAGCTGCTTGCTGTGCCCTTCATAGAAAGTTCCCCAAGAATCCAGTTGTGCAATGCTACATTGGAGCTGATAGAAACATGGGGTCTCACAGACAACATCGTAGGCTTTGTATTTAATACCACATCACGCAATGGTGGCATCAACAAAGGTGCTGCGAAACTGATTGAAGAAAAACTAGACAAAAAGTTATTCTACTTCGCTTATCGCTATTACATATCAGGGGTAATAATTGGAAGTGCATGGGAGGCTGTGTTCAGCAAGGTCAAGCGTCCTGAAAACCCAATGTTCATCAATGTGAAAGAGAAGTGGGAGAAGTTGGATAAGGACTGCTCAAGAGCTCTGGTCATAGTTGAAACAAGACTTGAAACAAAAGAAGATAAGCACAATTGAAGTCGTAAGCAATTTCCTTAGAGGAAGCAAGTTCGAGGGCAGATTACAGAGAGGTGGCAGAGCTGTGTCTGGTCCTCCTTGGTGAGAAACTTCCTCAAGGTATCCACTGAGCTAAGCTAGGTGCCATTCACTAGGCCCGCTGGACAGCCAGGAACATTTACTCTATGAAGATGCTCATGTTTTCCAAGGGAAACATGACCACAACAAGGACACAATCTTCAAGCTGGAGAGGATGAACACGTTCCTGGCCTTATTCTACACCAGCCACTTGGTGACCACCACATCTGCTGCTGATGCACCTATCCATGACCTCCAGCTTATGAAGGACGTGCTGCAATACAAGCAGCATCAATATGACCTGGCAACCTCTGTTCTCATAAAAATGAACAAGCACCGCTGGTATCCGACCCAGGAGCTGTTGGTCATTTTGTTCAGCTCACATAACAGCATGACCAAGTCTGCAAAGGAGAAGCTCGCAGCCAAACTGTCAGAAACAGAGAAACCTGATAGCTACAGGAAAGGGAAGCCAATGTTTCCTGTCATTAACGCAGCTACATTTCTCACAGACCTGGTAGGGCCAGAGTCTCACTTTCTGTTTGATGCTCTTGGGGTGAAATTTGACTGGCTCACTACTTCTGCTGACACCTTGGAAATAATGACAGCTACAGGAATGCACAGAAGTTTGTAAGGTCGAGTAAAGTAACCAATGATGTGGCTGAGAGAGGCGTGAGATGAGTAAATTTGCGACTCATTTCACAACTGATCCAGAGCAGAGAAGCTGCTTACTACAAATTGTGGAGTACCACAGGAACAAATTTGACAGTTTCAAGAAAGTCACATTAAACAAGTGATAATACATGTATTAGTGACATCCTATCTGACAGTTTCTTACACAATATTTGTGTCAGTGCAGTGCTATCATACTGCCACTTTGATTTTTTCTCAAGACACAGACTTAATTGGAGATGTGTATCACCGTTGTCTTTACCTGTAGTAAGTTTAATTTGCATAGCATTGTACAGTCATAACTTGCCATCACATTTTGTGATCATCTTTACCAGTACTCAGGATGGTTAGCATTCAGTTTGTCAGAAAGTAAGAGCCATTCATTGTTTGTTATGTGTATGACAAAGTCATAGTGTTCTACTCAGTTGACTCATTTTGACTGCTAATTCGTACGAACTTAATTATGTTGGTATGCTATATCAAAAGCATCACTTAGAATAAACTTTAATTCCATAACACATGTTTGTAGAGTAAAGCTGTATAGACTATAGAGTAGCAGTTTTGAAGTAAAGTTGTGTACCACATGATGTCATCCTTTCCAAGCATCAACAATATGTATGTCATATCATGTCATATTTTACATCAGATAAATGTCCTTATTTTGAAATCGGTGTTTGAAGTGACTTTGAGGTTTTAATGTTTGCTTACATATTGACAAGAACAATATATATATATATATATATATATATATATATATATATATATCAAAATTTTTCGTTCGAATTTACATCTTCAAACCATTTATTCACTCTAAAATGTAAATTTAAATTTTTAATTACTCCTCCATTATTATTCATTAGCATTTAATCATCATCTTTCCATTTTAATTTTTATTATATTTATTTTTGAAACAGCATTTTCGGTATCCATTATTCCTAGTTATGCTTTCCGATATGTTCCATAAGAAGGGAGTAGAGGAGTTATATTGGGACAGACCCTAATTAACTGTTTTTGCTTTAAAAAAATGTAAAACAATGCTCTAATTGAGAGACAAATAACAAATTCCACCTTATCGTATGTAAAAAAAAATGTAGTGTTTGTTAAAAATCTTTTTGAAACACTATTTTTACTTAATTTCTGAGTGTTCTATAAGAAACCCTTGCCTAAAATGAATAAATATCTATAATAATGATCGATTTGAGACCTAATGATTATATTACTTTCTGTTTTTTTAGACGAATCAATGATTTTATAAATCATATACTTTATTATCTACTTCTTGTCTTCTCATTGACATGATGTAGGAACAAAACAATAATTCAATATTTTTCTTGTCGATTCTACTTCTCAATGTTAATTATGTGCAGAGATAAGATTTAAAGTCCTTTGAGGAAATGTTTGTTGATTTCGAAGGTTGTCGTGTCAATAATTTTAAATAATGTCTGCTTACTGGTCAAATTCATAAAGCTAAAATATTCATGATATATTTGAGAAATGGCCGCGACAAGGGTGTATTGACCACATTCAAGGGGTGACCTGATATTCCAGATAACATTAAAATATTTTTTCTTGTATTCATAGCAAGATTATTGACGTTTAAGAATCGGGATTATTCTGTAATGGGATTTTTTATGACATGAGAATTGAACACCTACTTTAAAACATTGAGGATTTTATACTTGTTAGATTAATAAAGGTTAATCCAAAACAATTGTTATAAATGTGTTCACAGCAATAAGGCAAAATTAAAAGAGATGTGATCAAAACTAAGTTTGCGTTTTTTTTAGGTGGATCTCATTTTATTCGTATTTCTTTGTGTTACGAATCTTTTAATTAATTCTATTTTCTAGTATTTTCCATTCAATTTCCCTCATTTTGAAGTTAATGATGCAAGTTAATGATGCAAATATTATCATTACCCTAATTATGTGAACGAAACTGTACATCTTTAACTTTGACTCAGCTTTTTCAGCCAGAGAGTTCTATACTCCTTCTCTGAATGTCGTGATAAAGATTCTGATTTGAATAATTCAGTTTTAAACAAAATTTACCGCATTTTTAAATTAAAATTGTTGACGTATACTCGATGAAGAGTTTCTTATTTACATTGTAATTAGTGGCCTTTTTGTCCATTGTCAACTAAAATTCTCACGCATGAATAATTTAAACTGAACAGAGAAAAATTATTTGAATCATGCGAAAAATTCAGATCAATTCGCTCATAAGCATTCAACTATTCATAATCTTCTGGGCTGATTCGTTAACCATATCATGAACTTATGTTTATTTAATTAACGTCTCAATACACTCTTCTTACACTTTACTTGCACCTTACAACTGATATAAGCTAGTATTAAATCTTAGTAAAATAAGGTCAAAATTTTAGAAAAATTGAAAAAAGCATTATCGAGTCACCTTTGACAATCATATTCATTCGTCAACTACGTTTATACATTTTAAGAAGTTAATCTAATATGCAAGGGATTTAATAAAAGTGAAAGAAACGTAGAGGACAATAAAAAAAACAAAATTAAATAAAACAGAAAATCAGGATTAACGATGTAGAAACATTTTTGAAGATCGTATTTGACAAGAAAGCAAAAATTCCATACGCTAGAAGTGTGAGACAAGAAACTATAAGAATAAAACTTTTGGAGCAATTTAAACAGTAAAACACTGGGATCTAGCTGCCAATCTAGTATTTGGCTTAAATTCATGAAGTCCAGCTAACATGAAGGAAAGTTTATCAGAACAATCACCATGAAAATATGAAAAATACATTGAAAACTAAGTTATGGTGGAGTAAAACAAATTGAAGCCTAGATGTTAGGTCAGGACCAATAACATTGCAGATCCTTTTTTAACATTTTCCAAGTGTTTCTAGATTCATAGCAGAAGCCCCAAATCAGATCCATATGTATAATATATTATAATATTTATCATATAATTTAATACTTTTTTCTCCATAATGAAAGAAAAACCGGCCAAATCATAAAATGTCAATTCGCTAACACGCCAACAAAGAATTTAACTACCTCAGAACTAAAAACATGCAGCTAATTGTTTACAATATTCGTAAATTCAATTTCATGACGTACCCTCCTTCTGCCTTTGTAGGTTTGACTCATATTTTATTTATTGTTTTTATTTTAGCTATGAACTAAACGATATCACCGATCAACTTTGATGCAAGAAACCAATCAGATCATTTTGCGTTGTTCGCATCTTGACCTTCACTATTTTACTGCTTCTCTTCTTCCGCCTCGACTATCTAGACGGCGCTTAATTTTCTATTCTTGCTTTGTTAAGATATTATCTTCAATACGCCAATAGTGTGAGAAACAAAATATTCGCGAAAGGTTTTAAAGGAAAATGAAAATTAACAATCACAGAAAAACGACAACAGCAACGATATTAATATGAATAACTTCATAATTTTAGTGATTTCTGTTCGTTTCTGCCGTCGGAAAATGTTTTCATTTCAGATAATGAATCGTTTCTAATTTAATAAGTGGAGGTAAAATGCTATGGGATGAAATGAGAAATTTTCAAAATTACGAGTAACAGGTCCAGGTGACACCCAATAGAATTGTCCTCTTATAAATCTGAGCTGGCTCTTGATTTCATCTTTTTTCAAGTATTCTTCGTAATTATATTATTACTAATGGCTACTATTATTGTTGATCCCAACATTCTTGGGGGTTTCTTTTCCTTAGCGTCATTGATTTACTTATATAGAGTATCTTTAATTTTTCATTCATTTTCATTATTCGAATTGTCTCTATTATTATTCTTCACCTTTTCTTTTTCATTTTCTTTACTACTTCCCCTTAATAACTATTTTCGGTGTTGTTAGGCCTGTAGAAATAATTCTTTTTTCTCCTAGGGTCATTTTGTTGTTGTTTATATTTGTACTTTTTTTTCAATAATAGTGTCGATAGTTTAGTAACGACAGTGATTAACTAGGAATAATTCACAGTAAGCTGAACTCGATCAAAAAGTAATCATAGGAGCAAAAACTAACATTAAGAACAGAAATGATTTAAGGACTATAAAATAGAAACTGTTGATCCTACCTGAGTAAGGAAACTAGACTTAAACAATTTAAAGAGAAACAAAACTAAATAATGGGTATTGATATCCCAATAAATCTTAGGAAAATATGACGACTTTACTTAAATTATGTCATATAAAGATAATACAAATTAAAAGATAAGGACAATGCAAAATATACCAACGATAAGAACAATACAAAATATCCCAAGATTGGATGAAAATTCAGACATTCGCACCCCAGATGGCGGGAATACCGAGAAGAGGTAATTTAGGGAGATCTGCAGCCGTTCGATTTTGGTGGCTCTCACAATCTAACAATGACTGCAACTCTAATCAATTCTCGAGTATTTTTTCCTTTGTATTCTTGCTGATTTTAGTACGGTTTTGTTATATTCAGCTCCTACTTTTAATGTTCTTTCAAAAGGCCTTTTTTATCTGTCTCAAATCTTCAATAATCTCCTTCATATTCCACATTTTGTAATTCTCTGTAAAAATTCACATATTTTCCCAGCTTTCCATCGCTTTCATAATAAAATCCACTGAAAAGTCTTTACTTATTTACAATGATTAAAGATACTGTGGATTAAGTAATCTATTTGAATTTGATATTCTCGGAGAAATGTGTTTTTTCTATTCGCTAGAAAAACTCATTTGATTTTTAAATATACCATTGGTATGCTCTATAAAATGTTGGTTTTGAGCGTTTCCATTTTCCTTGTTTCTTCCTTGTCTGTTAAATTAATTTCAATTGCCTGATTTAGTCCATATTATTAAAGTGTATGTTGTTATTCTTAATTTACTTTTCCGAGTCTACATAATTTCATTTACTGGAGATATTTCATTTTATATTTCATATTTTTTTAAAAAATTGTTAAATCGCCATTTATTTCCATTTTCCCTTCAGATTTAATTGTCTCACATCTGAATACCATATTTTAATCCTTTCATTTAATTAATTTGTTTAGGTTGTGTATTTTTCTAATTTGTGAGTCAACTGCATTTTTCTTTATTTTTTTTTGAATGTTTCACAATATAAAGATTTTACTACAATACCTTTCCGCAATTCTCATTTTTACTATTTTTGTGGGCCCGTATATTTATTCATCTTTTCAATTTGTATTTTCCAGTGACTAAGATATATTTTTCAGTGAGTAAAAATGATTATTTGTTGTTTTTTCATTTTTTTCTTAATATGTTTTTGTATTTAGATAATGCGTTTGCACGTTTCCCCAATAATTATCATGACTAATAACGGAACCATTCTTCGTTTTATAGACAGACTTCTTTAACACTAATTTCATTGTTTAGATTCAAATTCAGAAGAAAAAGAAATCATTTCTTTAAAATTATTTTTGTTTATTAGCTTGAACGCTGCTTTCATGTTTGACTTTTCTCGCATTTTTTTTGTAAAGCTCTTCTGATTTGTTGCTTTCTTGTTTCACGTTCTCTTTGTTTAGTCAACAATCACATTAAAATACGATCTTCCTTGTATGTCATAAAAGAAACAACTTCATGAAACATTGTTAACAATCACACTTGATTTGACATGAACATTTCCTATAGGTCAGGCGATTGCTGAATATTTGATAAAAACCAGTAATGTGCGCGGTTACCTTTTCATTTTCATTCTCTTTAGAAACATGTTCTCATTACTAAACAATGCAAATTCCGAATTTCATTTGAAAGCGTTGAAATCCTTTTACCTTTTTGCCTGTCCAGAAATCACATGTCCTGTGCATCACATTTGGTGCACAGGACATGCAAAAGTTATAGCACCAACAGAAGGCGTGGTTGGTGGGCCTAGTGGTCATTAGTCTATAACTGTTATATTTTCCTTCATAGAATATTTGTTTTTGTTTTTGATTTTGTTTTTGCTTTTGTTTTTTCATTTTTAGTCGTTATGCTCATTTTTGTGTTTAATCTTAATTCTGAAAACAAAAAGGACAAATAGAACTCGTTTAGCTTATTTTTTGTTAATCGTGTTATCAGTTTATATTAATATTTTTAACTCCATTTTTCGTTGCAATCTCTTTTCTCTTAACATATTTGTTTTTCGCATTAATTTTTCCTGCTTCTTTTATGTGCCCTTTCAGGGAGAGGTAGATCAGGGTTATCCACAATGCCCTCTTTTGTTTTTCTAGGTAACTTTTGCATTTTTAATATTTTTCTTTGTCTTTGTTCTGCCACTAATTCGCTCAATATTCGTTAAATATCTGTTATTGAAACCCAACCTTTACTGAGTATTGTAAAATTTTGGAAATCTCACTTACAAATCATGAACAAAATATTTCATTTTAAAAAATTACATTTGTTATTGCGTAATCTTTTACTGCCTCGTTCCACGACATGTAATCGATAGTCAACTTATCCTGTCTCTTAGTTTGCACTTTATATCTCTTCCACTTAACATATACAAATCTACAATCCTATTTACATGCACAAAAATTTACGAGATAAAAATATTAATCCTGTCTTTTTAGGGTCATTTCCAATGCTCTGATTTATTGCTTCATATAGTCCTTGACCATGTCTTGCCTGAGATTTCTGATAAAGGAAGATTTTCTGATACAGGAAGATTTTTCTTAGAAAGTTATTGGGAATATTAAGCTTAGAAATTTTTCTGAGAATGTGAGCAGTTCTCATGACCCCAATCTATTGTATCTCAGATAGTGACGGGTTTCCTGGAAGACTCTTAATCTGTCTATCCATATTCTTTTTAATAATTCTTACTACTCTTATTGTTATTGGAATAGTTGTTGTGTTTAAATACAACATTCTTCCAGGTACTTATATTTTGAAAGTTATTCAATTTTTTGGCGCTAATATTCTTTTTTCAAACCGGGTTGCCATGTTTGTGAGAAAACACCTACTTTTTTAAGTATTATTATTATTGTTATTTTTCATCATAATTCAATTTCTGCTATGGTCGCACTACTTACCAAGTCTGCAGGAAGACCTAAGGCAGGTTTTGTTGTGTTGCTATGGCTTCATTTCATGTTTTTTCCTATCTTCCTAACATCCCTACAAAGACAAAATTCTCCTTAGTGTGTGGGCTGTACTTAACAAGACAATTTTTTGTATATTTCTTAAGCTGGGGTTTCCAGGGATTCTTTCAATATGTTGCTTTGTTCCATTTTTTATCATTCCAAGTGCACCCACTGGTACGATTCTTGTTTTCAACTTTCACAGTTTTCAATTTCCAGGTCTTTATATTTTGACAGTTTTTCGAATTCCTTGGTTGCTGTGTTACAATCCGCTGGACAAGCCATATCAATTAATAGACAAGTTTTTTCTTTTTGGTTTTTAACAATAATGTCCTGCCTATTTGCTTTAATTTTTCTGTCTGTGTAGATGGTGTAATCCCATAGAATGATGACATCTTCTATTTCTGTAGCCAGTGCCGGGTGATGTTCATACCAGTGTCTCTTTACATATTTTCAATAGTGTTTGCACAATGTGCAGTGTAAATAATGCCTCACTCTATTGTAACGATTTTTATATTCATTTGGGGCAAGTACAGAACATCCAGAGATTAGATAGTCTATTGTTTCTTGGTATTTATCACGGAACCTGCATTTTGGATCCACATTATTATGTATAATATTTGCCTGAAAGTTCCTAGTGAAAAGATTTGGGTCTTGCGCTGCAAGAATAAAGCCTTCGGTTTCAGACTGTAATCCAGATGCACGTAACTATCGATGAGTATTAACTTTATCAACATTGGGTTTTATTATTAGCACGTTCTGAATCTTCCTCTCCTATCCGTACAAATGCAACCCTCTACATCGAGTGGTCAGCGGGCCTTGTACAGGGTGAAACTTATTGTAAAAAAAGACACATTATAGATTACGAAAAAGCATTTGAAAGGAATAGCACGTACATCTATCTGAACTGCTAGGAAACCCCGATCTATAAAGGATGTTAGAATAATTCAGATGTTATACTGGCATCAAAAAACCTGCATACCTAAATAGAAAGTGATATAAAACAAGGATATGTCTTCACCCCCAATTTATTCAACGTCTACATCGAGACTGTTCTAAGAGAGCTGAAGAAACCTCCAGGATTTATTATCGGTTGGTGTAATTATAATAATATAACATACGCAGATGACACTGTTGATAGCCGACATTGAAAGAATACTGCAGAACCTTCTAGGCAGTGCAATAAATAAAAAATGATCTAACCAGCGACTGCAAGAAGACAAATTATGTTCATCAGCAAAAGAAAAAGTCCATGTTGTGAGTTACAAATTGTGGATGTCAACATTGAACAGCGACAGAATTTTAAATAACTTAGAAATGAAACAGAGGTTGAGAATGTGACACACAAATTCGAACAGGCATTGGTCTAGCGAGAGATGCATTACAAAAGATAAGCAAAGTGCTGAGAAACAGAAAAGTTACGTTAGAAACAAAAAATAAGAGTCCTGAAATACTATGTGATATACATCCTCTTAAATGGCAGGGAGTACGGATTAGAATACTGGAGGCAACAAAAATGATTTTCAGAAAGGATACTGAGAATTCTTTGGACGGAGCGAAGTAAGTACCGATGTATGAATAGATGTCAGAATGGCAGGGCGTAACTTTAGCAAAGAGAAAACTGCTTAGGAACACAGGGAATATGAAGTTTTGGCGAGCCATGATCGCCCATCTCCTGAAGAGACACGATGCACAGAAGAGGTGACTGAAACATAGATTTTTTTCATCATTCTATTTTTCTCTTTCATCGCCACCTGGGATTATTATGATAATCGTTATATATTGTCATTTTCCTTGTCAGCAATATTTTCTTAATAATTACTGTCATTATTACTTTTTTCTCTCGATTGTCGATATTGCCACTGTTGTCTTCACTATCCATCTTGTTATTAATTAACCCCACTGGTGTAATCATTAATAATAATATTAGTGTTAATTAAACGGTTCATAAAATCAGTTTTCATATTGTGTAAATTGCTCGAAATATCTTTGATTATCATCGTTATAATTGTTAATGTCTTTGTTATCAATTGCACTTTCTATGTTGAGAAAATCTTTCTCGTTCTAGGCTTTGTTACTATTAATATTAATAAATATGTTGATAGTTTTGTTATCAGTATTAATTTAAATTTGCCATTAAACGAGACAATGTTGAAGTCGTTTAAAAGACTTTCATTATTACTGTTTCAAGATAATTCTTCTTCAGGTTCTCTATTTGTATCACCTCTTTCTTGCTTCTCTCTTTAAATTTTTGTTTTTCACACTGATTCTATTATTTTATTTTGTATCTTCCCTTCTACTTTATTTATTTATTTATTTATTCTTTCTTTCGCTCATGTGTATAGAGAGAAGGGAAGACAGTGTGAAATGAAAAGAAGAAGCATATTATGAAAAAGGAAAATATAAGAGGAGGGGATTTTTTATACTCTTAGATTAATAAATAAGCTGAAATTAGTCACATGGATCTAATCATGCTTATAACACTCAAATCTAATGTCATGAGAATCATAGGCGCTTTCCCAAATCATTTTTAAAATAGTGTGCGCAATGATTTTTCGATTTCCTTTTATTTTTCTTCTAATTCTAGTAGGCATCTCTGGCGGATCAAATATATTCACACCGAATTTATAAGCAACACAGTCTGTATAATCTCGATGCTTTATTGACTCTGTAGCATTTCCTCTCACAAAGAGAACTTAAAACAATTTATATATCAATTTAGTCTTAATTATCAACAATTAAACCAACAACGACAATTTCATCGAGTAAATAAATACATGGTCATGTTCTATTGTGATATACTCATAATTATTTCTAAGGTAAAGAGAATAACTGAGAAATTTGAATCGGAAAACAAAAAAGAAAAAGATATTAGCACTGAATATAGCGTCGACTATTATGAGACTTAGGAAGTACACAAGGTAGAATAATGAAAGATTGACTAATAGACAAAAGGTTGCAATAGAAATGATTGAAGAACGAATGGTACATACACAAACCAAAATATGTTCTAAAGAATAAAAAACATAAAATTAACTGTGACATATTATATAATATAGAGAAGAGACACCATAAAGGTAAATGTCGTTTGAATGAAGGTAGATATAAACTCATCAATAACAAAAGATAATAAATTATAAAATGTTGTTAAATGAAAATAAACATATATTGAAATGAAAAATGTTTTAGAAAGATGAAAAATAAAAGGATTTTGTTAAGCTTTTTCCACTGGTTTCAATAAAAACTTATAATTCTTCATCAAATTATTTAAGTTGAAGATCCGCTTTGTCTAATTCTTGTGTCCATGAGTTATTATTATCTTACACTAAAAAAAGAAGATACTCGTCTGAGTTTATCAATGTTTTGGCGCGTACTTCAGATATATCTTGTATTTGGCAACTTTCAGGCATTTCAAAAACATTTATTCAATCCACGAGGGTAGATGAGAGTAATTACGATCGTTGTTATTAGTGCCCATTTTCTAGGGCCCATAAGATTTGTTATTTTCTCATATTTTACAATCAGTTAAAGTATCCAAAACATTTTTCTTTGTCGATTTTTATGTATTTGTCTTGACTGGCTAGAAGGTGATGAAATCTGAAAATACCAAAGAGTAAACGAGAATTTCCCTATTTTCAAAAAACTTTTTATGTAGTCGAATTTCCCAGTGACATACAATACTTTTGAAGATTTCTCACGTGTTATTCTAGAGTAATATCTGGACGCATTTTATGAAGTTAAATTTCTCACAAATTTTTACTGCTTTTCCCAGTAATAACCAAAGGATTTGCTGAAGTATTTTTCTACAAAATTATATATATATATATATATATATATATATATGTGTGTGTGTGTGTGTGTGTGTGTGTGTGTGTGTTTGTACATATATATATATATATATATATATATATATATATATAAACATATATTTCAGAAGCTTTGAACGATGACCGTTCCAAATTACAATAAGAAAGTAAGAAAATTATAGAAAACTCTCCATATTTGACAACTGATTGACTAAAAATCTTTTCAAATAATCATTTAATTCGACAATCTTTGATTGATACTCAACTGAGTTAAAGATGGGAAAAGATGATTGTCATTTTTATAAATGGCCATAGCTTTCTCTGCTAAATGTTAAATTGTTTAGTAAATTACTTTCTTCAGGCTCCTCTACCATTATAATTTCTATGATGATGTTGTTCTGAGAATCTCAGGCTGATTTCAGCATTGTAATTACTCTGTCCCTGAAAATGTATTTTTGCAGTTATCTGTTTTATATCACAAATGAACTATTCTTAAAACCATTCTCGTTGACCTGAGTAAAACATTTTTTTCATTCGCCCCTTATTGAAGTTTACAATCACGCTGTTGAATGGGAAATATTCTATTTACAATTCCAATTTGACGCCGAATCACTGCCAAATTTATACTGATGAAAAACACACTCAGTTTTGACATTTGACACTGCCTTTGTCTCTTGAATATATTACAGAAGCATGCATTATCATTTCTTCATAATAATGTGTTAGTCCGAAGAAGTTAGTAACTGAGAAACCCATCACCTCTCTCATTATTCTAATGTTCTTATACGTTATATATATATTGGGTGTTTGGGCTGAATCTGACAGAATCTAATGTTTTTATTTTTTATGATTGGTTTGGAATATCTGTAAACGGTGAACGGCATTGTGACACCTAATCACTACAGTTTTAGACGTGTCAAAATTAACTGACATAGACTAGGGGAAGTCAACTGAATATTTGAAAAGGGTCATTTGTATCTTGATGATTTGTGCCGGGTATCAAAATACCGCAATGCTGACAGCTGCTTAATGTTCTCTGAACACCGAAAAACAATAATACGTGGAATGGAGAACTGCAACGGAAACTACGAGGCCGTGTCTTGAAGGAAATAACACAGATTTTCTGATTGCCTCAATATACCAATAATTCATCCAACATTTTCAGAAGTGATGGAAGACACAGGAAAGTGAAGGCCGGCTTTGGCTCGGGAAATGGATGTTGCAATTTACACCATGAACCTGGCCTTTCATAAGAACCTCCGATACCAGTCATACAATAGGTGTAAAGGTCAACTCATTTAACAAAAAACTCTTTAGAAAATTATCTGACAAGGACAAAAAGTCCCGAAAAAGGTGAAATATCCAGTTAAGTCAGAGACAGTCTGATTCTTCTCTGACGAAAAGATTTTTTGTCAGGACCAGCTGTACAACAGATGGCCTATAATCCATATAACGTTCCTCGTGTCATGAAGACCAAGTTTCCAAGTTGATGCTCTTCAGTGAGAGTGATGTCATGCCACCTCACTTGTTTGAACAGAGTCTCAAACTCAATTCAGATGGTTATGTGGAGTTACTGAACACGGTTGTCAAGCCTTGGGTGAAGAGAGTAGCTACTAGAAATCTATATGTGTGGTAGCAATATTCAAGAAGAGTCAGAAGTAGTTGTCAGATATTTTTCAGTGCTTCACCAGCCAAAACGTCTGGCCCCTAACTTCCCTGATTGTAATCCTATGGATTATTATGTGTGGGGCTCGGTTGAGAAAGACACCAATGAGGTGCATGTAACACCACCAATGCCTCCTTAATCCTGATCGGCATGATTGTAGAAGCATTTGAGACTTTCGCTACAGACATCATGAAGACTGCATGGGCAAGATTCTGGATTCGGATTGTTAGATGCTAAAGATGCCCTCTTTGAGTAAATTGTCTTTTGATTATGATAACCTGTATACCACTTTTCTATTTTTACAATAAATTTGATTTTTGCTTAGATATTTACTTTGTTTCTAATAAAAAATTGTCAAATTTAGCCCGAACACCCTATATATATACATATATAATTACGTAATTTATATATGTGTGTATGCGTCTATATACTATATAGTTATGTATATTTAGATATCAATATTTTGAATGACATACATATATATATATATATATATATATATATATATAAAGTGTGTGTGAATATATATGTATATTTATTTATATATGCGTATATATATATTTGTTTATATATATCTACATATAAAAACAAATAAAAAGTATATATAAGCCAACAAATGTAGAACCATCTACAAAATGGACACGAACGACTAAATGAATTACTTGAAATAGAAATCACCAAGTTGTATAAAACCGCCAGCAACTATATGGAAAACAACATAAAAAGAAACAAAAATATAGCCACCAAACTAAAACTAAACAACAGGATCAAACAACTACTGAAAGCAGAACCATTCTTGAAACTGAAAGATCATAATGATAACTTCTTAAATAAATTATCATACATATTAGTAAACCCTAAGAAAATCAACACAGGAGAAATAAGCAAGCAAAGAGAAGAAATATGTTCAAAATTAGGTGTACACTAAAAATAAACCAATGAAAAAGCTCAAAAGAAACAATCAATTTGTTTAACCACATCAACAACAAAGAGGAATGCACATTTGTATAAATGGACATAAAATACTTCTACCAATTTGTTGTGGATTCTTGTTGAGAAACCACACAAACTAATAAATAACAAAAGCAGATATGGAGATAGAAATGTGAGTTATATTGAACAAAAATGTACAAACTCGAACACGGGTTAGTCAATTCAGGAATACTAGGAATATTGTTAGTAGGAATCAATATATACAATCTTGTAGTAAAGAAGTATGTCCGGGTCTGTCAGTTAAGTGCCATACGTGAAACACGCTAGGGCGATCATGTCTTGAAATAGTCATGACTGAATGGGCAGAAGATTATCCCGCAGTAGGTTGCCATTGCTTTCTGCGGTAGACTGGTTGCCAGCCAAGACTATAGAACCCAATCTGTCCTGTTATTTAATCCATAACTGGAAAGAAGAGACGTATGAATACCTTTCCCAAGGGTATTTGCGCGTAAATGAATGCACTGACTTCAACTGGAATTCGAACTCCGCTCCCCGATTTCTCGTTTCGAGCCGATATACACTGCACCACAACGCACATCCGGGTAATGAGTCCATATATTTACTGACCAACTAGCGGCGGTACAACAACTCAACTCTACAGCTATCTTTGACAATCACTATATTTAGTTGTCCCTCCCAGTAAGGGCAACATGTGACACATGGTCAGTTTATGACTGGGATTTCCGGGCTATATGGCCCGGACAAAAAATACCTGTCTGTTTTTGCCCAGTCGTGCTTCTACCCTTCGGCGGAACCACGACTGGGTTATTGCTCTCTACTCGGAAGCAGAGAGCGCCCTCTGCCCGAAGGCAGAGAGCTGACAGTGAGAAATGCCGCCGCAGCGAGCAAACGCTTTGGCAATCACTGTATTTACTAGCCTTCCCACGCAAGGCCGGATGTGACACATGGTCATTTTAAAGTGGGTATTCCCGGCCATATAGCCGGGCCAAAAAAATGTCTGTCTATTTTTACCGAGTCGTGGTTCTACCCTTCGGCGGAACCACGACTGGGTTTGTACTCTCTGCTCGGAAGCAGAGAGCGCCCTCTGCCCGAAGGCAGAGAGCTGACAGTGAGAAATGCCGTCGCAGCGAGAAAACGCTTTGACAATCACAACCGTTTTCTGAATAGTCAGGATTATATGTACACATCAGACGTGTCCATTCTTATGTGAAAAAAGGGGTGCTCCCCAACACCCCCTCCATAGCGTCTTTTTTTGGAAGGAGCTAGTGTTTTTTTGTTTTTTTTTTCGCTTGGGATCTAATATTCTAATATTCTCAACAGCTTCCAAAATATTTCTGTTTTTCATCGCGATGTTTTTTGAGGATGACGAGCTTGGTTCTTCATTCCTTCTTTGTTGGTTGATGTGTCTCACTTGTTCGCCTGGTTTGCAGGTTTTTCTCTTAACTATCGGTGTAATAAATACAGGTTTCTTTTGAGCGATTTCTGTTGTGAATACCTCTTTTCAATTCTGAAGTTTCTGTCGTCACGTGTTTTATTTTTTTACAAGACAAGTTAATGGGTAAATGCCATATATTAAATTTCCACATCCAATCCGTTCCTACCAGGTTATGTGTGATTTTTGTCATATAGATTTTTAGTTTTTTGTTCTTTCCTTGAAGTTTTACACTCACGATAATTTCGCCTTCCAATTTTATTCTTTTTCCTGTTACAGATTTAGCAATAACATGGTCGGGCAAATACCATCCACCACATCTGTAGCATGCAGAAGGGGAGCTTGTTTTTTATTGGATTCTTGTCAAACGTAGTTTTGTATCTCTTTTCTTTGTCATTATAATCTTGTTTTGCTTTTGGGGAGGGTACAAAACGTAAATTTATCTTTACCTTTCGAATGTGCGCGACTCCTGACTCTTCGGTGTCCTTGCTAACTTTCTTTATACTGGGGCATTTCTGGCAATCTTCTGACAGTTTTTGTAGTGTTAGACCTGGCTCGTTTTGAAGTTTGTTCAGCATTCGTTTTCTCATTTCGCTGCCTTTAGCAGCAACTAGTCCGTGGACAAATATGAGACACTTGAAATTGTCTGGGGTTAGCTCCGACAATTTAAAATCGTCACAGTGTTTGTTGACGATAGCTGCGAATTTAGAATGGTCATCGTTTTCGTCTTTTCTGAGATTAAGGCACTTCCACCTTTTATGAAACAACGAGATTTTGGGGCTAAATAGCTCAGTGAAGCCTGTCACTGCCACGTCGAACGTTAAATTTTCGTCTTTTTGGGGAGAATATTATCTACGAACTTAGTGTGTCCGTCCGTACCTAATTTTCTGAGTAAAACCCATAGTTTTTTCTTTTCACTCCAGTGCTGGCAGTCGATATTGAAATATCTTCATATCGACTGTAGTATTCTGCAGAATGTTTGTCTTCCTCGATTGAGTATTTAAAAGTTTCAATAGCATTCTATACAGCATCTTGCAAAAACGTCTCCCCCTTTTCCGTATTCCTTTCTAGTGCTGTACTTGTTAATTTTAATTATAGTTCTTGTAATTCTCATTTTCTTTCTTCATTTGCCTTTTCTATTTAGTTTTTAACATTTTCCTTTTGCATTTCTATTTGTCTTTTTTGTATTTCCATATGTCTTTCTTCATTTGCTGTTTGCATTTCCATTTGTCTTTCTTCTAGTTTATATTGTCTTTCTTCACGCCTCTTAATAATTTCCAGTATTCCTTTCTGAAAATCCTCCATAATTTGCTGTTTCGATTCCATGAGGGGTTGGATTTTTTAGCTATTGCTTTTTAGCAATTAATTTCGACAGTTTTTTTCCTTCTATCTCTCTGTGATAGTGTCGCCAAATTGTGGTTCGAATCCTCGTAGCGAAATTTGTTAAAGTGATTCAGGGAAAGTTCATCACAATTTTGTTGTGCAACTTGTGCACGAATCTACTTCGCCAATTTGTTGTTGGCAATTCCTCTTATGTGAGTTTCAAGATCCTCGACGCTAATTTGTTGTTCCTTGGGGTTGTACGTGAAAAACGTATCTTTTCGCCGCTTGAACTTTTTCGAAATCCTTTGTCGTCAATTTGTTGTTGGCGTATTGACATGGAAACGTATTTTTCCTCCGCGTGAACTTGTTCGAAATCCTTCGTCGCCAAGTTGTTGTTAGCGACTGACGTGAAAAACGTATTTTTCCTCCGTGTGAATTTGTTTGAAATCATTCCTCGCCAATTTGTTGTGGATTCTTGGATTCACAAACTAATAAATAGAGGCACATCCCTTGTTCCCTGTTTAGGATGTGGTTTCCGGCTTTCTCTTTTCCAATCTTTTCACTTTTCTTTTTTTTTTTCAATTGGAGTAAATAGACTAAATTATCGCCCGGTTCACACTCCACCCTCGTCTATTGAACAGGTGTAGAGGCTCATCCCTTGTTTAGGATGTGGTTTCCGGCTTTCTCTTTTCCAATCTTTTCACTTTTCTTTTTTTTTCAGTTGGAGTAGATAGACTAAACTATCGCCCGATTCACACTTCACCCTCGTCTATTGAACAGGTGCAGATGCTCATCCCTTGTTCCCTATTTAGGATGTGGTTTCCGGCTTTCTCTTTTCCAATCTTTTCACTTTTACGTAGCCTCCTGCACATCAGTGGCGTTACCGCCTTGCTCGGGGTGATATGATTGCAAAAAAAGAAAAAAAAAGCAGATATGGAGATAGAAATGTGAGTTATATTGAACAAAAATGTACAACCTCGAACACGTGTTAGTCAATTCAGGAATACTAGGAATATTGTTAGTAGGAATTAATATATACAATCTTATAGTGAAGAATTATGTCCGGGTAATGAGCCTATATCCTTACTGACCAACTAGCGGCGGTACAACTACTCAACTCTACAACTACCTTTGACAATCTCTGTATAGGCAGGATTATATGTACACATCAGGCGCGTCCATTCTTATGTGCAAAAAGGAGTGCTTCTCAACACAATCTATCAAAGAACGCATACTGAATGTAATATAGATGTAATATATAAACATCACGAACGAAGACCTAAACATAATCAAAGACTGTAGAAGCTTTATACTACACCACAATATGGTTGAAAAAAGCACAACACTGACAACAACAATGTCAATAAAGATTACAACTTTGATGTAACAATGAGCAGCTACGATTACTCATTTTATATGAATATTGAACAGGTGTAGAGGCTCATCCCTTGTTCCCTGTTTAGGATGTGGTTTCCGGCTTTCTCTTTTCCAGTCTTTTCACTTTTCCTTATTTTTTTTCAGTTAGAGTAGATAGACTGAACTATCGCCCGGTTCACACTCCACCCACGTCCATTGAACAGGTGTAGAGGCTCATCCCTTGTTCCCTGTTTAGGATGTGGTTTCCGGCTTTCTCTTTTCCAATCTTTTCACTCTTGCGTAGCCCCCTGCACACCAGTGGCCTTACCACCTTGCCCGGGGTGATATGATTTAAAAAAATATATATAGGAATACATATCATCAACAAATTAACAAACATAATGAACAAAAAAGACATTGGTTTATGTTTAAGTTTATAATCTTAAGAAACTGTAACGGTAGAACAACAAAAAATAAGAAAACAATAGATAAAGAATTTCAATACACAAGGATTCACATTACCCATAAAATCAAATCTAAAAATAGTAAATGTTTTAGATATAACATTCAATTTAAACAAGAAGACATACAAACCACACAGAAAAGTAAACAACAGCCCCATATATAAATCAACAAAAATTCTAACCACCTCCGTAATGTATTCAAACACATACCTATACCCATAAATAAAAGAATATTAACGAATTACAACAATACTAAGATATTCAATAAAATGAAATAAAACATAAGGATCAGCATTAAGAAATTGGAGTTATTAAAAAAAGCTGGAATACACAAACCAAACAAAAACAACAGAAAAAAAAACAATATAATATGTTTTAACCCGACATACAATAACAAAATAAAAACAAAAATAGAAAAAATATTCTTCCTAATAATCGAAAAACACTTTCCCAAATCAAACCAACTATTAAAAATCATCAACAAAAACACAGTCAAAATTAGTTACAGCTATATGGACAACATGGAAAAATTAATAATGAAACACTGTCAAAATACATATGTAGTTAAAAAGAAAATAACATCACCACCAAATTAAATGGGAAATCATAAAAAGAGCACCTCCACGCAATAGCAATAGCAGAAACTTCAAAATATGTTTGAAAGAAAAATTAGCAACAATTATCTTTAAAAAGTAAAGTAAAATATTACACAAAAAAGACTAGATAATGGGGAAATATATACATTCAAATAAGTACTTTGCTACTTAAGTACAAACACAAACAGAAAGAAAAACAACACGAAACGCAACCCCAGTACAAGCACAAAACTACCAAATATACATACAAAAAAAAAACTGCATAAACACTCAATCACTAGCAAGCAAAAAAACAAATAACACGGCAAGAAACCAGAAAGAAAGAAAGAAAGAAAGAAAGAAAGAAAGAAAGGAAACAACACGATAACACAACAATCACTAAACGGTAAAAAATTGCAGACTAAGCCTTCAAAGAAATATACATACACACAAACATCAATGAAAAAACACACACACATAGACACATAATCATGACCTAAATAATTACGCGAGCATATACACTGGCATAATAAAACAATAAAAATAAAAACAATGATAATAATAAAAATAAAACAATATATATATATATATATATATATATATATATATATATATATATATATATGTCCAGTTCGTAAACGGCGAGGATAATCCAAGAAAAATCACTTAATATAAAATATTAAGTGTTATATCTATATAGAGAGCTCAACGGATATTATCTAGAGCAATATGATATTTATAAAGGAAAACTCAACACATCATTTAAATTGGTTATAAATTATAATTCATTTTGATGAGCTTAATTAGTTCATTTTATCAGACCACACAATATTCCTTCCATTTGGTACAAAAAATTTTGCCGGAATAAGCATTTTCTTTAACTGAAGAGAAAGATAAAAAATAAAAATAAAAAAAGAAGAAGGAAAAAAGAGAAAAAGGAAAAGAGAGTCAGGACAGAGGTATTGGCGTCAGATCAGCTGGGGGTATTCAGACCAGCCGTGAAGATGGTGACCGCTAAGTCATTAACCGTTTATTTCTAATTCTATGGATACGTGTGTATGTGTAACCCCATAAATTAACCTACCCATGTACACTAACTTATAAGCATAAACACATATACGCACATACCCACATATGCATACAAATGTGACTGTGTTTATGCTTATACACACTTACCGACCTACACTTCTTTATGTTTACGTACGGATCTTGTGTTCGTATACTTACATATATACACTTAATAAAGACGGGATTTCCGCGCGTATAAATAGTGTTATATATATATATAAGTATGCTAGTAATTCTCACACATACTACCAAAATACGCATATATTTTCATACTTACATACATCCTTACATTCATACGTTTATATACTCATAAATGAGTTCTTCGTACATACATTCATCTATTTATATCCACATACAATTATTGTGTTCACACACTCGCAATTTTATGAGCAGCTGATTCACGCATACAATTATACACATTAATATATATATATATATATATATATATATATATATATATTGTGTGTATTTTGGCAACATTTTTTTCATTAATGCAGGTTTCATTGAATAGTATAGACAAGTTTTGTCTATTAATTTTGTGTAGGATCCGTTCATACCGTCTGATATACTTGATGGTGATGTCGTTGAAAGACAACAAAAAATCACAGTATTTGTTGAATTTTTTATCGGGTCTAAGCTTTCGGCTCACATAAGCCATTATCAAAGAGTAAATATTAACACACAGTAAATATAGAACATTTAAGCTATTAACAATAAAGATAATTGAATTGAAAATATAAGTCCATCCCTACCGTGGCGGATGGCCGAAGACAGTGACAAAATAGTGGTGTTATGGTCCCTGGTCTGATTACAGACATTTGAGTACGTTGTTGGAAATATCGAAATTGATTGTATTCAAACCAGGTTTAAATTGTTTAATGTAGAGTGCTTCGAGGAACTAAAAATCTTGAATAAGGTCTCCGTGTTGAGACTGAAGACCCAAGGGAAGATGATTGAAAGCATAATGTCGCTGTTACTAGTGATCACGCTAAAATCCATGTTTTTGACTGGGTATATCATTCATCTCTTTCCAAATCGCCCGCATTATCCTGAGATTGACACCCAAACGTTTTGAAATGCTCGTATTAGTGCTTCCGGCGCGAATGTCAAGCAGTACAGCATGTCGTTTCTAAATTCTTGGCGGAGTGAAGTGCGTCATCGTGATCTCTTTTTCACAGAAGGTGCCCAACTTAACTATACGTGCAATCGACAAAATAAAAACCTAAACGAAACAACGCGCATGCGCGAAATTTAAAATATACAATGCGACAATTTACACGTCGCAGACTTTGTGTTTGTATATATATATATATATATATATATATATATATATATATATATATCGAAATAAGTTAATAGGCTACCGAAAAGAAATCTTACAAGAACCGTTCTCATTTTGCATTCATCACGGCCTGTTACTAGTAAGTCGGCAAAATAAGGTAAATTATAGCTTTAACTAAATCCTAAACGACATTTCAGTCAAGACGGAAGGAAAAGAAATTCTGGAACGTTGAACATTTGATCAAGCAGTGAAAGATTTTATGAAAGGCACCGTTCAAAAAAATCCCATAAAATGAAACAAAATGCAATCAAAAAACATTTTGCAAAAAATAAATTTCATAATTTAATCTAGAACGGAAATAGGAGTTATTAATAGTCTAAGGGGTCTAAAGGGATTCTATCAGCTAGACTGAAAGTTTTATCATGCTACAAATTTTGAATGCTTTATTGCGGTATGATTTTGATAAAATAATATATATATATATATATATATATATATATATATATATATATATATACTTTAATCCAAGCGGAAAAAGCAGGAAGGTAAATTCCAAAAACCCGATCCTAATTAATATTAAAATTTTGTTTTAATATTAAAAAATGATACAGGAAGAGAGCTCCATGTAATAAAATATTACAGCGCAAATATAAATTAAGTAGGATTAATTCAAGGATGTTGAATGACCATTTCGATATATTTTTTATATGTATGTGTGTATGTGTGCATATGTATAATGTATATATATATGTGTGTGTGTGTATGTGTGTATGTGTGTACATATGTGTTAGTGTGTACATATATATTGTGTGTGTGGATTTTTTTGTATATGTGTGTACATATATGTGTGTCTATGTGCATGTATGTGTATATACGTATATAAGTGTGTGTATGTAATTGAATGTATGTGTGTGTGTGTATGTATGTATATATGTATTCATAATTGAAGAATTGTGTGTGTGTGTGTGTGTGTGTGTGTGAGTGTGTACACATATATGTATGTATAATTGTAAATGAATTTTTTTTTATACCTAGCGGTATCTTTATTTAGTTTAAATTAAATGACCTAATTTTGCAAAAAAATTATTTTAAATCCTATATCTTTTTATTTCCTTTAAAAATAATTATACCTTTTTAAGTAAAAGGCCTTTTTCTAATACTTCAACGTTTTTGGGAAGTTAGGTTTTTGAATATGTCCAGCGTCTGTAATATATAAAAAAAATTTTTTTCTTTCTTTTCTTTTTTCCCTCCCTTCCTTTATCTCTCTTACCTCCCACCTTTTTCCGTTTTGCTTAACCTAATATCATTTCAACACGCCGTCTGTTCCTTTTACGTTACAATTCTCTTTCCTTTTTTGCGAACCCAGACGATGCCAATTTTTCTTTTCTTGTTTATTTAATTTATTTTATTTTATTTTATTTTTTATTTTTATTTTTCTTTCTTTTTAATTTTTTTGCAAATCTATTTAAAAAGGAAAAATATACTGATTTTTTCTCCAGTTTCAGAAAGGATTTTTTTGTTGCTGAGGTGATGTGTTATCCCCTGGGGGGATTTCATATCGAAATGCGAAATAGTCATTCAACATCCTTGAATTAATTCTATTTAATTTATATATATATATATATATATATATATATATATATATATATATATATATAATTTATGGACATAATTAACACGGTGTTCAAGGTGTCAGTTTCACGCCTCAAGGTCATTTGTCGATAATCCTTTGGTGACGTCTTTATACAGAGCAAGATGGATGAATTGAGGTTTAATTTACGGAAAATAAAAATAACACAGACAGTTTATTTTAACACATATATTTAGCAAAATAACACAAAAATAACTTTAAATACTTTTGCATTTAAAGTAAATTTATTCAATAAAATCGACATTAGCTCCAACCATGGCCTCCAGGCAATTTTGGAATATCCTACATCTCTTTAAGGTTGTAAACGCTGCTATAATCCTAGCCTTCAGTTCTTCTTTGGTGTTGCAAGGAATTTTGTTGGCCCTTCGCTCATACAAAATAATGAGTGGGGTTTCTGTCTGGGGAGTTAGGTGACCAGAAATAATAGGGGATCTGATCGCAGAAATTGCTGAAAAAACATAACTCGGCTCTCCTGCTTCTTTGACATGGTGCCGATTTCCAGCCTCTTCCAGCAGCCACCCCATTAACACACGGCAGCATTACATCCTGAAGGCACTTGATGTAGAACTACATAATGAGTCTAAAGCTCTGTCGGAAGATGAATGGAGATAACATCGCTATCCCTAGTAATCACTCCAAATATTTTCGTAATCACCATTAGACTAATCCAACTCTTTCTGAATCCTCTGCACTGTCGTCCAGATGGCACCCAAACACTCTAAAATATTTGTATTGGAGCTTTTGGAGTGAAGCTAATCAGTACAAAATGCTGTTTTCAAATTTCTGGTTTAGTGAATTGCGTCATGTTGCACTTGATCCTACTATAATATGTAGTATTGCGCGAAATTAAAAATATAAAATGGCAACAATTTGCCCATCGCAACATCTGTGTGTGTGTGTGTGTGTGTGTGTGTGTGTGTGTGTGTGTGTGTGTGTGTGTGTGTGTGTGTGGATATATATATATTTTTTTTTAATCCAAAAGGAAAACCAGGAAGGTAAATCCCAAAAACCCGATCCTAATTAATAATAATATTTTAATATTAAAAAATGATACAGGTGGAGGTCTCAATGTAATTAAAATTACAGAGCTAATTATAAAATAAAATAAATTTCGAAGTTCAAAACCGTTGAATGATCATTTCAACATGAAATCCCTAAGAGAGATTGCACATTTAAAAATATTTTAAAACAGATACCCAATATAATAAATAATAGCATTAACCATTTATTATCAAATATCAAAACTTTCAATGAAAGTAAAGATATTTACAACAAGGCCCTTCAAAAAAGCGGATTTAAGAACAATTTAACGTATAAAAAACCTACAATAGACCCCGAATCATCTGATACAAAAAATAAAAATAATTGGAGAAAAAGAGAGATAATTTGGTTTAACCCTCCATACTGTAAACTAATAAATATCAATATTGGTAAATACTTTCTCAAATTAGTAGACAAACATTTTAATAACAGCAATCCTCTATGAAAAATGTTTAATAGGAACGCTCTAAAAATTAGCTACTCTTGTCCCCTTAATATGGACATTATAAATTCTCATAACAGGCAAATTCGAAAGGATTTATGTAATACTGACTCTGGGTTCGGAATTTTAAATGAATGCAATTGTAGCTCCGTGGATGCCTGCCCGGTGGAGGGCAAATGTAAATCCACCCAGGTAATTTATGAAGCTCACATTTCACCATCAGACAACAAGAAAAATTACCGGACTTATAGTGGTATGTCCACAGGGCCTTTTAAGCAAATATTTTACAATCACAGGTATTCTTTTTCAAGCTCGGGTCAGAAATACCAGACAGCCATTTCACGGAGATTCTGGAAAATGAAGGAAGAAGGGCTGAACCCTGTAATTAGTTGCAGATTGATAGTTTCAGAACGAATTCCAAGAAATTTTCATGATAGGTGCGATCTGTGTCTGCAAGAAAAAATACTAATATGAATTTTAGAAAAGAATTCATTAGTAAATGCCGCCATAAGGCGAAATTTGTGAACATTTAAAATTTAAATTCTAAATTCAATTTTTAGGAGAGAAAATATAAATTAAATTGTTTTTGATTGATTTATTAATTAATTAAATTTTTGAATAGTAAATTTGAACCCTTCTACCTTCCTCTTCCTTTCTTCTATTAATATCTACCTTTTATGAAGTACGGATACTTATACTAACTTAACACCCAATCTGCAAGTATCTATATATATTTTTTCCCAGCACGTAAAAAAATTTTTTAAGAAATATTTTTTTAAAAAAATGTTGCTAATTTTTTTAATAAATTTTATTAATTTTATTTTTAATTTAAATCTAGGTTTATAATTAAATAAATAAATACATAATTAATCAGTTGAATTTAATTAAATTTAAATAAATCATATATCAGCTTTTCCTCACCCAATAAAGTTTTTTCTAAAAATCTTTTTTCTAATACTTTAACCCATTTATTAACGCTAGTTTTATAAGCACATCCCTAGCGTCTCTACGAATATGAATTTTTTTCCCTTTTTCCTCCCTCTCTTTACATTTTGTTTAGCTCACTTCTCAGTCAAACACCACTTTCTATTTCTTCTGTTACCCACTTCCCCTTTGTAAAGCAAGACAAAGCCAAATTTTTAAATTTTTCACTTATAACTTAATCTAAAAGTAATGTTGTCCAAAATCTAAAAATAGACATTGATTGTTATCTAGTTTTTGTGACGTAAATTTTTGAACTTCTGCCGGTTAAATCGTAAATTGTTTTATTTCATTTTCTTTTGAAAATTGATAGTTGCCGATGAGATGTGAAATCTCTCTTAGGGATTTCATGTTGAAATGATCATTCAACGGTTTTGAACTTCGAAATCTATTTTATATATACTGCGAGTCAGAATTATATGCAAATCAATTTTTTGGTTCTAAATTCAATAGTTTTTAATAAAAATTATTGAAACTTGGCACTCTAACACATGTGTAGATCTAAAATTCTAAGCTAATCTGTGCAATAGTAAACAAATGGCAGCTATTTTGGTGACTTGCAGCCTGTTTCAGCGTGCCAACTTTATATGCAAGATGGAACGTAAAGGTGTTTTGAGTCAAGCTGAGAAGTCTAAAATTGTCCAAAGGGTTTGTAATAAGATATCTACCTTAGAAATAGCCAAAGAATTGGCCCCTGATCATCGTGCAATTAAAAAAAATTGTTACTTACCCTGAACTTTGCAACAGACATTCTGACAAAAGGAAAATTCATAAGAAAGCACCTGTGTCGCATCGAGCCATGAGTAGGATCAAGAGAGAAGTCCACCGTAACCCTCTTGAAAGTAGCAAAAAGGTTTTTGAAAACGATGGTGTTCCTGATGTGCCCAAATTAACTCGATGCCGTATCCTGAGGACGGTTGTAAAATGTGGAAAGCCGGAGGTTCGCCCTCTATTAAAGGATATCCACAAGAAAAAGAGGACGGAGTGGGCAAGAAATCACATGAAGGTAAATTTTCAAACTGTTTTGTTCGATGAGTATCGAGCGACCCTTGATGGACCCGATGGGTGGAGGAAAGAATGGTACTGTAATGAGGGTCCAATTCCCCACCGGATCAGGCATCAACAAGGTGGTGTAATGTTTTGGGCTGCAATCATTGGTAATGAGCTGGTAGGACCATTCAGAGTCGCAGATAGAGTGAAAATGGCCGCCAAAATCTACATTGACTTCATTAAGGAACAAGAAGAAGAATTTGTCATTCCGGAATAAGATGGTATTCATGCATGATAATGTACCGTCTCATGCTGCAAGGATAACCACTGAATATTTGGAGTGTGTTTTTGTCTGACATGGGAAAATAATGCAATGGCTAGCCTGTTCTCCAGATTTAAATCCCATCGAAAATCTGTGGAGCATCTTGAAAAGGAAGATTTACTCCAGAGGAAGGCAGTACACCTCCAAGGATGACCTCTGGAATGCCATTCTGACTGCTGCCAAAGAAATTTCATCAGATGAAATTGAAATTTTGACATCTTCAATGGACCAAAGGTTTTTTCTCTTGTTAATAAAAATGACAGTTATATACAATATTGATTGTACTATGAAACCATATTGAAGATGTTTGTTCTGTATTATTGTTGTTCTTAAATTACATATTCCTAAAATAATCAATGTTTTAATTTTCTGTCACTACTTCACCATATTTGACACTTTAGCAATGATTTGCATATAAAGTTGGCACGCTGAAACAGGCGGCAAGTCACCAAAATGGCTGCCGTTTGCTACAGTAAGTAGCGCAGATTAGCTTAGAATTGTAGATCTGAGCATGTGTTTGTATTGTCATATAACGTGCCAAGTTTCATTAAATTTTCTTAAAAACTATTGGAGCTAGAACAAAAAAATCGATTTGCATATAATTCTGGCACGCAGTGTGTGTATATATATATATATATATATATATAATACGTACACAAGAATAGATCTGTACACACAGACACATCTATACACGCACACACATATATTATATATGAACACAAATATATATATATATACAAATACAAGGGTTTCTACACAAACGTACACACACATATATACACGCACACACATATAATATATGCATATGTATGTATGTATATAAACAAATAGCATATCTAAACTTATTTATAAATGGAACTTTGTCTGTGCGTGTGTATATGTGTGTATCTGTGTGTGTATGGCCGTTACCTATAGAGTCTGAAACGGCTGAACCGATTTTCTTGAAAATTTACACAGTTGTACTATAAGCGTCTGCGAGTGTTCTTTGCTAGGTTTTGTGTCAAGGTACCTCTGATAAATATCGAAAATCGATAATGGAAAAAATCGGGTTATTGAAGGAGTGGTCCGATTTTAATCAAATTTGATACACTCATAGACAAAGACATAAGAAAAGATATTCAGATGTTTCAAGGTTGCAGTTCTTACAACAGTTCAGAAAATCGATAATATATGTAGATAAAAGGCAAGATGTTTGTGTATGTGTCTGTTTATCTGCCTGTATGTCTCTCTTTTTGTCAGCCGTTTTATTTTAGTTTTTGATTTGGGTTTGGCACTAAGTAAATATAATTGTAGTTCTTAGTATCAGCCATGATACCATTTACTCAGAGGACTTATTTAGCTTTCAAAATTCAGTTTATGACGAAAAAAACTTCTTTGATATCGATACCAGGAAATCAAAATTTGACTTACATCCATTCATTTTTCTTTCAGTCTACGGTTTCGTTTTAACTGGAAACAACTATTGCTTTTTAGTCTTTCGTGCCAACGTCCAAAGAGTCTAAGCTCCAGGTCCATGGATTAGTTTTAAAGCTTTCATTACACCCGAGCAAAATAATATTTTTACAGAGTTTAAAAAACCATCCATTTACCTAAGACATGTTGATGATATCCTTATGTTAGTTAAAAATACAAATGAAATACTTCAACTTTAAAAACGTTTCCAAAATAATTCTGTCCTTAAATGAACTTGATACTAATAACAAAATTCCCTTTCTCGACCTATTGATAAAGACAAATTTACTATTTCACCATACAAAAAACCTATCAGCATAAGTTCATATACACATAACTGCAAGTGCGAATGCCCATATTACTACAAAATGGCAATTATAAATCATCTAATACATCGTGCAGTCACTAATTCATCCACAAAACAGATTTTTTACAGCGAACTAAAGAATATAAAACAAACACTTATTAATAAAAGCTTCCCAAACTTTGACGAACAAATAAGATACTTTCTTAGAAGTCTCAATAGTAAGCAGATAAAGCACAGTGCTGCCTCAACTAATCTCAAATATAGTAATCTCCTATATCGTAATCAAATGCATACAAACTATAAACAAAACGAAAATATACTAAAAAAATTAGTAAGTACTAATATATTTACAACAGATCCTAGCAAAAAAATTTAGCTAACCATATACTGATCTAAATTTAGTATATCCAACTCATTTATTCGCAATGACTCTTCTACTCCGGTTAGCGATTTGAAAAAAATAACAACATTTACAAATTCAAGTGCCCTTTGAGAGATTGTATCTCCAACGGATTAAGCAATATTTATGTTGGTCAAAACACACAAACTCGCTCTCACGACGTTTGACACTACATTTAAACGATAATTCTTACTCCTTTAAGTATTTAAAACAACATGCCATGCCACATACACAATTCCGCGAAATCCTCGTAGAAAACACAACCATACTTAAACATGAAAAAAATAAACAAAAACTAAAAATTCTCGAAACTTTATACATAAAACAGTTGAAATCTAACATGAACAAAATAAACGACGAAATCTCCACAAACATTCTTAAATGCCTATAATAGATAACAGAAGCGATTGGTTATCCCAATGGCTTTCCATACTTAATACTTCTCACCCGAACTAGCGCGTGGTCATGCGTGAAGTTGTAAGTTCCAGCACGCACGTGTTCATCGTCGCTTTGAAAATCTTCCATGCAAACAAAATAGACGACTACTACTATTGTTCGTCCGCGAACTGTTAAACACAATATAATTGTCATCGTTGATAATGGCTGATGTAAGCCGAAAGCTCAGAAAGGATTAAAAACATGTATCAATATTGTGATGATCTTTCTTCTTTCAACGATAACGCTATTAAGCTTATCAGACGAATAGAAAAGAATTTACATAAAATAAGACAAACCTTGTCTATATTATTTAATGAAACATGCATCAATATATATATATATATTATAATAAAGTGAAAGAACACACAGATAAAACCCACTGTCCAAGCATTTACTTTCATTTAAATTCTTTTATCTTAAATCCGAAATCCTGAATTCGCTTACAAACCTTGTGGATATGTTTGCGATGTTTATCAGTAAATTTTCTTGCTATTACAATGGTATCCAGGTAGGCACACGCTAAGTCAAGACCGTCCAGCATGGTATCCATAACCTGCTGGATACTGCAGATGCAACCTTGACCCCGAATGCCAATCTGTCAAACATATATCAACACCCTGTGGGTGTTGATACATAGAAGTTTTGCGCACTCCTCCTCAACAGGGATTTGCAGGTATGCATCGCTTAAGAGCAATTTGGAGAATATTTCCCCACCATTCAGTTTATTAAATACCTCCTCCGGTGTGGCGAGGGGGTAATGATAATCTTTTAGAGCCGCATTGAGGCCCGTTGAGAAATCCACACAGACGCGAATTTTTCTTTTTTCTTACATATACAGCTGGGGCAGCCCATTCGCTAAAACTCACTTTGGACAGTATACCGGCATTTTCTAGTCGGTCCAATTCTTCGATTATTTTTGGGGACATTTCTTTTACTTTTGAAAACGGGTTGAACGCTTTCTTTCAGCTCAAACCTGGCATTTGTCTTAGTACATTTTCCTAACCCTGCCGAGAAAATTTCGGGAAATTTTTCTTTTAATTCGTCTTTCAGAACTTGGGCATCCGTTGTTATATTTTCTAAATTTTGGCAAAAATTGTTGATTGTTTGGTCCTACAACTTAAACCGCTCCATCCAATCAGTTCTAAATAAGTTCTCAGAGTTTTTATGGACGAAAACTTTTAGTTTCTTTATGATGCCATTTAGTGTTACAGGTAGCGTTAGCTCACCTTCAAATTTGATTTTGTCTCCTGTTACTGCACGAGCTGTTTTGTTCGCCTTTTTCATCGTTGTTTTTTAATTTCCTCCAAGTGTGAAGATTAATAATTGAGAGATCTGAGCCAGAATCTAGTTGCAGTTTAACTGTTTTGTTTAGCATGTTGACCATGACGTGTCTACTTATTCATTTGATCTAGTTTATCTGACTCTGTTTTTGTTGTTCCTTTTGTTTCTGCAGTGCGCACCTTTGTGGCCAATTTTTCCACAATTATTACATGTTTTGTTTCGGTAGAAGCAGTCTGCCGCCAAATGTAGTCTACCACAACGCCCGCATGTGCTTGTGGGCATTTTTTGTTTCTGAAATTTTTGTTTCTGAAAGGGTCGTATGCTTTTAGATTGTGAATAGGCACACTCTTCGCTTTCCCTGCCTTTTCGAGGGGAGTAATTTTTGGCTTGTACTTAGTTCTCTTAACATACGATATGCCTGATTCCTAGATGTTTTTGGAATCGATTTTAACACTGATTACGCGCTGGTAATCTTCAGCCAGTTTTTGCAGTGTGAGACCTGGTTCGTTTTCTAGTCTTGATAGAACTCTTCGTCTTATCACCGAGATTTTTGAGGAAACTAAACCTTGTGCAAATATTAAGCATTTGAAATCGTCGGCTGACAATTCTGCCCAACGAAAATCGTCACAGTGTTTATTTAAGATGGATGCATATGTAAGATAATCCTCGTCATCCCGTTTTGACACGTTAAAACACTTCCATATTTTGTGGAATATTGTTGTATTAGGGCTAAATAAGTCAAACAATAGTTTTATTGCTTCATGGAACCCTAATTCACTTGTTTTCTTCGAAAGAATGTAATCGACGAACTTACTATGTTCCGTTGTTCCCAACTTTCGCAAAAGAACGCGAACCTTTTTAACATTCGTCCAATCCTGACAGTCTACCGTAAAAAGATCTTCATATCTTCTATCTTTGTCAAAAAGATAATTGAATGTCTCTATCGAATTCCAAATTGTGTTGTGAGAAAATGCACTGTTGTTTTCACTAATTTCCTTTTTACTTAATGTTTTTAAGGGTAATTCATCATGTTTTTTGTAATTCAAGAAAAAGCTGTTGTTGCTCTCTCCGCTGTTGTTGTTGTTCTTTTTGCTGTAGGAACAGTTTTTCTTCCATCATTTGTTGCTGCTGTAGTTGTCATTCTTCCATTTTCTGTTGCTGCGTGGATGTGTGTAGGTGTGCATATATATATATATATATATATATATATATATATATATATATATATATATATATATATGTATGTGTATGTATGTATGTATGTATGTATGTATCTGTGTGTGTGTGTGTGTGTATATATATATGTATGTATATTAATGAAAAAGTATATATGGGTTATGTATATATTTGTTTTTGGCTGTATGATGATGAATGTGTGTATATGTATATATCTGTGTAGGTATATATATATATTAGAAATTTTTTTAAAATATTCTACACTTTCATGGGTAATAATATTCCACAGCGAAAAACTGCTCGCCAGATCCCAAAAATACAGCAGTTAATAATATTCAAAATAATCCCGAAAAATAGTTACACACAGACGCTCAGGTGCCAGTGTCTAGAATAGACATTTGTAACGGCAATTTACAAAAAACAATTCCTCGCTCATTCAAAAAGCCCCAAAGAGAGAGAAAAAAGAAAAAACATAGACAACAGATGAATGGAAAGAAGAGAAAGACAAAGAATAGAAAAGGAAAAAGTATAAAGAGAAAATATCTACCGTTACAGTCAATTGCAATTCAATTGCTTTCTTAGAAACACGACATGGAAATTTAACAGTAAAATTTAGTTTTAAATATAATGGAATATATTTACGGTAAAAAAATAAAATACATTTTAAATCATACTTTTTGATACAAATTAAAATATAAACATTATTAGTATTACATTATAAATATAGTTCAAATAATTAAAACTTATAAAAGATAACTATAAATATAGAAAATTAAAAGGAAAGGAAGAGAATAAAAGGTAAAAGAAAAGAAAAAGAAAAGAAAAGATAAAGGACAAACAGTATATATAGAAAGGCAGTTGAAGTTAACGTCTTAGATCGACACCGCATCTAATACGAATGATGTTGTCTTAGAAAAACATGATTTATAAATTTAACATTAAATTTTAATTTTAAAAATATAATGGGATATAATTACGGTAAAAATAAAAAAAATAAATTGTAAATCATATTTTTTAATAAAAAAATTAATAAATTACCACTATTTGTATTATATTTAATATAGTTAAATATAGTTAAAATAATTCAAACTTATAAAAGAAAATTATAAATAAAATATAGAAAATTAAAACCGAAAGAAAGAAAAAGAAAAAGAAAAAAAGAAAAGGAAGAGAACGAACAGTATAGATAAAAAGCAGTTTTAATTAATGTCTTCGATCGACACATCGTCTATTACACTCGATCTGCTTTCTTAGAGAAACATGACATGGAAATTTAACATTAAAATTTAGTTATAAGTACAATAGTATATATGTAAGGTAAAAAAAAATTTGTAAATCATACTTTATAATAAAAATGAAAATATAACCACTAGTAATATTATATTATAAATATAGTTAACATATGAAATTCTGTTTTAATATAAACAGGATTTTTTTCTTTAGATATTATCGAATTTTTTATTTTTTTTTATTTTATGAAATTCTGTTTTATTTTAATTTATCTGTTTGTTCTTTAAATGAACCTAAATAAAATCATCCGTATTATATTTCTTTTAGCTGTCGATATTTCGTAAATTTTTTTTTTTTTTTTTTTAACAAAATACTCTAGTATTGATGTTTTGTTTCGTTGAGCCCTTGCTACGCCAAATGTTTTTTTTTTTTTTTTAACCAGCGTCTTTCTCCTTGAATTCCAATCGCGTCTATGTCAGATGTTGCTTGGCAGCCCATTTAGGAGAAGGAAAACTCCGAACAACAACCCGCAACTCAAGGTGTTAATCGTGCCGAGGAGTGAATGGCTACTGCGTTATGAGGTCACAAACGATCCCCTACAGGCTTCGGGACCCTGTTTGTAAAAGACCGTTACCCAACGTGCCGGGCAACTTTGGGTGGACTTTTGGACCCGTGCGTCACTCGTGGGAAAAACATGAAAAATACAAATAGAAATAAAAAGTCCAGTATGGCTCTTCCAGTGGATAAACAGGGAGCCCGTCCTTCAGGAGGGAACCTAACTGAGGTCGAAAAATCTGCCATAGGAACAAACTCCTACACAAAGAATGAATCTTCAGGTCCCCACAACCAGGATAATCCTAATGATGGTCCTGAAAATTCACCAGCTAGATCTACAACCGTATATTTAAAGAAAGAAAAAATAAAATGGTCTCGTGAGGAGTACAAAGTCGTTATGATTGCATTTCATGAAGCGTTACTCAAACCTCAGAAAAACATGACTCGCCAAACATATGATATTTGGCGTGAAAAGTTGGTCAAGCAAATAGAAAGTATATTGACGAAAATAAATTAGCCAATGTACGAAGGTACATTATTCGTAATAACCGACTGACAGAGGCTGAAATTAATGAAATTAAAAGTTATTGTAACAAGAAGAGACGAATCAACAAAATATGAAAAGGAACCGGAATCAGAAATAAAAAGTAATAACATCAAACAAGCCACAGGTCATAATGTAGAAACCGTGAAACACGCAAATCACTGCGAAGATAATACTGTAAGTTTAAAAGTGCTGGAAAGGTGTGATCTGAGTCATTTAAAATACAAAAATAAAACGAGTTCAGAACACATCGAAGATAATTATTTGACGGAAAATAAGAACAATATACAGGAAGCCAAGATAGAAATAAAAAACCATCTAAGTCAAATACAAAATATTACAATGGAGGAACGAGAACAGCTCCCAAAATTACAACCAACAAAACATAACCTCCGAACTATTAAACTCTACAATGCAGCACTGAAATTAATACTGGATGAAGACACTCATACAAATCTCAACGAAGTAATATATGCATCAGTAACAGCAGCAACAAAAAAATTGAATATCAAAATAAAAACAAGGCAGTCTCGCAGACGTGAAGATCCACCTTGGAAAAGAAAAATAGAAAAAGAAATCGAACAACTTAGGAGTGAACTATCAGTACTCGATGAACTGACAAGAGGAATAAATGTAAGAACTAGGAAAAGCAGAAGAGCCGAAAGAAAATATAACATTAGGAATGAAAATGAAGTCTTATCAAATAAAGAAAAAATAAAGCAAAAATCCAACTGAAGGCTCAAAGAATAAGACGCTATGAAAAAAGAGCAAGATTTTACAGACAAAACAAGATTTTTCAGACTGATACAAAGAGATTTTACAGGGAAATAGGTAAAAAAAGAATTGAAGTGACAGTCGCCCCCAGAATGGAAGAAGTCACACAGTTCTGGGAAAAGATATGGGCTTGCCCTAAAGAACATAGCAAGGAAGTACATTGGATTGCGCAAGAGATAGAACAAATGAAAAATAAACCAGAACAGACATGGTCTGGAATTACAGAAGATGATGTTAAATTTGCACTAAAAAAAGCACACAATTGGAAATTCCCAGGTATAGATAAAATTCCTAACTTTTGGCTATATTATTTAAATGCAGCACATAAAAAACTATCCAAATAACTTCAAGAAATGGTTGACGATCCCACTAAAATTCCTGCATGGATGACCAAAGGAATTACATTTCTTCTACCCAAGAATGGTGACACAAACAACCCGAAAAACTACAGACCAATTACATGTCTTCCGACAACATAGAAACTATTAACATCTATTTTAACAAAACAGACATATTTATTCTTAGAAAGAAATGACATGATACCGCTTGAACAAAAAGGGTGCAAACGTGGCTGTTATGTTTGTAAAGACCAATTGCTAATTAACAAAATGATCCTGGAAAACTGCTACAGTACAAAGAAAAATCTTAGTACTGCCTGGATAGATTATCGAAAGGCATTCGATAGTGTGCCACATTCCTGGATTTTAAAGACTTTAAATATATACAAGATATCGCCCGTCATCATCAATTTCATCAAACAGTGCATGTCTCTATGGAAAACAACCCTTTACCTCAATCATATAAATGGAACCTATAAGTCTGATGAAATAAACATCAAAAGAGGTATATTTCAAGGTGATTCTTTATCTCCCTTACTATTCTGCATATCATTAATAGCACTAACCAGTCAACTTAATAAGACAGAATGTGGTTATAAAATAGGCCAAAAGAAAATAAGCCATCTATTTTACATGGATGACTTAAAGTTATATGCTAAGAATGATAATGAGCTGGAAGGTCTTCTGCAAACTGGAAAATGCTTCAGCGAAGACATTGGAATGAAATTTAATTTGAATAAATGTGCTAAAGCTACAGTTTTACGTGGATCAATACAAGAAACATCCTCAATTAGCTTAGACCATGCTGTAACAATAAAAGAATTGAAACCAGAAGAAGCTTATAAATACCTAGGTGTAAATTAGAGCGAAAACATTCACCATAAAAAAAATGAAAGAAACAGTGCGTAAAGAGTACTATAGAAGGCTACGAATGATATTAAAAACTGAATTAAATTCACAGAACAGAATTATGGCCATTAATAGCCTTGCAATCCCAGTTGTCCAATATAACTTTAACATCTTAAACTGGACTCTAAACGACATCAGGCGAATGGATGCTAAAACAAGAAAGCTTCTTTCTAAGCATAAGATGCATCATCCAAAGGCTGATGTAGACCGTCTATACATACCCCCTAAAGAAGGTGGAAGAGGTCTTATTCAGCTGGAATTGTCATACAAGACAACAACTATTGGCTTACTAACATACATAGAAACAACAAAGATTGGATGATACAATTAGTAAGGCAACATGAAGAAAGAAAGAAAAAATATTCAATAATAAAAGAAGGCAGTAAATACAAACAAGATTTACAGTTAGTAGATTCTGTAGAAAAGCAAAACAGAAGCCAAGAACCAACTATTGCGGCAACAGGATACATAAAATCCAACGATGGAACAATCATATTGGAGAAAGAGGAAATACTCCAGCGATGGGAAGAGTATATAAAGGATCTTTTTTGAACAACCGAGAATACACAAGGAGGTGGATGGACCGGAAATACTAAAATCCGAAGTGGAAGCTGCAATGGCCAAACTGAACAGAAACAAAGCAGGTGGTCCAGACGGCATAGTGATAGAGCTGCTGATAGTCTTAGAAGAATATGGCATAGAAAAAATTACCGACATAAACGAAATTTATAGCAGCGGAATAATACCAGACGACCTATGCAAGTCGAAATTCATAGCACTGCCGAAGAAACCAGGTGCAAACGAGTGTGAACTACACAGAACTATCAGCTTAATGAGTCACATTACAAAACTGATTGTCAGAATCCTGATGAATAGAGCGAGAAGCAGAATCAGGCCAGAGATAGGGCAAGAACAGTGCGGGTTCGTCAAAGACACTGGAACAAGGAACGCCATATTCATGATTAGGATGCTCTCCGAAATGTTAATACAAATGAAGAAAGACTTGTACATATGTTTTATTGACTATGCGAAGGCATTCGACAAGATACGACACAAAGAATTGATGTAGATACTCGGCAGCCTCGACATTTTCGGAAATGACATAAGAGTAATCAAGAATCTCTACTGGCAGCAAACGGCCTGCATACGGACAGGTAACGATTTCAATAGATTTACAAAGATAGAAAGAGGCGTAAGACAAGGATGTGTCTTTTCACCGGATTTGTTCAACCTGTACAGCAAGAATATTTTGAGGACCCTAGATTACGCACTAGGATTTGTTATTGGAGGCCACAACCTGAACAACATAAGATATGCGGACGATACAGTGCTGATTGCGGACACGGAAATGAAACTACAAGACCTCATACAGAAAGTAGCAGTGGAGAGTGACAAGAAGGGACTACAAATAAACTTTAAGAAAACTGAGTGCATAGTCATCAGCAAAAGATACAACCCAAAATGCCAAATACAGGTGGGGGATAACAGAATCAAACAAGTACAAGAATTTAAGTACCTAGAAAGTGTTCTAACAGAAGATGGAAAGTGCGACACGGAGATCCGAAGGCGAATTGGCATGGCAAAGGACGCGTTCCAGAAGATGAGCAAAATACTAACACACAGGAAAATCTCAATAGAAACGAAGAAAAGAGTGCTAGACTGCTACGTGATGTCAGTTCTTCATTACGGCAGTGAATGCTGGACAATATCATCGAAAATGAGGACATAACTGGAAGCGGCCGAAATGTGGTTCTACAGAAGAATGCTACGGATATCGTGGACTGAGCATACAAGCAACGACGAGGTGTTAGAAAGAATGGCAACAAAAAGGAAATTGATGCTGAGCATCAGGAAGAGACAACTGAAGTTCCTGGGACATGCAATGAGGAAGGAGAGCCTGGAGAACCTGATACTGACTGGACAAATAGAAGGAAGGAGAGACAGAGGAAGGCAGCGGATAACATATTTGCAGGGCCTGATCAGGTAGATGACGGAACGGGGGTTGCCAGGAGCAACAGGAGCAAACATACTAAGAGCCACAAGGGATAGGGAGACGTGGGGAGCCATGATCGCCTACGTCCTGAAGGGACAGGACACATAGAAGAAGAAGAACAGTTTTGGTCAAGGGCGTTAATAGGGTGGCCAATGGCCGACCAATGGGGAAAGGAAAGGAAAGAAGTAAGGAAAGAAGGAAAGAAACAAGGAGGCTGACTGACTGTGTCTGGTGGGGAAATAAGGGTAAAAAGACAGCAGTCTAGTCAAAGAGATTTCTGCTAGGAAAAAAATCCTTCAAATTAGACATGAAATTTAGAAATTATACAAAAACGGGCAAAATAAAAGAGGATAAAATTAAATAAAAAACAAAATGGCTTAATTTTTACCATATTCAAGAAGACAGACGCACGTGCTACTACCAGCAAGTTTAAAATTCTTTTGGATATTATTGAGTCTTAGGTTTTCTTTTTTATTAATAATACTTCCATTATTTTTAGCCTTATTTTTCATTTATTTATATAAAGGCTACCAATAAATAAAAAACAACATCAAATCACTTTTAATTGTAATATTTTTAAAATGAAGTGTAAAACAATGAAATATCAACAAATGACCATTCACTAAGACATATAAATGTTACCAAAATCAACAACTATTAATTACCTACCAGCATGTTTTAGGGACATTTCCATTAGAAGAAAAACATATGTATTTAAATTTTCTGCCAAGGTATTTATTCTCTACTAATTTCAACACAATTTAATGGTCACCAGAAGCCATTATTTTTTATGAAAAATATGTTGGGAATTTTATAACAAACATCTAACAGAGAAGATCTTTTTATTATTAAGCCTTGTAATTTTAACATTATAACTTAAAATATTACTAAAAATGATGTTTTCTGGTAGGATTGTCCTCTGAATGCTGTAGTTAAATAGAAACAAGAAAAAACAAACATGACTCAGTCAATGAGTGCATGCAAAGAATAAATAAAAACAATAAGAATAAACCAACCCAGGTATAATGACACAAAATGCCATAGAGTTCTAGTTTTTTTTTGTTTTGTTTTTTTTTAATCATTTCACCCCGAGCAAGGCATTCCACTGCCACTGTAGCGCAGGGAGTTACATAGGGTCGGGGGAGTGATGGGAAAGGATGGTTAGATATAGGACATGTCAGAAGGAGGGTGATAGACGGGTAACGGTACCGAGAATGAGGGTTGGTTAGATTATAAGAGTGTTTGAGAGAATAGATGCAAGTTAGCGTGTTATGAGGTGTCTATTGACCTTATACTTAAACTCCTGAAGATTGTAGCCGTCGGGGAAGCAGGCATGCGAAAGGGAATTCCACAGGCGGGAAGTGCAAGAAAAGAAGCTGTTGGAGTTTTATTTGTGCCCTGTTCTAGGCGCAGCTGTAGCTGATTTTCACTGTGTTTTTGTTAAATATTTTGTGAAGAAGGCTTGATTACGGGAAGTGTTTGTGTAGGAGCTTGATGAAAATTTTCCTGTGTTTTTACGTTTTTACTATATGACTTCAGTTTCAGTAGAAGTTTTTGCGAAATCCGACAAAACAAAGTCCTCAAAATTAAAGCAACACTACCAGCTAACACATTTACTAGCAGACTGGACCCATATACTCATGCACTTTACTCCACATATAAATTCAATCATCTGCGAAAAATCGTTAGAAACATATGCCCAAGTAGATGTGATTCAGTAAGATCCCAATCACTTCATAAGTTGTTTTTTCTCTTAAATCGTTAGTGACTTGTATCATCATGGCTAAGTGAATAGAAAACGCACATTTTCAAGACATTTTGAACGGTTTTTACCCTACAAATGACCTATATTTATTCGTATGCATACAGGAAAGTTTAAGGAAAACGTATTTCCTTCTCACTTGCTTTTATTGAAATATGACTTATAGATGGCTTGTAAATACTCATTCGTTTATGCATCTGTGAGGGTGAAGGCTCTCACATTGCATAAGGCAAGCCCGCCATACACACACAATATCACATTCCCACGCACAAATTCACTCGGATACACATTACTTATCACTTCCACACATACAACATTATGTGTATTCTCAAATACAAACACTCGTGCAGTCTCTGAAATGCATTATAAATAAGTATCACATATATGTGCGAATATGCATTCACTGCATATATGCAATATGCATATATCATCTCTGTAATCGAATCATTTGCGTGCGAAGTATAGTGAATCACTTCTACAACCAGTTAAGCCCTCATTTAGAAAAACAAAGATAGATTTCGTTAGATATAGATATGCAATTTCCATTTATCAACTAAGTATTTGAATTCCCCGAAGAATAAAATATATGTCTACTTTTGTATGAATTTCTGCATAACAGCTTCAACTACTTTTCACACACACACACACACACACACACACACACACACACACACACACACACATATATATATATATATATATATATATATATATATATATATGCACAGGCATATACATGTATGTCTTTCTTTCTCTCTCTCCCTCTCTATCCATATATATATACCTTGTGTGTACCTTGAACCTAATGAATTCGTGTGCTTTTTTTGTCATTTCAACTTTTATGTACTGCATAATTTCCTGATTGTTTACTTTCGATATATTTTGTTAAGCGTTTATATTTCACTAGGGAGAAGACTTATCATTTATCATATTGTTTTACGACACGATCAGGATGTTTCTACATAGTTCCATCATTTTTGATTTGTTGATTTACTTCGAAGCAAACTGCAAAAGTAAAGCCTTAAATCTTTTCCCCAGTAATTGTTAATAATGGCCATCTTTCCGGAAGTTTCGCCTCGCTGTTGGCCTTCAGCCTCGTCGCTATTGTGAATGATAGGAACTAGCAAATAATAAAACAAATTCTCTTGTGTTTTACATAAGATTGACTGTTTTGATATATAACATAGCATATGCATTAGTTGTTATTATTTCGTGTATTTATACTTTAAGTTACCTAATAGATTTTGAGTAATAACATCATTTAAAGCAGATCAATAATAATTCTTCTCCTACGTATTTTACTTTAATAAAATTATCGCATTTATATTCATCAACACAATAAATCGTTGCAAGCAAAATCCAAATCCAAAGGAAAACAAATCAGAAATACAAGTAAAACTCTATGGTATTTTTAAATTTATTTTATTTTCAAAACAAGGAAATTAATAGAACGAATTTTTTCAATGAACAAGAATGTATATTACATAAGTGGAATTGAGGATAGGAAGGATTGGGCGTTAACCTAAGAAAAACGCTTCGAACTAACAGTTCGAAGCGTTTTTCAATATGTGACATTTGAACAGTTGATTTCGTTTCATACAGTGTATTTGCTTCTATTTTAACAAAAAAGTAAGCACTTACATATAAAAGAATATGATACAACATCATATTCTGTTTCCGTCAATATCTGCTTTAATTTAAAATGAAGAGCTAATATCCGCCTAAATTACTTTTTTACAAAATTCTCAGAATTCTTTACAAAAATTTTTGTTCTTTTTATTTTTTTTACTCAAGGTAACTTTGGTATAATTTAAAAGTGTTTAGAATCGTTGTCTTGTTTAAACGTGATTTTTTTGCCGATTTAGCGTAAACCACATTGTATAGAATGTGTTTGCAAAATCGAATGATATTGTTCTATTTTCATGATTGCCTTAATGAAATCTCCAAAACGCCCCACACCATAACAGACCAACTATCATGCTTAACTGTTAGAACCACACATTCATCATGTAATATTTCTCCTGATGTTTTTTCACATACACTCTTCTTACTACTAAAACATTCAAATATGAACTCGTATGTTCACAATATATTTTGACACTCTTTCAATCCCCTGTTCTTATGCTTTTTCTCCCATTTTTCTGTTTATTCCCCTTCTATAGAAAGGATTTCTTGATGACTATGCTACCCCTGAGCACCGCTGATTTAAGTCGATTTTTCATAGTTGAGAGCGGCACTGTTGTCGAGAGAAATTAAATTCAGCACTCAATTCTGGACCTGTTTTCCTTCTATTTTTTCCTCTCAATAATCAAATGTTTATCTTCAGCAGCAGTTTGTGTTTTTGGTGCTCTAGCTCTTTTTCTGCCAACGTTTGCTCTAGTTTCTAACAGTCTTTCTAACGAATATTGCACTACATGTCTAGAAATGTTAAACTTTTTGGTAAATCTATGTGAGTAGCCTTATTTAAATCAAATCTTCATGTTTGCCCTCACTTCAATGCTTAATTAGAGGCTTTAATGTAATTATTTTGCACAAATCAAAATTATAAAAAAAATAACAAAATGAAAATACCGACGTAATGACGCAATCTTTTTTCGCTCAAATAGAGACAGCTACATACGTTTTGTTTATAGCATTAGTCAGTGCCGTGTTAACATTTAACTTAGCTGAAAATTTTGGTAATCTCAAAAAGTTTCCTGAGGGGGTAATGGTGAAAAAAATTATAAATTTTCTCATACAAAATATTTAGTATTTAACAAAATACATAGTGAACAGACGAATCCAAATGTGGATAATTTAGTAGTAGGAAGAGCCTGGAGAAACATTGAAAAGTAAAAGCAAATACACTGTAGTTATTGAAATTTTATCTTTTACTTTAAAGAATGCAAAAATATCTTTTAAGAAAGTACAAAAATGCAGGGTTTCCCCAAACATCTGCATGTAATTCATTTTTGTCATCATATTACCCCAACCCTTAAGATAGGCAGTAAAACCACTATGACGCAAGATGTTACTGAATGTGAGATAATATAAGAAGAAACGCTATTAAGAAAAGAGAACTATAAAAGAACAGGGATTAGGACGGAAAATAACGAAGTTAAGAGTTAACCAGAAAGAGGGAAGCAAGAAGCGCAAGAGAGAAAACTGTTACTGTAGAACATCTAATCATTTCAACTGTAAAATTATGGGATATTGCCGCTAATATAGTAATACACAGAAATATATATATATAGTGTATCGAAGCAAGAGATAATTTTCTAAACATATACTTTTAAATGGATGTGCGTTGTGGTGCATTGGATATCGGCTCAGAACGAGAAATGAGGGAGCAGAGTTCGAATTCCAGCTGATTTCATTGCATTCACTTACGCGCAAATACCCTTGGGAAAAGGTATTAATCCGTCTATTCCTTCCAGTTATGGGTTAAATAACAGGACAGGTTGTGTTCTATAGCCTTGGTCGGCAACCAGTCTACCGCAGAAAGCAATGGCCACCTACTGCGGGATAATCTTCTGCCCAGTCAGTCATGTCTCTTTGGAGACATGATCGCCCAAGTGTGTATCACGTATAGCACTTAACTGACTGACTGATACTGTTAAATATAACAGACAATGAATGTCTATTATGTTTAATCATGAGCCATTCTAAACGTCGTATTTTGACTTTAATTTCATGTGAAAATAAAGACAAAAATTATCCAACATTTGGATATTTTTTTATTATGCTGGTTTGATGGTGGATTCTTTTATGTTAACGCAAATACCCTTGGGGGAAATATTAATCCATCTCTTCCCTCCAGGTTAAATAACAGGACAGATTGGGTTCTATGTCAACTCGTACATACATGTCAGTCGGTTAAGTGCCATACGCGAAAGAGACATGACTGACTGAGCAGAAGATATACGTGTGTATACGAGTGTGCGTGTGTGTTTCTGTATATATATGTGTATGTATATATAGATGTGTGTTTACAGATATTTAAATTATATGTATATATGTGTGAGTATATATATATATAGCGTGCGATGGTAAATTTTATATTTTATATCATTCATGCGCGTTGTTTTTTTGTCAACTGCACAGTAATCTCATTTGGGCACCATCTGTGAGAAAATTGTACAATGACGCAATTCACTTTATCAGACATTTGGAAAAGGCACGAAATACTACTTGGCATTAGCACCGGAAGCTCTAATACGAACATTCCGATTGTTTGATGCCAATCTGAAGACAGCGCAGAGGATTCGAAAAGTGTTGGATAAGTCTAATGGTGATTACGAAAGTGTTTGGAATGATTCCTGGTGACGGCGACGTTATGCTCCCATTCATCTTCCTATAGGGTTTCAAGCTTATCAGGGAGGCCTACACCTATTGCCTTGAGGAGGTAGTGCTGCCCTTAGTCAAGAGGGTAGCTACTAGAAATACTTATACCTGGCAACAGAACTGTGCACCATGACACTCAAGTCAGTCATGGTTATAAGACAATTTCTTTGGCCACAAAACCCCTTATATCTGTCCACCTAACTCTCCAGACAATAGCCTCCTCGATTATTATGCGTGAGCCGCAAGTGAGCCAGGGAACAACAGAACTTCTTGTAACATCAAAGATGAACTGAAGGCAGCATTCACCAACTTAAAAAAAGAGATAGTCCAGAAGAGGCACAGGAGAAACCGAAATCGTCTAGAGGCCGTGGTTGAAGCCAATGGCTATTTTATCAAATAAATTATAATTTTCGTATTTCAAAATATTTTTGCGTAATTTTGGCAAATATATCTGCTAAAATGTGATGTCAGTTTTATTTTTTTTACATTTTTGCGTCAGGTAGACGTCAATTTATCAATCAGAACTTGTTTATATATATATATATATATATATATATATATATATATATATATATGTGTGTGTGTGTGTGTGTGTGTGTGTGTGTGTGTGTGTGTGTGTGTGTGTGAGTCTGCGCGCGCGTGGGTGTGTGTGGTTATATATATATATATATGAACTCGACTATATTCTGTAAAAAAATGGTTTAATTTCTATTTTTGTCTTCAGAAATTTAATTAAATCAACTTTTCAGTGTTAGCTGCTTGTGGTAAGTCAATGGGATTCAGTCCATTTTTAAGTCTGTGTTTCTGTAATTTTTGGAATTAATTATTATTTATTTTCGTTTTTTGTTTGTCTTTGATTTTTTTTTCACTTAGTCTGTGTAAATTATTTTGCAATTCAAGGTTATTTTTGACTTATAATAAGTTAAAACTTTGTAAACCTCAGTCACTTTTTTTCTGTCTTTTTTTTAATTGGAGTAGATAGTTCCTACTATCGCCCGGTCTCACACTCCACCCCCTTCTTTTGAATGAGTTTAGAGGTGATCGCCTTGTTTGTTGTTTAGGAAGGGGTTCCCGGTTCATCCCCCTTCTCCGGTCTTAGTGTTAGTTCAGCTGGAAGCTCTTTGCAGTTACGGAGTATGGTGGCAACGTTTTTACATTCTGAGGGTACCGGGTTGGCAGTTTCCTGGTTGCTGCTTCCGACTGGTAGTTAGGAGCCCGAACTCTTGCGTAGCGTCTTGAGAGGCTGCTCTGATCAACAGTTGAATAATACCGGGGTTCTTGTAGTGCCATATCGCGCATGGACGGGCGTCCCTGCATGAACGTTCGGTGGGCAACCCCGAGGCCACATTATGTTGTAGGCCGCGCCAGTCTCCATCCTTCACAAGTTGCAAACGATTGACCGTCTGATTCTATTCTAAAACCTCTCCTTAACTGAATCACTATGAATCACTATGCAAACCTAATAGCAAAACTAAACCAGCTCATTTGAAAACGCCCAAACCTGTCTGCATCTCTTTCACTAACATACGCAGCATCCGCACCAACTTCCTCAGCGTAGATTCATTCCTCCATAATAACTCACCTGATATATTAGCACTATGTGAAACTAATCTCAACCCTTCTATCCCCTCATCTGAGTTCTACGTTCCTGGCTACCTTCCCCTCTTCAGGAAGGACTCCAATGTTCATATGCATGGGCTTGGTGTCTATGTCAGCGAACACCTTCCCTTAGCTAGGGTGTCATCTTTTGAATCCCCAGATCATTCTTTCATGTGCTTCCGCCTCTCACTTCTCAGCTCGATTAGCTATCTCTTCTTTCTCTACGGCTCTCCTTCCTCCCCTGACTGTTCGTTACTTGACATCATTTCTGACAATATCGACAAAGCCATTTCTTCCCATCCCTCTGCCCATGTATTCGTGTTTGATGACTTTAACGCCCACCAAACCAAGTGGCTGAAGAACGCTGTCACCGACCCTGCTGGTGTCCACACCATAAACTTTTCAATCATCCAATCCCTTACGCAAGTAGTGAACTTTCCCACGCGTTTCTCCGACAAACCTAACGGAAGGGACTCACTTCTAGACCTCTGCTTCACTTCCATCACAGACTCTTGCACTACCAGACAACACTGCCCACTCGGAAACTCTGACCACACTGTAGTGTCCGTCAATATTTCACTCCACTCCCGCCCGACCCATGATACCCAGACAAGTAGAATATCCTACTGCTATCAAAGAGCAGACTGGGATTCGTTCCGAGACTTCCTCTGTGACATCCCTTGGAACAAGGTTTTGAGTCTTCCCATCGAAGAATGTGCATCCAAGGTCTCCTCCTGGGTTAAGGTTGGCATCGATGCCTTCATCCCTGCTAGGAAATTCCAGCTTAAATCTCATTCGTCTCCATGGTTCTCACCCGCTTGCTCGGCTGCCATTGCCCACCGGAATCATTTCTTCCGACTCTATCGTAACTACGCGTCGGACCAAAACAGGCGCCTTTTCACTTCAGCTCGTAATAAGTGTAAAAAGATACTTAACGAAGCTAAGATGTTGTTTGCTGCCAGAATGAAGCAACGCATAACATGCTCTAAATTCGGCGCTAAAGACTACTGGCGACTCTGAAAAAGAGTACTTAACAAGAGCAAGTCCACAATACCCCCGCTAATCAACAAATTTGAGGTCCTCACCTGCCCAGCAGATAAGGCTGAATGCTTTGCCCGCAGATTCGAGTCTGGACTCATCTGGAGTTTTTACACCCGACTTCTCACCTAGAACCGAGGCATAACTGAATGATATCCACATTACACCTTCGCTTGTCTCTAAGATAATCTTAAAACTTGACCCTCACAAAGCGAGCGGTGGTGACGGAATCCCAACCATAGTCTTAAAGAAATGTGCCCCTGAACTCTCCTCTGTTCTTTCTAAGCTCTACAACCTCTGCCTATCTGCTTCCTGCTTTCCTGCCTGTTGGAAATCTTCCTCTGTAGTTCCTATATTTAAAAACACTGGAAAACCCTCTGACCCTGCAAATTACCGCCCTATCACCCTTCTTCCGATCTTTGGCAAAGTGTTCGAAGCCATTATCAACACCGAGGTGGTTCAGCATCTCACAGCACACAGGTTCCTCTCGGACAATCAATATGGTTTCCGCTTCACCAGGTCTACTGCTGATATGCTAACGACCATCACCGAGTACATATACCAGACACTCGACAGGAATGGCGAAACCCGAACCGTTGCATTGGATATATCTAAGGCGTTCGACAGAGTTTAGCACGCTGGCCTTCTATGTATACTGCGGAGCTATGGTATAACTGGACATTTGTTTGAACTAATCCAGTCATTTCTCTCTAACCGCACAATGAAGGTAGTATTAAACGGACATGCCTCCCAGAACTACCATACAAACGCAGGTGTCCCCCAAGGCTCCATCTTAAGTCCTACACTCTTCCTGTTATACATTAATGATCTCCCTGATTCCATAAGAGCCCAAGTAGGTTTGTACGCCAGTGACACCACAATTTACTCTCGCCTCCTACAAAAATCTGGTGTAGGCGTCAAAGCTAACTCCGCAGCCGAGATTGAAAAAGACCTCCAATCCATATTGGACTGGGGTAAGAAATGGCTAGTAAATTTTAATGCTTCTAAAACGAAGATACTCTCAATTAATCATCATCGACAATCTCACCTACCTCCCATTAGCATGGACCAGGCTTGCCTCCCAGAGATTAAAACACTACGCCTCCTTGGTCTCACACTTTCAGCGGACCTCAAATGGAATGACTATATCGAATCCATTGCTAAATCCGCTGCTATGAAAGTCGGTTCTCTGTGTCGGGCCCGGAAGTTTTTTCCGTCTAAATCTATCCTGCACATATATAAATCTACCATCCGCCCGTGCATTAAATACTGCTGCCATATCTGGTCGGGTGCCCCTGCTATTCTCCTCGGGTTTCTCGATAAGGTTCAGAGGCGGGTCTGTAATGTGATAGATACCGACTTGGCAGACCGTCTGCAGTCTCTCTCCCACCGGCGCGACGTGGCTTCCCTGTGTCTCTTCTATAAATACTTTCACGGCTTCTGCTCCGATGAACTTAGATCACTGGTGCCCTCTAAATACGAATTTGCACGAGATACTAGATTAGCAACTAGATCCCACCCTTTTACAGTGAAACCGATAAAATGCAACCGCAACTTCTACTCTAACAGTTTCTTTCCTCGCACTTCCCGACTGTGGAATTCCCTTCCACACGATTGCTTCCCCGACGGATACAATCTCCAGGAGTTTAAATGTAAGGTCAATAGACACCTCCTAACACACTAACCTGCTCCCATTCCTCCTGACATTCCGTATGTCTAACATTCATTCCTCCTGACATTCCCTATGTCTAACCACTCCTTCTCTTTACCTTCCCCTATGTAGCCCCATGCGCAATAGTGGCAGTGGAATGCCTTGCTTGGGGTGAGATGATTATATATATATATATATATATATATATATATAGGAGAGAGAGATAGTGTGTGTGGGTGTGTACACCCTGTCTGAAGATTAACTTTAATTCTTCAAATTTGATTTAGAATAAAATTGTCAAATTCTAAACAATCAATTAAACAAAACCTGTGTTAAAATTTTAGCTAGTATCAATGTTTTGGTGAAAATATTTGATACATTCTGAAAAGGTGCCGTCTGAATTAAGGCAAAACCAAATGATAAACAACAAACACATATGATAAGTATTTGAATTTTTTTATATTTTAGTATTATGACCCTTTCTCAATAACAGCCAGTAATCTCTCATTCATTGGTTTTGTTATATTTTATTTTTTATTTCAGCGGATTTAATTTCCACATGGTAGTGTTAATTTCTTCACATAGCTCTACTCTACTGTTATATTATTTGCCACCGTCATATGACTTCTTTTTCTCAGTTGACCATAGATTTTCGATCAGTTTCAGATCAGTACTTAATGGTGGACATTTCATTCTTTTCTCTCTTGTAAATCATTTATGCTAAAAAAACGCGGGTATGCTTAGATACATGAGAAGTGGCATTGTCGTGCATAAATACACACTTCACTTTGAAACTGCGAGATTTCGAATTGTACCAGGCAAAGAACATGTTTTTAAAATCGCCATAGTTAGTACTATTCAGTTTAACACATTCATCGACTTTGAATGGTTCAATAATGGCGTGTTTGAGAATTCCAGCCCATGTCAAAATACTACAGTTCCCTTGTTGCCTTCTTTTAACCACAGGAACGTCTGAATATGATAAATCCCGTCCTTTGGGCCATCGAATATCACTCGAGATACTTCCATGTAAATTACTATAGAAAAGTAAATTTTCATGTATTTCTTAGCCAAAATATTTGTGGAAAGAAGTTGCATTTGAGATGTTTTTACAGATATCAATTCACAAAGTATTTAACAATTTTTGTCCTTCTTTACTTACTCAATTTCAGCCTTTTCAAAGATCTGATCGCTGGTAAAATGTAGTTGTTTCACTATAATTCAATTTTCCGTTCATTTCGAGGAAGCAAGTTCTTAAACACTTTTTCTTTGCTTCGGGTTCTCAACTTATATCTTATTTTCAACAGCTTTTTCTATCTTTCAATAATCTCTGCAAATCTCTGATATTTCCAATGCGAATATTTTCTCACACAATAACTATGTTATTTTCTGTTTTTCAGTAGTTGATTGATCCTTCCCTTTACTAATGTTTCAACATATTTATTTATTGTTCAAAATGAATAATTGTGGCACAAGGCTTAGGGGAATGTGGGAAGAGGCTGATCGACATTATTTTATACCTGGCTAACCAGAATCACGACGGTATCATTCATTATAATTTGCCCATTTACTACAAGAACTTACCCATCATCATTCAATACAACATAAAATATGCCACATATAAATTGGGGATCCTAAAAAAACCACATGATATAAAAGCTTAATATGTCTAATAAAATATATGAAAAATTTGCACCATGTCAACCTGACAGATCACTTTCCCTTTCGGAAATATTTTTTTCGTAAGTGGGTAGGTTTATGGGGAAGGGATATGGTGAGTTTGGAATGTTCCAGTGCCACCTCCGTCCTACTTCAACCGGACTATTTTCTGCTTTAAAACACTTGACCTTTTATTTCTCCTCCTCCCTACCCCTTTTTAATGAATAAGATGTCTGTGCAGCTATATCCTCCAACTTCATACCTTCAGGTTGCTACTGCTTCTGCGGTTACTGCGGTTGTTACTGCTGTTCTTGAAGTTGCTGAGGTTACTGCCGTTGCTCTTTTGGTTGCTATAGTCACTTCTCTGCTGTTGCTGCTGTTGTTGTTATTGCTGGCGCTGCTGTTGCTGCTGCTGTTGCTGCAGAGGTTTCTGCTGTCGCTGCGTATGTTGTTGCTGCTGCTTCTCCTGTAGCCACTGCAGCAGTTGCTATTGATTTTGTTGATGCTGCTGCTATTGTTGTTCATGATGATGCTTCTAGTGTTTATGTCCCTGTGGAACATGTTGAGAAGTGTCTCAGCCTTTTGTCCCTTTTTTAAATACCTTTTATTCATTGAGGCCATTGCTGGCCTGGCCGAGCTTGTCTGACCCCACTGCTTCCTTGGAAGTTGATTCTTGCTGTGGCGGTTATTGAAGTGTCTGCACCGGGTTCCTGTCAGGGTTTGCTTTGAAAAATGTCCGGCAGTGGGATCGACAGTCTTTTACGATTACCAGAATGATACGGCATCAGTAAATCAATATATCGGAGAAGTCATTGAAGGATTTACGAGTCGTTTTCACCTGCAAGAGGACAGCTGCGGTAGCAATGCCTGCTTTTCTCCTAAAAGAAGTGACACTCCCATAATGGTCAAAAAGAGCCTAAATGGCCCTCCGAAATGTCCAGGAGCACTCCATGTAAAGTTATCTTTGTGTTATGAGTTCTCATACATTTGGTTTGCAACCTCACTGCTTTCGTAGTTCGGGTGCTTCCTGCCAGGCTTCATAGACGATTGCCAACAATGTATATATATGTATATGTGTCATGGCGTAATCAACCCCAACGGATTAAACTCTTCCAACCATTACATATACCTCCCCTCACAAGAAGCGAGGGTAGATAGCCCGAGGAAGTAGCCTGGAAGTAGCCTGAGGTAGATAGCTAGAGTAGCCTAGAAGTAACCTGAGGAGAGCACCCTGAACATAGCCGAGAGTCGTCTACGAACACTGCTACCGTAACGACCATTACGCGTCTCAGTTCGAGGGTCGAATTATCGTATTACATACTAACCCGTATTATTGTTCTACTAACAAAGTTTCAATATTGTATTTTGCCGTGTTTAATATATATTCGTTATTTCCTATTTTGATTGTTTTGTGTTATTCTGGCTGGACCTTTAAACGGGTCCACGGCAACATGTATGTGTATATATATATGTGTGTGTGTGTGTGTGTGTGTGTGTGTGTGTGTGTGTGTGTGTGTGTGTGTGTGTGTGTGTGAGAAAATTGATCACTTTAGCGTTGGCAGTGATGCTAAGTTAGTAATCTATAAAAACTTAACATCTCTACCCCTAACCAAATTTATTACTGGAATAGGAAATAGATTAAATTAAATTTCGGAAAAAAATATTATCTTAAAACACTTAAGTAATCCGAATTTACTAAACAAAAGAAATGAATTGATGACTACATGCAGACATATATATATATATATATATATATATATATATATATATATTCGTGCGTGTGTATATATGTGTGTGCATGTATGTGTGCGCGCGCGTGTATGTATATCAATCATATGATAAGCGTGAAACCTTCAGGAATTTCCTACATCTTTGGTAGCATAAACCGCTACATCTCTCTCACACACACACACACACACACACACACACACGCACACACACACACAACATATATATATATAAAGCATTAGCAATCAAAATTACCGAAGAATATGACACCGCGAAGGGAAAAATGAACAAACAGTCGTCAAATATTTCAAAAGTAATGCTTAAACAAAATCTTGGTTGTATGACATCTGAAAAGCACATGTTTTTGTTTTGTTTTGTGTTTATGTAGTTTATTCTTCAAGAATCATAATTGCTAACTCAGGCCTCTCATTCGAAAATCTTTCAAACCACATCACATATGTTTCTGTTATAAATTATGTTGAGTTTTATCTTACTTTTTACTGTATGTCTTTTTCAAACATAGCATTATATTTTTGAATGCGACCCGGCATAATCAAAGATCTATTACATCATACACTAATAATAGCTGGTCTTTTTCTCACTAAGTGCTCCGCACTCCCAACTAATTCTCCGTCACCTCTGGGTGACGATGGCAGAATGGCATTGATTTAATGCCCCCAAAGAAATACGTCGGTAAACACCATCTGTGTACAGCATGGTTGTCACACGCATTTACCACAATTACAATTCTACATCGGTGTGGCTTTCAATTGAGAAAGACTTTTGAAATAAGAGCAGTCTGCAAACGGACCGACGTGTACTACCTACAATGATCACAAACAAGGGGTGTGGACAAAGCATAATTTGCTTCTGGTAGTTAGTTGTAACCCTCGCTGTCTTATCAACATTTGCCTTTTAATGCCTTAAAATTATTCAACTTTTTAATAAGATAAATTTCCAGTTAATATTACGAATAGTCGTAAACAATTGTTGATTTATTTAAGACGGAATGATCGATTATGCCATGTCCCTAACTAATATTAAAATATATTGTATTTATTTTTAATTTCACTAGGTGAATTGTTATCCTAAATTGTATATGATACATTATTGTACATAATAAGGTTACAATAATATTTGTATTTTATAAGATTTCTTATAAAAATTTAGGTGTAGTAGAGTTGGGGGGCGCGTATGATAGAATCGATAGAAACTCACGTGACCCTTGCATCGGCTCTGGTCAGTATAACCGACTTATTTTGTCAATCTACTAAATCTACTATGCTTGACTGGATGTGCGTTGTGGAGCAGTGGATATCGACTCGGAACGAGAAATCGGGGTGCTGAGTTCGAATTTCAGTTGAATTCTTTGCATTCACATAAGCACAAATACCCTTGGGAAATGTATTAATCCGTCTCTTCCCTCCAGTTATGGGTTAAATATCAGGACAGATTGCCTTGGCTGACAACCAGTCTACCGCACAAAGTAATGGTAACCTACTGCGGGATAATCTACTGCCCAGTCAGACATGTCTCTTTCGAAACATGATCGCCCAAGCGTGTATCACGTATGGCACTTAACTGACTATGCGTGACTGTTGCTTCTGCGTAGTGAATTCAGTCCACAATATGTTCCTCATACTCGTGGACTTCGGTAAAACTAAGCTAGAATATCTAAAATGAAAACAAAACAAAACAAAAACAATTGTAGTTTATATTTTCAGCTCATCAAACTGGAGATATTCTAGTACAGTAGATACAAAATTAGACTCAATTTGAAATAAAGAATGTAAAAGCATTTGACTCTCTCACACACACACACACACACACACACACACACACACACATATATATATTAATAATAATGATAATACTAATAACGATCTGGAAGGTCTTCTGTAAACTGTAAAATGCGTCAGTGTAGACATTGGAATGAAATTCAGTTTGGATAAATGTGCTAAAGCCACAGTTTTACGAGGATCGCTGCAACAAACATCCTCTATTACTTTAGACCCTGCTGTAACAATAAAAGATTTAGAGCAAGAAGAATCTTATGAGTACCTAGGTTTAAATGAGAGTGAAAGAATTTGTCATAAGAATATAAAATAAATAGTGTGTAAAGAGTATTATAGAAGGGTACTAATTAAAAACTGAATTGAATTCTCAGAAAATAATTATGACGATAAATAACCTTGCCATCCTGGTGGTCCAATATACTTTCAATACCTTGAACTGAACTCTAAATGACATCAGTACAAGATGCATCATCTAAATGCTGATGTAGACCATCTATACATGCTCCGTAAAGAAGATGTAAGAGGTCTTATTCAGCTAGAATCGTCATACAAGACAACAACTATTGGTTTACTAACATACATAGAAACAACTAAGGACTGGATGATACAATTAGTCAAACAACATGAAAACAGAAAGAAAAAATATTCAATAATGAAAGAAGGAAGTAAATAAAAACAACATTTACACTTAGTAGAGTCTATAGAAAATTAAAACAGAAGCCAAGAATCAACTATTGCGGCAAAGATATGAAAAAGAAAGCCAAGTATAAAGCACTTGAACAGATGAACCAAAGTTGACAATATCCAGACCGTGCTAATAAACCTAATATTGATAAAGTTATACTCATCGATGGTTACGAGCATTTGGATTAATCCAGTAGTGCCCCAATTTTTTTTTCTTGAATTTTTTACCAAAAAGTTTTGATTTGCACAATTTTTTAAAATACTAAACATATAAAAAAATCCATTGCATTATTTTAGGAAAAAATAAACTTTTAGTTTGGTCTAACTTATAGATCATGGTATATTTGAGCAAAATTACTTTCATACAATTTCTTGGCTTTATAGGACAGAGCATTCGTATATAATATATACAAATATGATTTAAATATAAGTACTACTTACCAAATTATTTACTTGAATGATAGATGAAACTGAGTGCATCCTCTTCCTCAAGATTTTCACTCTATAATGAAAACTGAGACATTAATTTTGCCAAAATATATTAGACAGTAGGTGATATATTTGAAAGACGATAGGTACCTTCCCTAAAACGCTAAAAACAGCATAGTATGAATAAAAAAAAAGACCCTAAATCTTGTTTTGATTTGAGTTAGCGGGTAACCAAAACGTTACGAGAGTTTACAATGGAAAACGTAATATTACAGCACTCACTTTTTTTCTGATGACAAACATATTAACTTGAAAATTCTCGCAAAAATCAAATAATTGTCGAATTTTTATGAAACTTTCCATACTCATTCACAAATGAATGAAACTATTTTTAAACTATTATGTTTTTAAAAAATTGGTAAGAATTTTTTTACATCTGTTTCCACCCCCCAGCATTCACGTAAATCCTTGAAATTTTAATAAATTAAGCTTTCTCGCGGAAAATGTTTTATTAGTTAAACGCAGGACTCATTAGGGAATATAAATCATCTATGTTTTTTAAATTTGGCCTCAGTTTCCGAAAATCTGCCCAGAATAGTAAAATAAAAAATGCATTAAAACTCTGATATTATTTAATTTGATAAACTTTTAATGGCTTTAATAGATAATACATATGAAGGACATAGTTTGAAGAATTTTTTTTCGATTACTAATGAAATTTTAAAAGAATTGCTTTTCATTTTTCTTTTTAAATTATAGTAATTAATAAAGTTTCAAAATATTTTTAAATACTTCAAAGATTTGTTGGGGTTAGTTTTAAAATTAATTAAGCCAAGATATTATTTAGTAATTGAAAATTAAAAAAGTTTCATACAAATCGATTGACCTACCTATTTTTAAAATATATTTTTTGTGTGTATTTGAAGTTTTTTTTATGGTAATTTCTATGTGTAAATTAAAAGGCCAGAGTTTCCTCCCCTTCCCCGAAATGGCTTTGTACAATTTTGTCACTTGTGATTGGCATACACTTATCTCTAATCTGACAAACTGTCAACACGTTTGATATACGGCGGACAGGTTAAAAAGTTCAACTCTGTGATTAAGAAATATTTTTATTTTAAAATTCACGCTATAAATAAGTAATACGTGTATAAATCAGATTAATTTAACATAAAATTTGCTAATTTTTCTAAATTAATGTGTCACAGATGTATATTTTATTTCTGCAAGCTTAGCGATATTATCAATCATTTCAGATATTCAGTCGAACATTACAGTTCCATCATTCCTGGGGACTATACAGCGTGAAAATGAAAATGTTACTGTGGACAAGTGCACATAAACAGGATATCAAGGAGATCCTGTTTACAGCAGGGTACCAGTTAATTTTGTCTTATCCAGAAAAGCAATTTTAATCATTCCGTATCACTTAAATTGGCAGAATAATGTTTTTGGGAACGGTATTAATCCGTCTCTTTCCTCCATCTATGGGTCAAATAACAGGACGGATTGGGTTCTATAGTCTTAGTTGGCAATCGGTCTACCGCAGGAAGTAATTGCAACCTACTGCAAAAGAATCTTCTTCTCAGTGAGTCATGTCTCTTTCGAGACATGATAGCCCAAGCGTGTATCACGTATGGCACTTAACTGACCGAATGTTTTTCTTAATTGACAGAACACATATTTTCAATTAATAAATTCAAAACGTAAACAGCATTTACACTTAATCATAGTTTAATAAAGAAAAATTTGAGAATTATAGCAAAACAATTGAAAAAATGACAGAGTAATTTTTAATTAAATGAATAAACTGGATGTGTTGACTTTGGTTTCTTATAAAAACCGAATCCGATTAGACAAAGTTTCCTTTAAAAAATTTAAATAATCTTCATTGAATCTACTTAGAAATATGAGGCTAATTAATCAGCGATACTCCTAACTTAAACACATGCATAATACAAAACTGAAAGAAAATATGTTTGAGCAAATATGTTTTTATATGAGCCCACACACCTATATAAGTCCGTCTAGAATAATATTGAGTTGTCCGGAAAATGTCTAAAATGGTGAAACGATGTAATTCATCGCCCACTATGCCGCGTAGACGCTTTTGAGCTCTGTCAAGGCTATGACGTGCGTATCTGGCAGCTCCAGTTAAGTTATGCAGTCTAATCTAAGTAGATATTAACTTAGTTTTAGAAGTATTGAATTTGACACGCCGGTCTCTTCAACCATTTAGCTGTCAGAACTTGATCAATAGAGAGATCAACTGCCATGCTCTGATTATGTACATGTTTGAAAGTTAACCAATCAGCATTTTCTAATGATCTGAGAATGCTGCTTAACAGATCGTTATTATAAGCAGAGGAATTGCCTTCTTGGATCTACTCTATAGAAACGACATGAAAATGGCGAAAACTCTTCCAGCTGGAGAATGTATAGCAACCACCAATGCTACACCTAGTCAACGGCTTTTGAGTTATGTAATGCATCGCTCTCGTGATGAATTCATTACTGAGTGCTTTGCTGATTCTGTGTTCAATTACAATTAAGACAGCAGCAGAAGACGTAGAGGAGTGAGATTTATACTGTTTAGTGCTCAAAGAATTATTTCTTTTGAGGTAAATTTCCTTACTAGGTTGATGAGGGACAATATTTCGAGTTCGATGTGCATTTCTTTGGATTCTTGAAAACAGGACATACAGCTGATACATTCCATAGATTTTAGAAAGATTTCTCTTTAGTCAACGTTTAAACAACTTCACTAAGATTAGAAAAAATTGGGGCTATGTTTGTGAAGGGTAAACAGAAAATATGTTATATGGACAGCCATCCTTAGTAAAGTCAATGCTTTTGATAAGTCTGGAAATTTCCAAAGACGAACTGTTAGTGCTCTGTAAGATGAGAGAAGTCATGTAAGTGGTTAGACTTTGTTTGTCGACTAACGTGGAGTTTGAGCCAAAATTAATTGCAAAGACATTAACTTTATTTCAAGAGGATGAGATAACCCCATCGCCATTTATAATAGTAGGCACTGTCTGTTTGCTTCTATTAAGAATTTTGTTTGTGATTCTTCCAGAATACGTGGAACCAAGATGCTTGAATTAAACTTTGGCTTGGACTGACTGTGCATAGCAGCTTATTGGATTTTCAAAATCACTCTTGCACTGGTTACTAGCAGTTCTGAATGTGGCAAGATTCTTGTTACATCATTTCGTGTAATAAAGATGGTAATTGTTACAGTGGGCTATAGCGTTATTACATTTAGGCATCAACCAATGCAAATTATTCAGCCTCTTATGATATTTTTGTGTGCAATAAAATATAATTCACTCGGAAATGAACTAGGCTGTTCTGGGGATCTATTTTTAAAGAATACAGAAAGAAGTGCTCCGGAATGTAAGATTTGAAGCTATCGCAACCAAAAGATTATCCCTACGAAGTGGGTTAGCCAGAAAGCTATTGTTTGTTTTTTAGAAAACATTCAACGTTAAAAAATTTTAACTGATGTACCAAAATCAAAATGCTGTACATCCATTACAAAGCTAGAATTTTCATACTAAAATTCAACTAATTCACTCAAATTATTTACGAATCATTTCATTGCCATAAAATAATACTTCTGAATAAAGATACTTTTAGGGAGTTATATCTAGATACCAAATTTTGCACGAACATTTCATATTAAAACTCGACTCTTACATAGGCATGGGTTCTCAACTAAATATCTGTAATAGTTTAGGATTAGTAAATATGTAAAAGATTACATAACATTAGAATCTTCATAATAAATCTTCATTTGAAACAATAAACTTCTTTAAAAGAATCTGCCAAAAGTTCTTTTTCAGTTAACACTAATGACGGAATGCTATTCAAGGATTAGTTTTTATTTCATACTCTTTATGCATAACAGCTTTAATAAACTCTCAGAAAATTAGTAAATTAGGCATTATAAAAACTAGACAAAATACCACTCAAATATCAGAATCTATATTCTTGATCCAGTTAAGACTGATAAAACGCAACACAACAAATTAAGATCTTTTAATTTAATGATAAAAAATCAGAAATGTTTCAAAGATTGAGTTATTCATTACAATGATAATCATACAATGATTATTTTGCATCTGACAATTATTTTAATTAGATTTATGTTATCTTCTGTTATATATTTGTTTCATAAAAATAACTAAAAATATCTTTAATTCATATCTCTTAAAACAAACAATACATGAGTGAAATTTCTGAAGAAAAATGTATACAAGTTGTTGCCTTTTGTCAAATATTACACAATTTAGTCACCTACCTGATAAAGTTTAGATGACGGTTTTCCCTATATGCGAAATGAAAAGAAAAGAGAAAATTCGAAAGGAATAAAAACTTTGGAAAAGAAGCGACAATGAGAAGAATGGATTTGAAGCAAATCGCGAGATAAGAACATGGTGTGTTAACAATCTGAATATTGCATGGAACGCGAAAAATACACAGAAGATTAAAAAGAAGACAAGTGTGAATGACATAGAAAATAAAGATTAGGGAATATAAACCAAGCAAAAGAGAAAAAATAGCAAGAATAAAAAAAAGCAAATAGAAAGAATATAAAAGTATAGAGTAGGATTTACAGGAGTTTGATTGAGAAAAACTAGAAAAAGTATGAGACAATCGGGAGAGAAAAGGGTGGAACTGACAACTTTGAGAGAAGAAGGATAGAAGTATTAAGAGATTGTTAAACAGCATAAGAGTCGCTTGTGACATCCCCACTGCTCCCAAGTCTTAGACTTGCGTAGGTGTGCGTTGCGTGCGTCAACTGGCTGTAACTTAACTGCGCCCGAAGCTGCAGCCGATTGTCTGCCGTTCCGTCCTCGTGTGATCAAAGGTATTGATGATCTGTCGAATCCCTCACTCCCATGCAACGTTGTGATTTTTTATCTCAAGGTGAGGACGGTCGTCTTATATGGTACTCGGCGTCAACTGCAAATTAAGGAGGCAGGATGGATGCACAATTGAGGAATAGGGGAAAGCAGACAAAAACAAACAAAAAATAAAGAGACAGCAGAAAAACTCAATATTTCTTCTTCTTCTATGTGCCCTGTCCTTTCAGGACGTAAGCGATCATGGTTCTCCACGTCTCCCTATCCATGGTGGCTCTTAGTATGTTTTCTCCTGTTACACCTCACAACCCCCGTTCCGTCATCCATCTGATCAGGCCCTTCAAATATGTTATAAGCTGTTTTCCTCTGTCTCTTTTTCCTTCTATCTGGCTAGTCAGTATCAGGTTCTCCAAGCTCTCCTTCCTTATTACATGCCCTAGGAACTTCAAGTGTCTCTTCCTAATAATTTTCTTTTCGTTGCCATTCTTTCTAACACCTCATTGTTGCTAGCATGCTCGGTTCACGATATCCGTAGCATCCTTCTGTAGAACCACATTTCCGCTGCTTCAAGTTTTTTCTTCATTTTCGATGATATTGCCCAGCATTCACTGCTGTACTGAAGAGCCGACATCACGTAGCAATCAAGCACTATCTTCTTTGTTTCTAGTGAAATTTTCCTGTGTCTGCATACTTTACTGAGCTTCTGATCTCTGTGTCGCATTTTCCATCTCCTGTTAGAACACTTCCTAGGCATTTAAATTTTTGTACTTGCTTGAATCTGGTATCCCTCAACTGTATTTGGCATTTTGGGTTGCTCTTTTTGCTGATGACCATGTATTATGTGAACTAATGATTATATTCGTAACTGTTTGTACAGCAAACGAGAGAGAGAGAGAGAGAGAGAGAGAGAGAGAGAGAGAGAGAGAGAGAGAGAGAGACTAATAAAATAAAAACACAATAAAACTTTTTCTCAAAGTTTACAAATTACTTAGGCTACTATATCTAGTCCTTGCTAGCGGTAAGACAATCACTGACTCTTTATGCTACCCCTTCCCTTTCTCTCTGAATAGCAGCGGTGGATGTGTCTTTTAGCGTGAGAGAGAGTTTCTGGGACGAACGTCTCTCTACCGTGTCTTGCGCGTGTCTTCTGTCTTTCAAATCCGCTCTGCCTTTTTGTTAAAATCCTTCGATATGGCACTGGGCTAGCCGGCAATCGGCGTGTTTTTTTCCCAAAAGTTTAATGTCAGTTTCGTGTATCTGGCCTTAATCCCCAGTTACGATTTCTCTAATGTCTGCCAATCTGAAGCCTTGGAGACAAAGGTTGTTGATTTAGTACATTCACCTGCCGGCGTTAATAAAACCCCTCTCATCACGTGGGTGGTCCTTTTCGAAGTCAGCCAATAAGTTAACCTCCGTCGGTCTTCATCGCTTCTCTGAAGAGTAAGGGAGAGAAAATAAAAGCAAATAAGAAAGAATGAGAAACAGTTCTCTCCCTTTAGTCATGCGAATCCCTCTGTGTTCGATTGCTGTCATATAAATCAATGTCATTTCGTGAGTGCCTTGTGTCTCGCCTTTCTCTCTCTCTCTCCCTGCCACCGAGATATTCTTCAGCTATCTATTTCAGGGTTCCAATCCATGGTCCGTCGATACTATTTTAACGTGGGTGCAAAAGGAACACTTTGTTATGTGTTACACGTTTATTCAGAAAAATATTTAAAAACAATTATATGTTATATAATACCAGACATAATCCATTAAATTGATTGATATATCAATAAATAGCCTAGGAAGGTGTCACTATTTTAATATATTTTATTGTGATATCTTTCATATATCTACTTTTCTCATGAAGTAGACTATTAAACGTGCTGTGTAAAGTTTAAACTTTCCTCAGTGTCCTTGAAATGAAACTATAAACTTCCCAACTAAATGGAAAACGTGTCAGAAATATTTTGAGGAAAAACAGAAATGCTATATTACTTGGATAAACTGCATATCTTACAAAGTTCGTTCCATAAAGTTACATTTATACAGCAAACATTTATTCCAGAACTTCCAGAACTGAACATATTCCACGTGGAGAAAGTTATTCATACAAAGAAAAGAGCTATTCGTTATTCGGTAGTTGTGAGTTTTAGGCACTTCAAATTATATATATTAGCATGTCGATCGACAGAAATTCCTTTTATTTTATTTTTAATTATATTGAAATGAAGTAAACCTTTTATTCTAAGTTACATTAATACTATACAAGAACTTTTTCATTTTCCCGGTTTTTTTTATACTAATCATCTATCATTTTTCTAATGTGATCGAGATTATATATATATATAAATATATCCAAATGAATAAGGAACGAAGAAAATATTTGCAACATTCAAAACATTAATTTAAACAATGCTCAATATAAAAATAGAGCGATAAATATTTATTATAAATTATACTTTAGAACATGTACAAACTACAATCTACTACAACATTGTACATTTTGTTTCAACATTGAAAGAACAATGTCTCATCAAGTAGTTAGTAATGATGGCAATAAACGTTATGTTTGAAAAGAAAATTTTTTAAAACTCACTTCCTTTTATTTTTCGTACGAGGTAAGAGGATATTAAAAAAGAGGGGAAAAAAGAAAGTGGTTAGAAGGTAGAAAAGATGATAAAGCAAAAAAAAAAAAAAAAAGAAATCAAAAAAGGGGAAAGAAAAAGGAAAGAGACGGACACAGAGAAAATAAAAAGCAAAGAGGAAAACAAAAGAGAAAGAGAGAGAACAGAGAGAAAAGAACTAATGAAAACGGCTCAGAGAAAAAGTTTAGGTAGGAAGTAAAAAATAGACAGGTACAGATATCGGTCATGCGACGTCTGGGTTTTATAACGAGGAAAAAGTGAGAAAATACACAGAGGGAAGAAAGTGTGAGGGAGACAACAGAAGCGGTAAAGAAATAGAAAGTTCAACCTTTGACCGAAATTGAATTGCAGATAGATAAATTCGTTCGTTACATTGTATAAAACTAAATATTTTGGCATTTCTTAAATGATGAAATCGCATGCATAAGCATAAGAATTATTCAAAATGCGCAGATCTGAGGACATTTAAAAATACAACACGTAGACATAAATTCGTTAGTTTTAGTATAATAAATTGGAGAAGTAAAATAAAAATTTTTATATATATAAAAAATATATATAAATATTTATATATATAAAAAATATATAAAATTTTATATATATAATAAAATTTATATATATAAAAAGAATTTAGCTTAAAAATTAAAAAGTAAATCAAAATTTTAAATTAAAATTGAAAGAAAATTAAATTCAAATTTTAATAGTAATATAAAATAAAGATAAAGTTAAAGATAAAAGCATAAGAAGAAAGATCATATAGTTAAAATAAATTACCGGATGTGCGTTGTGGCGGAATGGATGTTGGCTCGGAACGAGAAATCGGAGAGCCGAGTTCGAATTCTAGTCGAATTCCAGTTGAATTCCATGCATTCACTTACGCGCAAATACTCTTGGGAAAGGTATTAATCCGTCTCTTCCCCCAGTTAAATAATAGGACAGATTGGGTTCTGTAGCCTTGGTCGGCAACCATTCTACCGCAATGGCAACCTACTGCGGGATAATCTTCTGCCCAGTCAGTCATGTCTCTTTCGACACATGATTGCCCAAACGTGTATCACGTATGGCACTTAACTGACTGATCAAGATAGTAAGATTAATACCGTAAAAAGTTTATAATTGCTGGAGTTTCAAGCTTTAAATTTTATAATTCTAGCAGGATTGTAAGGTTAATTCTTTAATATATTTAAAATTTACACTCGTTTCATGCCTCTGATTCAGTAATATATTACTCTTTATGTATTTAATAATTTCTATTAATTCTTGTAGACAAAGGAAACTTGGTTCATTTACCGATATATATATATATATATATATATATATAGGAAAAATTATTAAAGAGTTGTGAGTTTAAAAATGTATATTTATTAAATATACATAATAATAGAAATAAACAAATACTGTCAAAAAATACATTTTTAAACTCACAACTTTTTAATAATTTTTCCTATACATATTAAGACAGTATACGTGGATCATCACTATGTTATATATATATATATATATATATATATATATATATATATATATATATATGACGTGAAATAATAAATATGCATATGAGCGTGCACATATGTATAGTATTATTATTCAGGTGTTAATAAAACTGTTGAATTTAGGATCCCGCCCCAAAATAGAAACAGGAAAATCATATGGTATAACCCTCCATTTAATCAGTTAGTTAATTTTAAACTGGGACATAATTTTTTTAAGCTAATAGATAAACATTTTCCCCAAAATAACCCTCTAAGCAAAATTTTCAATAGGAATACAATAAAACTCAGTTATAACTGCTCCAACAATTTAGAAAAAATAATTAAATTACATGACAATAAAATATTGAAAGCATACAAAATAACTAACTTTAACACTCATGCCAGTCTGCCCAATAATAATAACCTTTGTAACTGTAGAAACCCGAACCAATGCCACATACCTAATAAATGCTTAACAAATTCCTGGTAAATGTGTATTCGATTTCATCCATGGAGAATCATAAGGATGCTAAAATTTATATCGGAAAGACAATGAACTTTTTTAAAAAGCGCTTTTACAATCACCTCTCATCCTTCAATAATATATGACATCACTTTCTAAGTATTTTTGGAAGTTAAAAAATGAAAATAAAACACCTAAAGTTAAATGGAAAATCCTCAAACAGGCCAGAACATCTAGATCAATAAAGGAACCATGTTTCCTTTGTTTTCAAGAAAAAATGAAAATCATTAAATACATGAGTAGCAACATACTATTAAACCAAATGTATGAAACCACAGTAAACTGCAAACACATTAAAGAACTAACCTTACAATCATGCTAAAACTACAAAAGCCAAAGTTAGGATCCCTAGAAAAGATAAACCTTTACAGTATTAACAACACTCTTACCTCAGATTTTACCTTTATTTCAGACCACAAACTGTGATCTAATTTAAAGTTTTATATAAAAAAGAGGTTTCTTAAATTCTAAATTAAGTTTAAATATAAAAAATAGATTAATTATAAAAACTAAGTTTATATACAAAAATATTTGTAGTCGTATAATTCACTAATAAAGATATGTTTACCAAAGATCAATTTCTATTCCCACTTTATCGCACCCACACATATTCCTTCCTATCCCATGTACATTTCCTTAGTTTTGTTTTTGTTAAACCCAAAGGACTGACCATAAATGCTGTATAGGACCATATCTTATCTTCTAATGTTAAAACTGTCTATAAAATTTATAATAAAATAAATCGACAAAACTTGTCTATATTATTTAATGAAACATGCATCAATCAAAGAATGCTGTCTAAATACACACACACACAATAATATATATATATATATATATATATATATATATATATATATATATATATATATATAAAGGGAGGGAGTAGATGCTGCCATATTTATATACATAGATTATATAAACTTTTAAACAATTAATTAACGCCTTATTGTTACTTAGAATTTTGAGTGACTGACCTTAGGGGATTATTTAACATAAGAATTAAATCTCAGCTGGGGAGTATATCTTTTCAGTCGAACAACGAAAGCTTTGACCTTTCTTTTAATTTAGAGTCAGAGTCAGAACAGTGGAAGACATTGCTGTCAGTTTGGAAGGGAAATTAGCAAAGATCCAGAATCAATGTACGCCCTTTGTAACCAATCAGAACAAGTTGAAACTGTTGTTGTCTTGATTAGAAATCTAACGTTTTGAAAAGGAAAGGAAAGACAGAGAACTTGCCTCTGAAGAAAGAGAAATACAAATCAATTGCTAAGTGGTATTTTGAACTTTACTAATTAAAATGTGATTGATCATTCGATAAAAATTAATCAAAATGTTGGAATGTAAAAGTGAAATTTGAAATAAATAGCATTTTTTGCATTTCATTTATATATATTTGCATTATAATGTTGAATTCTATGCTGATCACTGAAAATTACTTTTAACATTGACTCCTTAAACAGTTAGATCAAGTTTTTAAAGCAAAATATTCTATCAGTGAATAGCAAAAGCTATCTTGAGAATGAAAATTGATCAGCAATTTTAAAAATTCTTATTCAGAATAGTTCTGATTTATTTAAAAAACTAATATTTTAATAGAATTTAAATAACTAACAATTAAGCAAAGATCTATCTTTCAGTGTGCATCAATAAAATAATGAGCTTACAGACAAGCATGGTGTACTGAAAAGAAAAGAAAGTGAAAGAAAGCATACGTCTTGTTAAGCAATGGGATTTTAAACATTAACGGTATCTAGCGTTTACGTGGACTGTACACTAGATTTAATACAGATTTAAATAAATTCTTCCTTGCAAGCCTAAATTATGTTTACCTGGTTTCGGCACGTCGAATGTTAGTTTGAATTGGTGTAATCGTAAACGGCCCAGCACAGACACTTATAATACATAAAGTCATTTTGCCAAAAGTAAAAATAATATTGACATCTCATTTTAGCAGTTACATTTTACGCAAAAATACTTTGAAATGATAAAGAGTAAATTTATTCAATAAAATCGCCATCAGCTTCAACCACGGCCTACAGACTATTTCAGAATTTCACGAAACTCTTCTGGACAGTCTTCTTGTTTAAGTTGATGAATGCTGCCATTTCCGTCAGTTAATCTTTTGTGTTACAAGTATTTTTCTTGGCCTATCTCTCTCTCTCTCTCTCTCTCTCTTAACTGCGACCCACACATAATAATCAAGGGGTTTGCAGTCTGGGGTGTTAGGTCGACAAATGTAAGGGGTGATGTGGTCGTAAAAAACTGTCTGACAGCCATGACTGGGATCTCCTGCCTGTAGGGTATGGTGCAGAGTCATACTGCTATATATATAGGGTCTGTCAGCAGCCCCTCTCTCTGACTCAGAGTAGCACTATCTCCTGAAAGCCCTTAATCTAGGTCTCTCTGTTGAAATGTCACAAAAGACAAATCAACGTTAATATCAAATCATGCCGTCCAGGTCCCTCAGAAGCAGAATTTTGGATATGAAAATGCCTGGTAGGCTTTAAAAATTAGACAAAAGAGATCAAAGAAACTTACTAACGTTATCAGTTATAAAATTAATTAATGGATAAAAACAGAAACACAGCTAAAGTGTCAATTCATGAATTAAAAAGATACTGTATAGAAGTAGTATAGATGCATTGCGACAACAAAAAATGATTAAGCAAAAGCATCAAATAGAACGAAAAATTTGGCAATGAAACATCTATTATGGGATAATAAAACATTGTCAAAGTGATATATAGTGACGAAAGCAAAAAAGAACTGAATTCTAATTCAAGAGTGTATGTCCAAAGACCATTTTGTACAAGAACACCTGAATAACGGTACAAGAACACAGGAATAATGAAAAATATTACAAATCAGCAAATATCGCAGATAGTGAAATATTCCAATATGATGGATCACCTTGCCATACATCGAGCATAACAAAGAAATTTTTTACTGATGAAAACATGTAAGTATTGAAAGACTGATCTGCCAAAACCTCTGACCTGAACATAATTGAACCTATGTGGAGAGAATAGAAAAGTCGGATGTACAACAGCAAAACAAAGAATATGAAAGATTTTTAGGTTCACTGTCAGTAGAAATGGCAAAACATTTCTAATAAAAATGACTTTTAAGTTATATTCTCCCATCACACGTTCAGTAAATATAGAATGCAATGTTTGTGCCAAAGGAAGCCATGCTAAATACAAATTACAACATTTAATAACACAAAATATATAAATACAAGTTTATTTTGGGAATTTTATTTTTTGGCTTTTGGTTTTTTCATAAAATCTATTAATTCTAGGTTTCATCGAATTACCCATAACTTTTGTATCTCTTATTGTCAACTTCACTATGCATTCAGGTATCTCCCTCGTAATTCGTCTATTTGAATGAGCAACTTTTATTAAAGCTGTGTGATTACAGATATTACGCATGAAAATAACTAGTTGAATTGTTAAAACTTCTTAAAAAATTAAGCCTATTGATTTTTTGGATAGGTGTCGCATTTCTTCTGCTTGCTATGCTAAAATGTATGTAACAAAACATACACAAATACTGTTTTTGTGTCTTAAAGTTTCATGTAGACTTCCAGTTTGATATACGGTTGCCTTACAAACTTCAAAGTTGCGAAAAGTCAGCAATATTTAAGTACCGATTTGTTTATATTTCTTACATTGGCTCTGTTTATATATTTTTCTATTTTACTTCAAGTACTGTTCTTATTTGTTTCATTATATATATATATATATATATATATATATGTGTGTGTGTGTGTGTGTGTGTGTGTGTGTGTGTGTGGTCGTACGGAAAAAAATTTTCTCATGTCATTTCTCTTTCTCATATTTATTTTTGTATTGTAGGTGCAATTGTTAAAGACTACCTGTATTTAAGCATGATGAGATAGATAAATGTTCAACATATTGATAAATTTGCTAGTTGTTGTGCACTGGTTTTTTGGGTATAGGACATTCATATTAGTTCATATGTTGTATGTTAGTGCGTGCTTGAATGCGCATGTAAAAGTTTATTTGAGTACATGTATATGTGCTGGATTTTATTTATTTCCGTCTACGCATGCGTTCATAATTGGGTACAGGAGGAGAAGTAATGTCTGTGCATGCGTGTAAAAAATAGCCAATGTGTAAGCAAACCAGTAGGAAATATTTGTGATTGAGAAAGAATGAAAGCAACGAAGAAAGAAAGAAATGATAATTGAGTGAAAAACAAAATCATGAAATAAAAGTATATTTACAAAGTGATATTTTGGTGAAATTACTCAAGATTATGATAAAAATATAATAGAAGCACAGAAAAAAAAAACTAAATAATGAATATATGGAAAGATATGTTTAAAAAAACGGTTGTTAAAGGAAAAAAAAACTAAATTTAGCGCTCTTTAATTTATATCGTTGTTCGAAACACGGCAAAATTTGGCAAAAGACACAAGCTGACATCGTCGCTCATGTTCATTTTTGTTTTCTGAATTTTCTTATATGAACGTGTGGAGGAGGTGCATCTAATACTGACGCCAAAATAAACCACCCAATACCACACTTATCTTCCTTTCACAATATGTCTCGGCTCGCTGATGGGTAAGAACCCCTGCCTTCATGTCCAGCTCTTTTTTACAGTTCTACACTTATCCACCCCCGTCCCGACTCTTAACCTTCACATAACTTTGAAAAGAAAAGAGGGCCATGATGGGCGAACAATCTACCACTTACCCTACACAAAAAAGAAGGCAACAGAAAAGAGAGAAGACGAAAAATAAGAAAAAAATCAGATGGTCGTGACAGGGAACCATCAAATCCGCGGCCGATATAGTCTACTTCTTAGTACCCCCGGCACGTCCAAGTTACACCAGCCCAGTGTGGCCACCTTTTAAAAGGCCTCCCGGCGACGGTTCACTACCACAAGGCGGCGCCCGCCTTCTCCATCTTTTCTCTGTTCGCTTGGTGCGCGATTCAATATCTTTATATCTTCAAGCTGTGTTGACAAGTGCCAATAACAAGTTCACGGTTCTCCGACCCACAACCCCAACGCTATTGGAACAGCCATCCCACCATTTTTCTAGTACGAGACAGTCTCTATGTAGAATGGACAAGTCACTTAGGGCATTAACATGGATGGTGGGGAAGAGATGGTCAGAGTAGCAATATATAAATATATAATGTAAAAATTTGCTTTTCTGTCCTTATGTCCAGGTTCATTTGTTCAGTTCTCTATCCAGCCAACCAGTATCAGTTCTTCATGACGGCTTAAAAAAATAATAGCATCAATGTTTTTCAAGCATGCGTATAAAAAAGGGACATAATTCAGTAAATAACTTTTTCTACTTTCCTTTCCACATTAATTTCTTTTTTCTTTTCTATTTTTAAGTCTGTTTTACGTGTTCTCCTACTTAAACATGTTTACTTCTTTTTCATTTATCCCACCGTTACTCTGATTCTCATACTTTTTCTTCAATTCTTAGTTTCTATAATTTAACGTCTCTTTCCAATTTCTTTCTATTTTCCCTATTTTCGCCACTTTCTTCTCGTTTCTTTCTTTTTATCTATATTTTATTCTTGATCTTTTCATTCTACCACTGCAGCTACTACTAATAAAAATAATCTAATTAAACCCTGAAGTACATCCAGCCATAGTACTGCTTAAATAAGAAAGAAAGAACAGAGATTTGACTAGATTAAGAATCACTTGTTTCTAGCGATGATTACCGCAAGTGAAATGTAAATGTTAAAACTTGATAATGTTCCAAGTTATGAAGAAAAATCACTTGTTATATAACCCACTATTTCAAATGATGATAAATGATAACAGAGATGATTAGCGTTTGGTTCAAACGATTACTTTAAGTATCCAACAAGTCCTCCTTTTGATTACGAACAGAAGATATCCAGTTGCCCTTCGGTGACTTATTTCCAGACAGGTGCATATTTGATAGAGCCCTGAAGTTATATGATTTATTACAAAAAAGAAGTAATAAAGTAGAAAAGATTTGACTTATTAAAATGATCTTTAGAAAAGTACATACAGGAAAATAATATTATAAAAAGGGAATAGCATCTTTCATGAATTTATCATGCCACAAATTTGTTGTCCAGATAAAACAGTGCATGAAAAAAGACTATTTTTTCTTTTCGAATTCTTGGATAAAAACGGAGTATTAGTAATCGACTAATGTTTAAAAAATATTAAGTGGGAAATGCAGATAAATAAAAGAAGCTTATAATCACGCAATAGATCTATTAGCTCAGCGCAGAAAAGTTAAATATTATAGAAAATAATCGAATGAATTAATAAAAAATAAGAAAAAGTCATTTTCTACTTCAAAAGAATGCTATAATTGTCAAAATGTTAAAATTGAAAGTGAAAAATAATAAATTAATGGTATGTATTCAATCAGACAACTCTGTTGAAATACTCGGTATAAACAGAGACAGAATAAGTCAATGATAAAGTAGATTTTTTCAAAAGAAAAAATTAGAAACCAAGAAATAAATTAAAGCAGAATGAAAAAGTGCAAGAAATTAAGAATGCAAACAAGAAAGCGAAAGTATTCTTCAAGTACAAAAAAATGGTAATAAAATGCTATTTCATAAATTTAAGAATATAAAATACGCAAAAGTAAATAAGAAAATACACACCGCGATTCATAACAAAAAGGATTTATATTAGGAACTTCCCAATTTTAATTGGTAACAATATTGTGACGCCGGCGAAAAGGAAGGAACACAAACACAGATGAAGATGTTATAAACTTGTATTTACAGTAAAAGAGAGAAAAGATAAAGGATAGTCTCTTGCAAACAGTCGGGTTTTTTCGGAACTTATCTGAAAGATGCGTCCTTTTAATAGTTTATATTTCCTGTGTCGTTATGGCAGGGTTGAAGAAGTAGAGCCATGAGTTCTGTGCTTCAGTTGCTGTCAAATTCCCTCAGGTATCCTGGGTCTAGATGACGGAGAGCAGACGGGGACGTCTTGTCTGTAAGGTTCTAACAAGTAAAAGAGGAAGGGAGTTTATAAAAACGCTCACGTGGGGAGTTTGTTGAAAATCTAAAAAGGTAGCCCGTGATTGGTTGTTTTTCATCCAATCACGGGCACCCAGTTGGAGACTCCGTAATAATTTCAATATTCTCCCCCAAAACAAAATTGCAATATGAAATCATTGCAACATAACCTTTCACACAGTAAAGTTGATTTTTTTAAGGCAAAAATAGCCAAGGATGAAAAGTTCACAGAAAAGTTGATTTTTTAAGGCAAAAATATCCGAGGATGAAAAGTTCACAGAAAAGTTGATTTTTTTAAAATCTTCAAATTAAAATGTAGAAGGAGTGAAGATTTGTTTTCACAAGGAACTCCAATTTTGAAAGAAGTGAGTGTTGTATTTTATCTTGTGTGTAAAAAAAAATCTTGCTTTTGTGCACTAATAGGACTATAGAAATTTCGTCCTTTCAATCACATAGTACAATATCATTAAAACTTGTTTTCTTTGTTCAGTAACATGTACCCTATACATGTTACTGAACAAAGCTAAGGTATGTGAAGACTATAAGTTTTAAATAGAACTGAATTTAATAGTATAAATATGAATTATTGGGAGAGTTTTTACTACCTTTTGAATTTTTAGTCCTTTTGGGACGTTGTTTTATTGCAACAGATGCACCCTTAGTATCTGGTACATCATTAGTGACCTTTGATTTTGCAACATCAATTTTCCTATTCCACACTCCCTTCGAGGCCGGCATGATTCTAGGATGGTGGGACTCGCCATTCTGTACAATATAAACTTCAAAACCATTAGCCTTTTTAGAGGCCTCACAAAATATATAAAGATCAGCAGGGCCATCTTCACTGATTACAAATCTAGGGAATTGCAATGAATCCAGCTTGGCAAGGACACGCGATAAGACAGGCCATATAGTCTGAAATTCTTCTGACACAACATCATCCCAGTATAATTTTTAAGCCCACAAATCTCTCAAGAGCATTTTGCCCCTGAGAGTAACGGGTAAGCACAAAGATAGTGGGTCGAAAATCCTTGAATTTTGGGCTAATATGCTTCTTTTAGTATTAACAGACTGGTCAATAGGTGACCCTGAAATCTGAAGAGTGTCTTCTAATGTGGAATATTTATACCCTAAAACCTTTTCGAGTTAACAACCATGTTCTATGAATTTCTGATCTTTTATCATTAAGGTTTTACGTTTCTTACAATTCGTATTCCATGATCTAAGGTTAAAATGACCCTTTTCCATACGATAATTCGCCGTTGTGTATAGGTCTGATAGCATGTCAACAGAGTTACCGGTTTTGATTAGGTTGTCCACATAGAAATTTTTCTTTAACATGTCATTGCAGTTATCAGCAGGAAACATACACGCATGGTGTTTTATTATAAAATTCAAAATGAAGGGGCTAGCATTAAATCCAAAAATAAGTGTGGTATGTCTAAAACAAACCAGCCTATTCCCTTCCTTCATAAAAAAACAAACCTGTTACGGTCCTCGATAGACCAGATTTTGATCATAAGGAAAGCCTTACGAATGTCTGCTAACATCACATATTTATTAGACCTAAATAGCAACAACAACTCTAACATATCTCCCATTAAATTTATGCCAGGTTAAGCAGCTTCATTTAGAGAATATTTCCCTTTAGTCTTCAGGGAGCAGTTAAAAACGAGTCTAATTTTTGTGGTAGTTTGCGCATCCATCTTGAAGACAGGCTTATGGGGTATCCAAACATGTTTTGAAAAATCCTCAGGTGCCACCTCAATGATACCTCCCCGCTCTTGCTGATGGAAAACCTCGACATAGTCATTGAGTAATATTTGTTGCTCGAGCTTGTTAACTACTCTGTTTAAAACTGAAAGAGCAACTCTGTGATTGGGAGGCACAGACTTTATTTTGTCCTCATGCCAGGGGAGTTTAATGTGATAAGAGTTATCTCTGAATTCAATGAATTTTTCAAATTCCATAATTTTACCTTTAGGATAATCACAAATATCTCCGTCTTCCGGAGATATACCCAGAGAATCTACATCAAACATTTTCTCTAAATTCCTTTCTACTTTACTTTCGTAAAAAATTTCAGCAAGGGAGTCAGGGTAACTCTTTATAGATTTCATTACAAAATTCACTCTAGTGTCTGAGCATGTAGTATATTTAGACACTATTGCATGAAAATCTTTACTCTGTACTTTTTTAGGGGTACTTTGATTTTCATATAAAAATGTTGGCAGTTGTCTAACGCAGAAATGCCTGTAGGAAACTCCCTAACAGAGCCCTTCATGCAGTCCACCATTTTGATGTTCTTCATAAATTGAATTACAACGATGCCTAAAAGACCATGAACCCTAATATCATTTGTTCCGTGCAAAAAAGAAAGTTTGTAATTTAATTCAAGTAAATTATTCTTAACAGTTTTAAAGTTATCGAATCTTAAGTTCATATCGAATTCATCATTGATAAGAACAGGCAGGGGCAATTATTTACTTCAATCCCCTATACAACTTGGTTTATTTTTTTCTTTTTAGACCCTAAAAAGGTTTTACGTCGTATTCCACTGGAGTGAGAAAAGATCTATAGCACCCTAACTTTTCTATAACTTGCCTAGAGAAAGTCCTTCGACTGCCTGTATCAAAGAGGCAGTTCAATTTGTATTTACGTTTCCCTTTAGAGACAGTAATTGCCACCATCGGTAAAATATAAGGAGGCTCCTGTGTGCCAATGTTGATACACACGTGCGCGGAAGTAGTTAAACTGTTTCCACTCTTATCTGATTTATCACAAAGGGGAGTAACATGGCCTCGTGATTTGCAATTTGCACATTTTCGAGGTAATTTATTTGCTTTGCCATAGCAGTCTTCCGTTCTATGATTAGCACATGTACAAAAAAGGCACAAGTCCATCTCCTCATACCTAGAACGTCTCGACTCAAGGGAGGAATATTTTGAACACTGGTTCATGGTGTGCTCGTTGATGTTGCAAAATCTACAATGTCTGGTAATTTTGCTAGATTTTGTTGCAAAATCTTCCAATGTTGAGAGATTTTTCTTTGCGTTGTTGTTCTTGGTAGAATTCCCTTCCCGTGACCTGAAATTGTCTTGCGGGGAATTAGGATTTTTTTAAAAACCTGTTTTAATTAAGGTCTTTATAACCTCGATGTAACTATAAAAAATCTGATTGATTTTCGGGTAGTTACTGTCAACTTTCCGGACTGATTCTCTTTGAAGATTTGAGGGTAATTTTGAAAAAATTATATAGCTAATTAGTTCATAGCCTGGAGTGTTTTCTTAAAAAAATCCAAATTATACGAAGTTTTTAATTCGGATAGGTCAGCTTTAATTTCTGACAAAAATCTTTGTATGTTGACAAACTCTGTGTCATATTTAGGAGCACTGCCCAGCAATTGTTTAAAAATTTCATCAACAATGAGAGGAATATCCAAAAATTCCTTTCTCAACAAATTAATGGCCACTTCAAAGTTTTCATCTTCTAGCGAAATATGAGACACTAACTGAGACGCGTAGCCAGTTAAAAAAACTTTTTTTTAAAACAACAGCTTAGCTTTTCTTTTAATGTACAGCGTCCACACAGTTTTCAAATTGAATCAGGAAATTTTTAAATTCAAATTTACCGGCTTGTATTCCATTGAATTTAACGCACTGCAACCTAGGAGCTGAAACGAACACCACCTGTAACTGTTCGTCTTCCAACATACCGCTTTTTTCTAAATTGATATCGGCCTTTTCACAAGCTTCACCTATATTTGTGTTAATTGCGCCGACCTCTGTCAACCATTTATTTATTAGAATTTCTTTTTTTCTTAAAGCAAGTTTTATTTAAGGATGCTTTTGCTGACATTATTTCAACGGCAGAAGTTCTTTTCCTTTTAAAGGAATCCCTATTAAAAATTAAGGCGCTAACACCCTTGATCTGCTTAAAGTCATTCATCCTGCTGAGCGAACGATATCTACACAAACAAATTAAGAACAAAGGAAATAAAAGGGATGGACGAAACTTGACCTCTACAAATCCTAGCAGTAAACACCAAAATGGGATGGATGCGTATACCCTTTCCTCAAGCGACGTCACGTTTTGATATCAATTTGCACAAATCTATTTCGTGTTAAATTATTTCACGTGGTTCGTAATTTCTCAGCATGAAACGTTATTTTCAACTGTTTGCAAATTATTGCGAATTTCCCAATTTTAAGAAAGGAACACAAGCACAGGTGCTATAAACTTGTATTTACAGGAAAAGAGAGAAAAGTTCACGGGGCACCCAGTTGGCGACTCCGTAATCATTTCTATATTTAAGTAAAAGATTTAACTAATTAAGGCTAAAAAAACTGTAGAGTTTATCGACAAGTCAAAGTAAAAAAAAAAATTACATAGAAAGCAGGTAAGCTGGTTATGACTGAAACAGCACTTTTGGTTGTAAAAATACAATAAATAATAATAGAAGTGCAGTTGTTGTTGAAATCAACTTTTCAATTCCAAGCTGTATTTAAAATCGAATTTAATTGATTGGAATGAATTTTTGCTTTTTAAATAGCTGAAATCTGTCATCTTGACAAATATGTCAGTACAACTCTCTGTCTAAAAAAAATCTGTTTTGTTTAAAATGTCGTAGAAAATAATTTTTTAACATGCAGGGGGTGTTTAAGAGGTGTTGTTAGATTTATCGATAACTTAATATTTGGCAAACTAAATAAAGGGCAGATAAGTTCAAAAATTACTTGAATACAACGTGAACGTCCATTTTTAATATATTTTTTTTTAAACTACTACGTAATCTTAAAAGTTTAAGAAAATATTCTAGGCAATTTAATATCTTCTTGAATTTTAGGTACTTTGAATTTCTTTAACGCCAGTCTGGCGTTAAAAAAATGTTAGAAAATTACCAATGTAATTTATATTTACTTTTGTTACCTCCCTTTCTGATAAATACGAATATGGATTTCCTTATTTACAAAAATCGATATGTTTAGACATGCAAAAATTCTAAATTCTTTTTAAAATGTCGGTGAATCGTAAAAAGCATTTCCATTTATAATTAGTAAATATAGTTTTTACTTAATAATATCACCTAAACGCTACAAATCAAAACAGAATTTAAAAAGACTTTATACATTATTTTAATGAAATTTAATAAAAAGAAAATAATTCTTTAAAAAATTCATTTTTTATCAAAACATTTCTTTTCTTACGTCAATAGTGTCCATAATATATATTATTCATAAAAACATTTTAAATAATTAAATATCATTTCTAATTAAAATTTCTAATTAAATGATGTTTTAGATTTATTGCATTTTTTATTTTACGATTCCGAGCAGAATATTGTTAAGTGGGGGTCCTGTTTAACCAAATAATTTAATGATTTAAATTCTCGAAATAGGTCTTCATATAACTAATATAAACATTAAGGGGTACAAAAATTAATTTCTAGAAATTTCATAAAATTAAATAAGTGTGAGTTAACAGAATTAAAAAAATAGTTTTACTAGGATTTTCTAAAAATTAAACATTTAAAAATAATTTAATTTGTTTCTGAATAAGTCCTGAAAAATTCATTAAAATTCAACAGTGATCCGTTTTTTGCAAAAATTTCTAAATCAATGTTTTTCAGTGCAAAAAGACGCTTAAATTTTTCGTAATTTATGGTATCTGTTAACACCAGAGAAACAAGATTTTTAACAAAAATTTCCAAGGTTTTAAAAAGAGTTAAAAAGAATTAATAATAAAATATCTTTTGAACTTACCCTCAATAATAACAAAAATTTTGACGAAGCAATTCATTTTTATTAAGTTTTGTGTATTTTCCCATCATGCATGTCCACGTTTAGCGAATCTATGGTGGTACCTGAATAACACATAAATATCATATACAAATATATTTAAATTGTAATTTATTGACGTAATATTCTGATATTAAAAACAATAAAAAATCTCGCAATGTCATGTGTAATTGTTGAAAAAAATTTATAGAAAATAAGGTTAGATCTATATTAAAGACAATGAATACCTGTCAAGTGGAGTTAACTACTGGGGAAGAATTTCTAATCAGTGTAAGCAGTCTTTATCCCCATTACTCTTTGTAATCCAGTGTTGAGCAAGTATTTTAAGCGCATAGTTTTGAGTGCATTAAAAATGATATATCCCAAAATTATTAATATGGATCGGGTCCTAATTTTAAAGATAAACAAAAAATCAAAGAAAATGCTAATTTAACATTTTGTATATTTTTGAACATACAAGATGAAGAGGATTTTAAGAACTACAACAAATTTATTAAGTCAATGTAGCCAGTTGACGCAAAGTTAAAGTAAATATTTAATAATCCGAGATTGTAGTAGGTAACTTATTTAAAATTGGTATATTATAATTTATTCTTTTTGTTTTTCAGATATTTCAAACATGATTCCAACCTATAAAAGAAAGATCCCGCGTGATTTACATAAGAGTGGCAGATTGAAGGCAAATCTCGAAGTAGTGACAGCTGAAGCTAAGCTTCGGAGATACCTTCAGAAAAAGAACATGAAGAGAAAATGAGTGTTGGTTGTATTATTTTTGGTGATCAAGAAGAAGAAGAATTAGAGAAATATCAAAAAATTATATTTAGCTTATCACTAGAAGAAATAAGAATGCTTGCTCTTTAGTGAATCAAAAAAGGTTTGAATTGAAACTTCCCAGTGATGGGTTGAAGACGGGTGTGCTAGGTCAGGTTATTTAGTTGCTTCCATTAAATATGTTTGAAGTGTATCAATACATCTGCCTGAGCCGCATGTTTGGGACGAGTTACGAATTTCAAACCAAACTGTTGTTCAGTTCTTCAATTAACCCATATATGAAACGGAGATAAAACTGGTGTAACAAGGAACAGCATATTTTAACAAAAGAAATAAAGAAGTTCTATATGTTACTTTGTTGCGCGATACTAGTTAGTAGCATATGAGTTGCCACTCTACCACTGGTACTTTCGCTCAACCGTTGCTGATTTTTCCCATAAAGTTTTTTGTGAGAACGTTATGCAAAATGGAACTGTTGGCAGTATTCGTGGAGATATCTAATTGGTATGGATGAAGCGAGAACACTTTCAAGAATTCATTAGGCATTTTGTGAAACATTTTTGTTGCACAGGGGAAAAATAATTCTTCGACGTAACCTTCGAATCGAAGTACTTAATTTTAAAAGGAAGTAGTAATTGTCTACTCTTTTTCCTTTTTTCAGTGTTTTTATAAGCTACAAACGTATGACCGAACTATTTTTAACCAACTTCAAAACAGTATATGTTTTAAAAGAGATGTTTGAGAAAAAATCCATACAAGTCAATGAAATTGTAGGCCCTCCGTTTAATTGATAGGGATTTCTGGCTGCAATATGCTGATCTTAAAATTATCACGAAGTGCTTCGAAGTTTCAGGTATTATACTCAGACAAGCAAGTATTTAGAGTTAGGTCCATTGGATTTCATGCTTAATTATTACCTCGTCTATCAGACAACCACTCTCATCCTTGTCCAATAACACTTTTGTCTGCAAAAAACAGAGCCAATAACCTATATGCCGATGTTCATATATATATATATATATATTGAAGTAAATTAATAAATATACATATGAGGAGAGTGTATGGTATTATTACTCAGGTGTTAACAAAACAGTGCTAAATGTATGAACAGAGCTATATATATATATATATAGAGAGAGAGAGAGAGAGAGAGAGACATCCGCAGACAGATCTGTTTCGCTGTATCATAGATCATCAGTACAGTTAGACATCCGATCGCTTCTACCCAGAATTGAAACCCGACCGAATTGAGAAGAAGGAGGATTTTTAGCGTGTTATATACGATGTAACATACGCCATTAGCTAAGAGTGTTCAAATTTATTACTGAATGAACGATGCGTAGATGCTTGAGTAGCTACTGTTTTTTCAAAGTCTACCATTCTTCCACAGTGCTCAATCAGGGTGTGAGAGCGTAAAGAGTCACCCGAAGACAGATCTGTTTTGCTGTATCACAGATCATCAGTACGGTTAGACATCCGATTGCTTCTAGCCAGGATTGAAACCCGACCAAACTGACATCAGTCGATTATATATATATATATATATATATATATATATATATATTAATCATATCACCCCGAGCAAGGCGGTAACGACATTGATGTGCATAAGAGTAAAAAGATTAGAGGAGAGTGAAGAGAAGGACAAACCAGTTAGAAAGGAGTAAGAGAAGGATGGAAATACAGGTGTGATGACAGTTGCTAGATGGAGAGAAAGGAAAGAATATATACTATATATAACTAGGGACAAGTAGTTAAGAGATGAGTATTGATCTTGCATTTAAATTCCTGGAGGTTGTAGCTTTCAGGAAAGCAAGAATAAGGAAGCGAGTTCTACGGCGGGAAGTGCGAGAAAAGAAGCTCACGGAGTAGAATTGTCGTCTGCATTTGGTTGATCTAACTGTGGACGGGTGAGACCCAGTTGCCAGTCTGGTTGCACCTGTTGCGGAGGCACCAGTGACTTAAGTTCGTTGGAGCAGAAGCCATGGAAGTATTTATAGAACAGACAAAGGGAAGCCACATCTCGTCGGTAGGAAAGTGGCTGTAGTCGAGCCGCCAAGTCGGTACCTATCACATTACTGATTCTCCTTTGGAGCCTGTCAAGAACACAGAGATGAACAGTGGGGGCACCTGACCATATATGGCAGCAGTACTCCATGCACGGACGAATGGTTGATTTGTATATATGCAGGATGGTTTCAGGTGGGAAAAACATTCTGGCCCAACACAGTGAACCAACCTTCCTAGCAGTGGATTTAGCTATTAACTCAATTTAGTGGTGCCACTTGAGATCAGAAGCGAGGGTAAGGCCGAGGAGGCGCAGAGTATTGCTCTCAGTGTAATATAACAATCTGGCCCCACCCGAGGAAGGCTGATGCAAGCGAGGGTGTTTCCGGTCGTTGAAAGGAACGGATGTCGTTTGACCTTATTTCCGGCAGCAGCGGAAATAACTACAGAGGCAAACAGAACAGGTGTCTCTGAGAATTACGTGGGCGTGCGTGGGCGAGGCAAAACCGGAAGAAAAAGTCCCGGTTCTGGAAGATTATAAAAAGACCTCGGCACACGGATTCGCCAGTAGAGGAGCAACAGAGATCGGCCGGTGAAGAGAGAGACACAGCAGATAAGACTACACTCCCGTCAACCCATTAGAAGCGCGCTCTCTCAATTCTCTGTTCACTATTCTAACCGGCTCAGTCATTAAGACGCATAATTGGTGCCTAGTGACTTGCTGTTTTGAGACAACAGTTAGATGCGAGCTGGTTGCCACGGCGACGATTGAAATTCAACGGACTTAAAACTACCAGATAGAAAGAAAAAAGAAGACGAAAATAGAAGCAGCCGCACGACTATAGACATCAGCCAAGGTAGGTGACTCTTTGATTTGATAGTGTGTGTGTTCTGCTCTTGTTTATAAGTCTAGTTAGAAAAAAAAAAAATGGAACAGCATACTTTTGCCGATCTGACCCTAGAATTGAGAAATGTGGATTGTTCGGTGTCGAACACATTAAGGGTAGAACGGAGGGGGTGCAGGACTACATGCAGAGAGTAGTACGCCTAGCGGAGAGCGCATAGGTTGGGATTGACGGGAGGAATAAAGTTGAGATATTTACCTATCTGTAAGTATAAAACATCTGAGTTAATGATTTATTTTTTTTTGTTAATATTTTACCATATATGTGAAGTGAGTTTACTGGTATGTTGCTTAATTAATCTTACTTTTATTGAGTAAGTGAAATGTAAAATCATGTAAAGGAAGTTTCTTCTACTCTTTAAAGTGGATAATTGGATTAACTTGTTGATAACAATGTTTTCTTTGGTTTGTGCAGTGTTAGGTTTTCTTTTTTTTTTGGATTTCTTTTCAATAACTGTACACTACAAAATGATTTACATTTCTATGTTTGTGAATTATGCTTTTGTACAGGTTCCCATCAATTCAACATCCTCTGTGAATTTTCATTTATGTGACTTGGGAAATATCTTTTGAAGATATATTAATTTCTGAAAACTTTATATTAACACGGATAGACCTGCAGATTCCACAGTTGATCGGAACAAAAAGAAAGAACAACTGAAAAGTCTTGTAGACTTATTGGCTGATATGCTATAGGATTGGGAAAGAAGCAGTGGGAGGATTAACGATAGTTTAAGTGAAATAGTTAGGAAGATACAAACGTGGAAAATTATTAATAGTATCTAAAGCATAAAGTAAATTATACGTCTCTGGTTCAGTGGTTTGGTCCCCAATTACGCAGAAATTTCCCAATTTTTCAGTGGACACCATGCCGGTAGAATTGCGCGATATGGAGGAGATTCCTATCCGCAAACTAGTAAATACCTTGGAACAGATAGATATGGAAAGATTTAGTGAAGGATATGAAGAACTCCCGAAGAAGTTGACGATAGGAGTCATTGCTGGCATAGTCGGCGTTATGATAATCCTTGGAATAATAGCTAGGAAGCGGATTTTTAAGTGTGAAAGAAGCAACAGTGCTTCGGGAAAGGAAAGGGAGTTATCCGTTGTGAATAGTACTCCGGGGTCAACGGGTGTTCAACACTCAAATGTCTCTGCGTTAAACAGAGAGATGTCAACAAATCAGATATGCTTGTATTCGAATCCAGAGAAAGTAGTTCAAGGAATGGAAAACATTGTACAAACTAAGGAACTACGAGTTACGGGTCCATTTTTTTTTAGACTAAATTAATATAGATGAAACCTCTAATCCTCCACAAGTAAATTGCATGCGGATTAACGTTGGAATCAGAGTAATGTTCTTCATTTTCTATTGAACATTTCTCGGTCAGACTATGAATGATATGTACTGCAGATAATGGCCATTTTTCTGTGTTCAAACATAGTATGTTTGAAATTAAATTAAATTAAATGAAGTTACATGTGTAACAATAAACTCGAGCAGAAACACGCATGGTGTTGGTCAAAGGTCATTTACTCGATGTCAGTTTAGAAACTGGGGCGCGGTTACCGCCTATGATCATATGGTCGTGCATCGAGGCGTCTACGCTTATGGACAGAGTCGAGAAAGAAAATGAACATTTTTAAGAACTTTGCCCAATTCTGTGAAAATGGATATTAAAAAAAAAAAAAAAAAAAGAACAATGAAACATCGAGCTGGTAGAACAATTTTCACGATGGACACGAACATTGTTGGGTTGCCGATGTAGGCTCCCCTATATATTTTTTTGTTGTTTTTTTTTGTTTCGGCATGCACATGTTTTGTTGTTTTGGCGTGCACATGTTTTATACAATTGTCGGGCTTGTGTGGCATGGGGAGGAGTGTGAGGGTGTTGCGCTTAAAATGTTCTTAGGTGAACATTTTGGAAAATGGGAGGGCGAGGAATGTAATATAACAATCTGGCCCCACCCGAGGAAGGCTGATGCAAGCGAGGGTGTTTCCGGTCGTTGAAAGGAACGGATGTCGTTTGACCTTATTTCCGGCAGCAGCGGAAATAACTACAGAGGCAAACAGAACAGGTGTCTCTGAGAATTACGTGGGCGTGCGTGGGCGAGGCAAAACCGGAAGAAAAAGTCCCGGTTCTGGAAGATTATAAAAAGACCTCGGCACACGGATTCGCCAGTAGAGGAGCAACAGAGATCGGCCGATGAAGAGAGAGACACAACAGATAAGACTACACTCCCGTCAACCCATTAGAAGCGCGCTCTCTCAATTCTCTGTTCCCTATGCTACATGGTTCATCGTCATTAATAAAAATATAACTTTATATTTTTATATATATGCGTGTTTGTTGTTTGTCGATATATAACATCAGGGAGACTCTCCTGGTCCATGCTTATGGGAGGCAGGAAAGGTTGCCTGTGATGATTGACAGGTAGCAGCTTGATCTTAGACGAATTGAAATTTACAAGCCACTTCACCCCATTTCACCACGGAGTGTAGATCCCTCTCAAGATCAGCAGCGATATTATGTTTGTCCGTCACGCCGGGATTCTTTTTGATGCGGGAGTAAATTGTGGTGTCATCTGCGTAGATACCTACCTGGCTCTTGATCTCGTCTGGGAGGTCATTTATGTAAATAAGGAAGAGCGTCGGGCCTAGGATAGAGCCTTGAGGGACACCAGCGTTTGTACAGTAGGGTATGGAGGGATGGCCAATCAGAACGACCTTCATTATGCGGTTATGTAGGAAAGATTGGATCAGATCATGCAATCGTCCGGTAATACCGTAACCTCGTAGCTTGCATAGAAGGCCAGCGTGCCAAACCCTGTCAAAAGCCTTAGAGATGTCCAGAGCAACAGCACGAGCCTCGCCGGACTCCTCGAGGGCCTGGAACATGTACTCCGTAATGGTCGTTAGCATGTCAGCCGTGGACCTGGCAAAGCGGAAGCCATACTGCCTGTCGGAGAAGAGTCTATGGGCAGTAAGATGCTGAACTATTTCAGCATTAATAATGGCCTGAAACACCTTCCCGAAAACTGGTAGAAGGCTGATAGGGAGTTAGTTGGATGGGTTCGAGGGTTCACCAGAGTTCTTAAATACAGGAACGACAGAAGAGGACTTCCAGCATGAAGAAAAACAGGAATCAGAGAGGCAGTATTAATAAATATGCATATTATTATATGACTTTTTCATTTCTTTTATTTTCTTTTATCTTATTTGTATTTAAAATTTGAAAATTTGAACATTTTAATTTTTCCTACATTTATGTGAAATTTGAATATTTAAATTTTTAAGACTCATAATTTACGCCCCTTTGATTTCTTCTCCTCGTATTTTTAATTTTAATTTCAAATTTTAAATTTTTATCCACATCTAACCGTAGAATATTTAAATTTTTAATCTTCTTATTAATAAGAAGATTAAAAATTGAAATAAGATTTAATTCCCGTGAACATCGAGTGAACTTAAATTAAAATCTATTAAACCGTCAATTTGAAATATGCACCTGATGATTGCATAACACATGAAACTCCGATTCATGCTATATATATATATATATATATATATATATATATATATATATATATATATATATATATATATATATATATATATATATATATAATTCCATGCGCCCATGGCTTATGGAGTAGAGATACCGACTGATACCAAATCGGTGGAGTTTCGATCGCGGCTGGAAGAGCGGAAAATTTTAAAAACAGATACCATTTCTGCGATTTACGCATGACTCTTCAGTAATGAATTTAGTTTTCTCAGTATACATAGCATATATATAACACGCTAAAATTTCCCTTCTGCCATGGGTTAGGGAGTAGAAACTTCGACTGACACCAGATGATGTCTAGCCACACTGATGCACTGTGATACAGCGAAACAGACTTGTATATAAATTTTAAAGTTTTTATATATATATATATATATATATATATATATATTAAATTCTTTAAATTTAATATATATATATACATATATAAATTAAATTCTTTAACTTTAATATATATATATATATATATATATATATATATATATATATATATATATATATTAATTCAGATACTTCAATCCAAGGGAAAAAAGCAGGAAGGTAAATTCCAAAAAACCCGATCCTAATTAATATTAAAAAATTATTTTAATATTAAAAAATGATACAGGAAGAGAGCTCCATGTAATAAAATGGGGATCTTCATATCGAAATAGCCATTCAACATCTTTGAATTAATCCTTTTTTAATATATATATATATATATATATATATATATATATATATATATATATATAATAATTAATTTAAAATTAAATTAGCAGACGATAATTTTACCGCAATGTGACAAATTTTGTATTAGTACATAAGTCTGCGGAAGCGTTCTTTCAATTCCAAGGACATATTTCAGATTTGATCTTGAGTCTAAAAGACGTCCATATTCCAAATATGGAGCTTTTGTAATAAATCCTGAAACCGTCAGGATTAAGCGTTCATATAATTTTAAGTACAAAAAGTCGCTTAAATAATAGCGACAAAAACTTATAATTAATTCAAAATTCAAATGTGCAAATATTTTTCAATAAAATATTAAAAAAAAATTTCTTTCAATTTAAATATAGAAAAATAATTCTTACATTCTCCCAAGACAAAAAAAAATGCGATGAAATCCTAAAAGTTTATCGCATACGAAAAAGTTAAACAATAGAAATAAACTTTTCAACTTCCGAGACTGATCAAAGAAATTACAAAATTAGAAACAGTTTCAGAAATGATATATTATTCCATATCCTAATTGTGGGCATTACCAGAAAAATTTTTACAATTGACACTTGATATATTCAAGTGTTTACAGTAAATAGTTATATAAGAAAGTTTATGAATTGCAGTTAATACACTCATCAAGTGTTTACAGAAAATAGTTATAAAAAGGCAAAAAATTAAACAGCTATAGACCCTCAAATTTTATTGTCAGACATTATATATATGGGTCACAGAGGCTGCTCATTTTTTTTTTTTTTACAGGAATAGCCTTTTCTATTAAACTAGGTATTTCTATTAATACTAGAATCAGGAGAAAAATACTTTGCTTCATCAACAACAACTTGCGTTTGATGGCCGTGTGTTAATGACAATTCCATAGGATAAAGATGTTTGATCGAATGAATCTGTATACTACCATCACCTTTTTTAACATTCGCTGAACGCACATTACCACCGTCAACAATTATCAAATCTATGACCCCACCCAAAAGCCAATGGGTTCGAGTTTGGGCAGGATTTTTAATAAGCACTACGTCATCAACTTTCAGTTTATCAACAAATTGCTGTTGCTGAAGGTTTTTACATTGTTCTCTCAAGTTAAGAAGGTATCATACCAAAGTTTGTGAAATTTTTTCAAAAGTTTATCTCTATTACCAAGAGAATTTACAATGTCTAGTCTATTAAGAGTTTCAATACAATCATTACTTTTTTTCTATTTTGAGTATTAGGCCTTCTTTAACATACAGATTGATGAAATTAATAGGTGAAATGATATCTACACCGGAATCAGACGAACATCTGTAAGTAAGAGGTCTTGAATTGATTACACTTTTAATATCTGATAACAAAGTCAGCAGCTCATAAAAATTCATTTTGGTTCTACCTATAGATTTATATAAACATTTTTTTATGGTTTTAATCATTCTCTTTCATACACATTCAAAGCAAGGGGTAAATAGCGGAATTTTTAATTTGGAAAATTCCAAATCTATCTTGGAAGTCGGAAGAATTTAAAAACTATATATATGTTGTCTTATATATATATATATATATATATATATATATATATATATATATATATATATATAAGACAACAAGTTTATATGACTTTGATGAAATAGCTTGCAATTTCCTGGCGATAACAAACTGATAAACTGTGTAATGTGCTCTAAGTAAATGGTCTGTTTTATCATGCGTTTTCTGTGAAAGAAAATACTTTTTGCTGATCCAAAAATGTACATTAAACCAGTTGCAACAAACTTCATATTTGATTTTAAATACTTTTTACAATGCTCCGACATTGGCTGTATTCTTTCTCTTAAATTTGTTACGAAATTCTCACATTATGATATGTGAGAAGTGGTCTTTATGAAGTATTTCATTGGTATTTCATTCTTGTGTCATTTAGACATTACATTCCTTTCATTAAAGCTAAAGAGGCAAACTTTGGCCAAAACACTGTTTTTCTCACTAAAATAAATGTTCTCCTGAAAAGATTTTCTCTTTATCCTAAAAATGATCTGGTGAGCATCGAGGGAATACAAGGAAAAACATTTACTGTCATCTCCAAAACAAAAAAAAAAAAATGTTTCCACATGAACGAAGGCTTCAAAAAACCAAAAAGTGTTTAGAGAAATAAAGAAAACGAAAGAGGACATACACCAAAGATAAGGAAAAATTAATAAAATTGATGAATCTACAGATGAAACTTTTTGTTTGTTGAATTTAGAAACAGTTCAAGGCTTGGTGAAAGGCAAATAAAAGATATATTTTGTAAATGTTAGCATATAGTGTGTTACAAAAAATTAGACATATTATTTTGTTTGATTCATTCAAAATTTGATTATTATTTAATCATTATGTTACTATAACCTTACTTTTTATTTAAATACGGCTTGTTTATAGTTATTACTTCTGTCTACTTTAAATTGTTAAATCTTTTTGTTTTCTAACTCCTATAACCCATGTTTTTCCAACTTTTTATATACTTTTCTTCCTTTAAGACTTCGTCACCTCATTTCTTCTGAAAAATAATATTCATCTGTGTATTTAACTTTTCTCTGTTTATTGAACGTAAATATTTTCATATTTGGTCAATCTCTCTTTACTTTCAACTTTAAAAAAATATTTTTTTGTTTCTTTCGTTTATTTGCAACTTTCAACAGAACATATCATCGCCTGTTTTCTTTCATTTTTCAGTTCTTTTTCTTCTTAGGTTTAACCTATTCTTCATCTTCCATATTCTTTAACAAATTCATCTGAGAATTTTACTCGTTTTCAGTACTAATCCTAAATATGTCATTGTAAGTTTTTCTCTCAATTTTTGTACATTTTTCCTTCAGCTCTCGTTTCCTTCTTTATTGAACCTTTAACATTATGCTATTTATATATTTTTCCTATATCAATTTTTGCGTTTATTCCCTCCATTCAATCTCATGTTTTTCAATTGTCGGCTTCGCATATGTGTATTTCGATGTGCAAACATGCGTGCAGATGAATCTTCATATGCAATTGGGTATATTTTGGCATGACCATAGAGGAAAAAAGTAAAACGAAAAAAATATTTATTTTGTTTCTTACTGAGGTGATATTACTTTCATACACGTTTGTAAACATAGTTAACCCATGTCCACATTAATACGGAGCACTGTTCTACCATAGACAGAAAAAATATAAACACACGCAGACCCCCCATATATATATATATATATATATATATATATATATATATATACACACAAGAACGTAATGAAAATTCGTAATCCTAAATAGTAACTATTCCAGATGAATTATGATTTGTAGTTATTTGGTCAAAACTCTGTGTGTGTGGATAGTGGTGTTACAAATCATATTATTTAAAACATACATCTTGGGCACTAGTTATGAATGATTATGTATTTTAAAATTTTGTATGTGTACCTTACTGTTATTATTTACATTATTTAGTTGAACTAACATCCTCATCTTTGTTGTTATCCCCCTTGTTTCGCTTGTTGTGCTGTCCAGTTTTCTTCAAATATCTGTCTATCCGTGTATACTTCACGGAATTTCTAACTGAAATTTTATTTAATCTACATTTATCTTCAACACCTGGTGGAATGATGTAAAAATATTAGATAGAGAGAAAAAAGAAACGAACAGTACCACTGCTAGTTTATATGGGGAAAAGATGATTATCAATGAATGAGCTTGAATGAGCTTGAGAATACAAACAGGCAAATTTTTTCTACGCGTTTATACTCTAAAAAAATGCTAAAAAAATGTGCTCACATTATATTACTCAAGTAATATTTAGAGATATGTCAGATAAAAATTAGGTAAACTTCCGGTTGTCAATATGAAAATAAACTGTCAACACCTAATTAAATTCATATTTTGCGGGTGTGCTATTCGTTGATAGGTTACTGTTGACAGATGGAAACGGCGTCGCTGGGAGAAATACAATTGATGTTTGAGATACACCGCAGATAAAAGAAAAAATAAAATCAAAACATAATTGTTGATTGTCGGAAAGAAATGTCACGAATAAAGGAAATATTTGATAAGTGAAAACAAAAAGAGAGAAGTGGAATTAAAATTTCCAAGCCTGAGTTACACCGCAGATAAAAGTAAAGAAAGAAATTAAACAAAATATAGCTTTTGAATTGTCAGAAAAAGATTGTCCCAAACAAAAGGAAATATTTGATGAGTGCAAAAGGTTAAATTCTATGAGAATAAAATGAAATTTAAAATCTAGTTGGAAAAGATTTATAAATATAAAAGCTAGATTTTTTCGGCATCGAAAAGAAAAAGCCAAAAAGAAAAGATGTCACAAAAATAGAAGGTGTTTCATTGGTTGAACTAATTTAATTAACGAGTTATTAAAGGAAAAGAACAGAGAGAAAGGTGGCTCCGCCCAAAGACGCGGGTGAAAGTGATTTCATTTTTCTTTTTTTTTTTTAATCATTTCACCCCAAGCAAGGCATTCCACTGCCACTATTGCGCATAGGGGAAGGTAAAGAGAAGGGGTGGTTAGATATAGGAAATGTTAGAAGGAAGGTGATAGATGGGTAAGGATACCGAGGATGAGGATTGGGCAGATGGGAAGAGTGTTTGAAAGAATGGGAGTTAGTGTGTTAGTGTGTTAGGAGGTGTCTATTGACCTTACATTTAAACTCCTGGAGATTGTAGCCGTCGGGGAAGCAATCATGTGGAAGGGAATTCCACTGTCGGGAAGTGCGAGAAAAAAAACTGTTGGAGTAGAAGTTGCGATTGCATTTTATCGGTTTCACTGTAAAAGGGTGGTATCTAATTGCTAATCTAGTATCTCGTGCAAATTCGTATCTAGGGGGCAGCAGTGATCTAAGTTCATCGGAGCAGAAGCCGTGGAAGTATTTATAGAAGAGACACAGGGATGCCACATCACACCGGTGAGAGAGAGACTGCAGGCGGTCTGCCAAGTCGGTATCGATCACATTACAGACCCTCCGCTGTACCTTGTGGAGAAGCCCGAGGAGAATAGCAGGGGCACCCGACCAGATATGGCAGCAGTATTCAATGCACGGGCCGATGGTAGATTTATATATGTGCAGGATAGATTTAGACGGAAAAAACTTCCGGGCCCTGCACAGAGAACCGATTTTCATAGCAGCGGATTTAGCAATGGATTCATATAGTCATTCCATTTGAGGTCCGCTGAAAGTGTGAGACCAAGGAGGCGTAGTGTTTTACTCTCTGGGAGGCAAGCCTGGTCCATGCTGATGGGAGGTAGGTGCGATTGTCTATGATGGTTAATTGATAGCAGCTTCGTTTTAGAAGCATTAAAATTTACGAGACATTTCTTACCCCAGTCCACTACGGATTGGAGGTCCTTTTCAAGCCCGGCTGCAAGGTTAGCTTTGTCGCTTGCCAGAGATTAGATTTGCATGTTCGTCGTCCTCTCACAATAGAATTTGGGACAAGCATAAATACAGGGCCCCGAGCAGACGACCGGCAGAGTCCAGTCGGCTTTTGGCTCAGAGATGTAACGACGAAGGTAAGGCGCCAAGACACTGGGCGCCCACCGTAAGACCGGTCGCATCTCATACCGTTCCCAATTGAAGATGTACAAAGACAGAGATATTTGCCATGCCGTTGGATGCCCACCGTAGAGAAGCCTGCTGCCGACCGACCGAAAAATATTGAAGTCAGACAAGAACTGATTTTTGCAGATAGAAAAGTAGTTGCGCCGAGCTGAGGCAGAGAAGACAAATTGCCACCACCACCGCTGCTACGACTCACAAAGGCCAACACACACACACACACACACACACACACACACATATATCTATATATATATATATATATTGTTATCTGCAGGTAGTCCTGTTTCACAGTTCATCAGTATATCCAGATATTTGATTGCTTCAGCCAGATTTGAAACCTGGCCGATTTGATATCAATCAGAGATTCTACCTCTAAGCTACGGTGGAGGAAGGAAGAATTTATCGTGTTATATACACAATGTAAACAAACGACAGTAGTCAAGAGTGTTCAATTCATTGTTGAAGAACGATGCGTAAATAGCGGCGAGTAGCTACCGTTTTTAAATTCTACCAATTTCACAGAGTGCTCAATTGACGGGCGATATATATATATATATATATATATATATATATATATATATATATATATATATGTGCGTAGTTTATAAAGGAAAACTCAGCATCTCATATTAGTTATAAACTATAGCTCATTTCAATGTGTTTAATTAGCTCATATCATCAGACCTTTTGCAATATTTCCTCCATCTGGTACAAAATTTCTGCCGGAATTAATCTTTTCTTAGCGGGATAATAATAAAAATAATAATAATAAACATAAAATTACAAACAAATAAATAAATGACAATAAATATAAGAGGAAAAAGGAGAAGAAAAGTAAAGAAAAGAAAGGAAAGGGAGGGAGGGGGAAGAGGGAAGAAAGAAATAGAGTCCAGTTCCAAATATGAGTAGTATCCGTTTGAAGTTGTTCAGACTGTTTTGAAAGGGTTTGGCCTCTGAAAAAACCCAATTCCTTTGGCTTTTGGCGTCATATCGCTCTGGTTAACACCCATCGAGCTCTCTATATGGATTTACCAATTAATATTTTATATTAAGGTCATCTTGTTGGATTATCGTTACCGTTTACGGACTGACACCTATATATATATATATATATATATATAGGTGTCAGTCCGTAAACGGTAACGATAATCCAACAAGATGACCTATATATATATATATATATATATATTCGCTAATCTAAAAATAGTAAGTTATTTAGACACCATCCTTAATCTTAATGACGGTTCCTAGAATTTTATCTCAAAGAAAATTATACCCGTAGCTATATTACTGTCAATTCCAACCACCCTAATACTATTATAAAGCAAATACCCAGAATTGTTAACACTAGAATTAACCGATTATCTTTTAACCACAAAATTTTCAATATAAAAAAATATATAATAAATTCCTCCGGGAATGTGGCTTCAAGAATAGATTAGCATATATAAAATCAGTTGCTAATTCTGAGTCATCTAGTGAGAGAAATAGACGTAGAAAAAGGAAAGTAATATAGTTTAAACCCCCATTCTGTAGACTATCTAAAATCAATATAGGGAAATATTTACTAAAACTAGTAAGCAATCATTTCCATCCCAAGAATCCACTACACAAAATCCTTAATAGAAATTCTCTTAAAATTAGTTACTCCTGCACACACAATATGGACAATATTATTATTATATCCACAATAGACAAATTTTAAAAGAATATAGAGAGGGCTGATACTGAAAATAGTATTTTACAATCTTGCAATTGTAGGTCTGTCAATAACTGTCCGGCGGAAAGCAAATGTAGTTCTACCCAAGTAATCTACCAAGCCCATATCCTCCCTTGTATTATAAAAAGAATTATCAAACTTACATAGGAAGAATATAAACAACGTTACTACTTTCATAAACACCCCTTTTCCAGCTCAGATCTAAAATTCCAGACATTCATTTCCCGAAGATTTCAGGAAATGAAAGAAGAGGTGATCAACTCCATTAAGTTGGAGGCTAATAGATTCGGCCCGCACGCCCAATAACCATTACGATAGTCTATGCTTAGTTGAAAACATTAAAATAATAAAATATCCTAAGCAAAATCATCGTTTAAATTTACGAAAAGAATTCATAAGTAAATATCGTTGTAAATCTATACAAATTTTTAAATTTAAGTATTAACCACCCTAAATAAAAGATAAATTTAAATTTTCGTCTGATAGTTGCTTTATTTCTTGCTTCTTAATTACTGTAGAATTAATTACAACTGTCATATATGTTTACATCTTTTACATTTTTTAGCCCTTCACTGTTTTAGTCTAATCGTTTGATATTCGTCGGTGCCTTAATTTCCAAATTTAATTTTTTAATTTATAACTTATTTCCCCTGATATCATTGGTTTGTTTCTTACTAGCTCTTTTCTATTGAATAATTAAAATAATACCTCCCGTTTCTAATATTCTTTTATTGCTTTAGTTCTAAGTTTTTCCATTCCTGTTCTATATTTTTTATATATTTATATCTAATCTTTTTTTTACATAATTAACACATTTGGTTTATCATAATGCTGTCATAATCTTAATTTAATTTAATTTATTACATTCATTTAATTATTTTAATTATTATAAATTAACTTAGTTAAGATTTTTCCTTCTTATCAGCAATTTAACTTAAGATTAATTATATACACACACACACACACACACACACACACACACATATATATATATATATATATATATATATATATATATAGTGATCCGCACATATATACTATAGTCATCAGTATCACAGCTCATCAGTACGGCTTAGACTCCGTCCGCTTCCTAAACTAGGATTGAAACCCGTCCGAATCGGCGTCAGTCGGCGATTCTACACCTAGGCCACGAGCGTTCGGTAGAAGAAGACAGGCTTTTTAGCGCGTATAAACACGCCCAATAGCTACTGTGCTCCAATTCATTATTGAATGAGCGATGCGTATATGCCGAAGTAGCTACTGTTTACAAGTCTCCTACTTTTCCAGAGTGCTCAGTCAGGGTGTGAGAGCGTAAATACTCAATCAGGGTGTGAGAGCGTAAATATATATATACAACATTTTTATAGGTATTATAAATTAATTAATTTCTATTATCTGTGTAATTAGTAATTTATTTATATCAAAAGTTTTACTTAAGTGTTGATTCCAGCTTGAATTATATCTTTTTTTATTTTTAATCTATTTTATATTTATCTAAATTTTTTATTTTCCTATAATAAATGTTTTTCTTTTCTTTAAGTGTATTATTTGCCTATATTATATAGTATTTACTTATATTTTAAAGTAAGTTTTTGGTCTTTCCCTTTTTTTTCCTGAGGTAAATTTTGACATAAATTATTTTGTCCTCAACAATAATCAGGCTCTATTTTAGTTTGAAACGGGAAAAATTAGAAAAGCCGAACGACGCCTGTCTTCTCTCCTGTTATGTTCACTTTTATTTTTTTTAATATATCTATCAATTTCTCCTACCCTCCTAGCCAGAATTTCGTCCTGTCTGCAAATCTAACATCCCTTCTCTTTTTCTTTTCCCCTTCCCACTTTTCTTTCTTTCTCCCTTTTCCTTCTTCTTTTCCCTTTCTTGTCGCTATGCTTTTACTTTTCCTTATGTTTTTGCATGCTTACTTCCGGTTTCTTTACCCACACTCACACACGCAAACAGATTTCTGAATTTTTCATAATAATTTTGGTCTGAACATGACTTTCTACTTTCCATTAAAGTTAAGGCATACAGGACTTGTTTCTTAAGAAATCTGCTTCAGTCATCGGAAACATAGACTACATATAGCTATTGCAAAAAATACAAGACTCAACGCCAACTTAGTAATTATAGCATATTTTGTGATCTTCGGGGAAACAATCTGTGACGTTCTATTTCAGTGTCATATGTTTAAACTGATTTATGCAAAATATATGTTCATAGTCAAAAAACATACGATACACGTTGTACGGTATTTCGATATCCAGTTCCAGTTCAATACTTTTAAACACAATTGTCAGAGAGAATTTGACTGGTGTGAATTTTTCTTCTCACAGTTCATTTCTTTTTGAATCTGCAAATGCATTTAACTACAGCATTAAAAGTTTATCACCATACTTATAAAAAAATAATTTATATGTTTTGCATGAATTCTTATATCAACTAAAGTTATTTTTGAACATGTAACAGTTACTGATGGACATTAAAAATGTTGCAGATCCTTTGTTCATGTTACCATAGCTTTTAAAGATTTTCAGGAAATATTGATTTTATGGAAAAAGTTAGCGAATTGATTCAACTTTATATCTTACTTTATACAAATAATTTGCATATCTAAGTACATATGTATAAATGTATGCACACAGACATTAACGTAAGGCTTTTTTTTTGTACACTGAATCAAGTATCATGATGTGTTTTGTCCAAAATATCTCCCGGTTATCTATAAATTTCACTTGGATATGCTAAAAAATTACACAGAGAGAGAATCTTATTCACTTTTTTCTTTCGTCGTGTTTCACATAAAATTTTTCACTACCGAATCACTAAAGATTTACATCCGTCTATTACTTCCTAGCAGTCACAAAAATGTTAGTGTTTATACACATTCTTTTACCAAAAGAAAAAAAGTTGGTTTGCTTTTAACAAATATCTCACAATATTGGAAACGCAGTAATTTCTGCTTGAGAAGATCTCATTAAAATTTTGTGTAAGTGAGAAATCTATTGTAAGAAGAAAACCTAGTTGTAACATAAAAGCGAACTATTGTCCTTCCCTTTCGCTAGGAAAAAATAAGCAAAAAGTTTTCATATTCATAAAAAATAGACCCCTGAAATTATTTTTCTAACTTCTTTTCAGAAAACTGTCTTATTTACTAATTAGAGCTTTTTCAATTGAAGGCTGAGGAAACTTAAGGAAGTCTTTTCTAAATATCCAATTTCTTTCACCCTCTCATCAGTTTTTGTGTGTCAGATGCAACAACAGTCCCATAAATACTGATTCCATATTGGTTACACGTAAATGAGAAAAAATAACAGTTGGGTTGGATTCATTTCTCACGCTTGTTCTATTTTGTTGAGTATGAATTTGCAATAGTGATTATATGCTTTTTATTTTTTACGTTATTTCGAGGCAAGCTAAAGAATACATACGCACATATACACAAATATAATTTATATATACAACGATAAAGAACATATAGGAAACGTTTATAAATTTAGCATGTTTCACTTTTATTCAAGTTTTATCAGATTCTAATCCATATTTGATTCCATTTCATATATATGTGTGTGGGTGTGTGCGTACGTGTGTGTGTGGGTACATTGCATTCGTGAAAAATGACATCTACACGTGAAAAATAATATCCACACACACACACACACACACACACACACACACACACACACACATATATATATATATATATATATATTTAGTATATCGAGGCAGCAAGTAATTTTCTAAACATATGCTGTTATATGTTATATGTTAACAGCATATGTTTAGAAAATTACCTGCTGCCTCGATATACTAAATTTAAGTTACATGATGCCGCAGCATTAAATGATCCTAACACCAAGAAATTTCAATGGAACCTCATAAAACGTCAAATGCACACAGCCAAACAGGAATTACAACAAATCAACATTGAAATTTTACATATTAAAGGAATCTTACACAAAAGGAACATGAATCCCATAAACAAGTCATCCAAAAAAAGCTATACAAATTATATAAAGGAAAAATACTTTTACCAAACATCAATGACAACTTCATTAACCTATCGGATTACCAACTTACTCCAGATGAAATAGAATTCCTTAATCTCGGACCAAATTTTCATGTCGCACAGAAACCTAATTCAATGTTTAAACAAATGGAAATTGAAGCTTTATACCAACAAATACTTCAACTCGAACAGGACAACCATATTACTACACAGGTAGGCTTAAAAGAATTACTCAAAGCTGAATCAATCAAACACCGTTACCATAAAAATCCTAATGAATAAATACGCCGCTTATAAAAGCAGCCACACATATCAAAAATAACAAAAATATTGTTATCCGACGTGCCGATAAAACCAATACATTTGTTATTTTAAACAGACTGGAATATCACTCTAAATTACAGGCCATTCTGGACGATCACAATAAATTTTAAAAATTAACTAGTAATACCACAACCCGACTTAAAAAACATTAATAAACTTATTACTGCAAACAATGCTGAAATAGGATCCTATAAACTTCAAAAGATTACAGGTGACTATCAGCCCGGCTACCTTTATGGAAATGTAAAAATTGATAAAAAAGATCATCCCCTCCGACCTATCATTTCTCAAATACCCACACCAATATATAACCTTTTCAAAACACTTAACAAACTAATTACTCCCTATCTTCCTGGTAAATATAGTATTAATTCCACGGACGAATTTTTACAGATTCTCCATTCCGTAAAACCTAAGAATCAAATACTTATTCACAAATGTTCCCGTCCAGGAAACAATAGACATCATTATCCGTGATGTATACAATCATGCTACTCTTCTATCAATCAATATTAAACCCACTATATTAAAAAAAACTGTTATTAGCATGCACCACACAAGTACCCTTTCACGATCCCTTAGGCAATATTTATACACAAATAGATGGTATTGCGATGTGATATCTTTAGGTCCCCTCTTTTCTAATTATTATATGGCAAATTTAGAAAATAAAATAATTAATGACAACAATAAACCCTCTATATATGTAAGATACATAGATGACATCTTTGTTTTAGCTAAGAATATCGATCAAATTAAATATCTTAAAAACAAATTTGAAAGTCACTCCGTCCTCAAATTTACATTAGAACTTAATATTAATAACAAAATCCCATTCCTTGATGTATTCATTGATTCTAGCACACATAAATTTACGACTTCTCTACATAGGAAACCAACTAGCATAAATTCGTGTCTTCTTAATTATAATAGTGAATGCCCCCAACGATATGAGTTAGCTGTTATAAAAAACTTACTTCAACGCACACAAATGATATCTTCTTCCAAATCTATATTTTATAAAGAATTACACAACATTAAGCAAACACTAGTCAATAATGGATTTCCTAACTCCGTTATTGATCAACAAATTAAAATGTATCTCAACAAAATTAACAATAGCTCTAACAATAATGATAATATTAATAATAATGGTTTACATAAAAATAAACATAACACTATTAACTTATACTATTGCAACCAAATACATAATAATTATAAACAAGATGAAAAACTCTCAAAAACATAATACGTAGAAATGTTAAACCAGTGGAAAGTAATAATCAAATCAAATTAAATATTATAAAAAGTTTAAAACAATTGACCTCATAGTCTATAATAACCCAACAAGCACTAAACTAAATTCTCTACAAAAAAAACCAATGTAGTGTACCAATTTACATGCCCATTCAGAGATTGCATCTCTGATAATAATAAAAAACCTAGTACATATATTGGTTTTACTACAACCACGCTCTCCCGTAGACTTACATGTCATCTTTCTGATCAGAGTACTATTAAACAAAATTTCTCTGAAAAACATAAACATGTAGGTAATATCAGACAGATTTTGGTCAACAATACGGTGATCCTTACTCATACACACAGTAAGAGGAACCTGCAGATATTGGAGGCCATGTACATCAAATCTAAGCAACCAACACTCAATAAAATCAACTTTAAAACAGGAAATAACATATTACATTGCATTTGACTACATGGTTTTGTTGTCATTTCGCGCTATCACGCGGTGTGACGTCATAAAACCGCATCGTAAATTGTTATTTTATTGTTTATTATTTTTGGTAACTATTGCCGTTGCTAAGCGGAGTTTTATGTCAACACAAAATAAAATCGTCGGTGATGGTGGATTTTATAATATTTCAGTTTAAACAACCTCTCTGAAGATGACTCGTGTGAGCCGAAAGCTTAGAAGAAAATCAATAAATAATTATCCAAATGTTGGAGAATTTTTGTCTTCATTTTCAACTGAAATTAAAGCAAAAATACGACGTTTAGAACGGCTCATGATTAAACATAATAGACATTCATTGTCTCTTATATTTAACAGCATATATATATATATATATATATATATATATATATATATATATGATCAGAGAGATGTAACGTGAATCTTCATGTTAAACATGTAGTAGCATATCCAGTATAATTGTTTACGAATTTGAATTGATCAAGAACACCGTTCTTAAAGGACATGTAAATTTGTAAATAATGTTGGATCTCAGTAGTTTTGATCAGTCAGATAAATTGTTATTTTTTACGATGAGGTTAGCAGTTTTAAATTTTGTGTAATAGATAATTCATTAATTTTTTGTTCGTGTCCATTGGAGTTGCGTATAGTGTTTCTAAGTGAATATTTATCGTGTTTATAGTGACTATGCGTTTAATTTTTGTAAAAAATATTAATGTTATTATTTTTTTTCTGTATGATTGGTGTTGCTATTGGGTACCTCAGAAAGAAAAAGTCTAATATGGTAATCTGTCAGATGGTTAGGAAAAGTGTCATTGACAAGTGTTTATATCACGTTATTAAGTTCTCCAAAGAAAAGCAGCTGAGAAGATGGATTCTTCTGCGGGCTTTTTAATAACACCCATTTTATATGTAAGAGAACATGGACTAGTAAAATTAAGGTGATCGATCATCAATGAAGTGCTGTAATTTTTTTTGTAACAATCCAAAATATCCAAAATTGTGTAAGTGTTGGATCTATCGGCTCGTTTAATGAAGTTATTAGGGTTGATTTTTAATTTTTTCGCGGCAGTTGCTTGTTTTGTTGTTGGAATTTTATTATAGCTATTGCATGAAGTACGGTCTTTTAGACTTTCTACTTGAGAAGATCTCTGAACTTTGAATGAAATTTTATTAACTTGTCATTTTCCAATTGGCATAATGACTGATGTAAGATTTGAATTTCAGTCTTCTTTGTGAGGAAGTTAAATTTAGGTTAGAGATGGCAATTTGGTCGTAGATTTAGGAACACCTCCTGGTCATTTGTTAGTTCATGACTGGATGGGTTATCAATGTTGTTGGGAAATAGAATATTTCCTTGGTATAAATTGCAAACCTTTTTCGTATTTATTTTCTGTGTTTAAGTTCATCATTATTAATACTTAGATTGATATGTTATCGTGCTTTATTATATTCAGGTTCAGTCAATGTGTATTTTTAGTATCGCATTATGTTTTTAGATTGCATTATTTAAATGTTAGATTTCTTTTTAGGTATTGTTTGTTTCGTATATATATATATATATATATATATATATATATATATATATATATATATGCATAAGAGTAAAGAGTCATTCAAGGTAGATGGTTACTGAATGAGGTTGTTGTAAGACCACACAAGAAGAGAGTAAAAAGGTATATTAAGAGGATATGTAGGATAGGTAACAGTTGACCCTAAACTTGAAGGGGTTATAATTGAAGGGTTTGAGGAAACATCTTTCGAGAGTCAGCTTCTGAGTTCATTCTGATTGGAAAAATCTCAGAGTCTGCTCTGATGATGAAACATTGCAAATTTGAATTTGAAAATATATGACCTAGAAATTAATCTCATAGTCACGAAATGCAAAATTGGGCCTCAAAACACAGTCAACTCCAGCTGAACTTTTGTGTATATACTCAGCAGAATGCACTGGGTGTCAGAAATTTATGTAATCGCGTGACTATAAAGAGGAAAGCAGTGTCTTTCACATACTCACGAGAAAATGATCGGATGTTCGAAGAAAATCCTCGAAAAGAAACACACGCACCACCAACGTCGTTAATTTGACGGAGTCCTGAAGTGAATATAAAAATATTTACGTATTAGCCTCGGATTCTTTTCGAAAATTACAGTAGAATTTACTAATCATTCTTATTTCATAGATGATTTTTATTTACTTAAAAAAAAAATCAATTGGAAGAGAAACACAGAAACATAGAAAAAAATACCCATTAATGCATACAAAAGATAGCGAAATTCACCATTGTCTGATATCATAGGACCCAAGCAGGGAGTAAATTCAGTAACTGCAATTAAATACATCTAACCATTAACCAGTCACACACACACACACACACACACACACACACACACACACACACACACACACATCAGATAGAGAGTTTCTAATTCCATTTTTATTCAATTTCTGAATTACTATGCAAGTAGGAAATATCGATAAAATATGACGCGAGAAAGTAATTAATGTTATTTTTTCAATTGAATATTTTTTAAGAATATGTAGATTTGCTTTTTAAATTCTTACTTTTATTTAAGTGTTTTTCTCGTCCACCTCTCAATATTTTCAATTCTTTTCTGAAACTGAGGTAACAGCCGGAAGGTAAATATGTCCCCGGAGAAAATATTTTGCAATGGATTTTATGGAAGTGACACGATAGGCTGAAATAAACTTGCGAATAAAGTTTTCCATGTCTTGGTTAAAGATCAGTGTTATGAATCTATGAGTAACTGAATGCATAAATGTGTAGTTTAATCTCTTTATGCTTATCTCTTTCTCTCATTATATATGTGATTGTGTGTGTGTGTGTGTGTGATTGTGTGTATGTATGTGTGCTTGCATCATGCGTGTGTGCACATAGCTACGTTAAATAATTGTAAAAACAAAAAATTTAAATATGTGTCGGGATTTATCATACATACATACATACATACATACATACATACATATGTACATATGTGACACTGTGATACTGCACAGGGCACGGTAGCCCTTATGTGACGCTCGTTCTCGCTGACGGTCATGACACTGCCACCCGGTCCGATGATGTCGCCACAAAAGCTGGACCACAGGACGTCTTTTGCAACAACGGGTCACTGTCCCACGTTGTGATTAGATACCAGAAGTCTCGTCGTGCAATTTCAATAGTTGTCCCTTTTAGCCAGTCCGGACACCGGTGTACACTTATGAGTTGAAAAAAAATAAACACGGCATAAAAAAAAAAAAAATAATAATAATAAAATAAATGAACGAAGTCGAACACGCATGGAGAGCTCCGTAGAATGTCTTTATATAAAGAAAAAAAAAACAATGTCTGTTTTTTGCCAAGAATACAGTTGTCGAAAATTATATACAATCGTCGGAAATGATATACAGTTGTATAAAATGCTGGTTGTAACGGAGAGAGAAAGTTCGCCAAAAGCATCAAAGCATCGTTAATTGATATGTTTACACTAAATTTCGTTAGCGTTGAAATGTACTTCTAAAACAGCAAAGTTCTTTCGGGTTCTTGACGGAATCTGACGGAATGTGCCGAATCGGAGAGACCGCTGGCGGAGTGTGTGTGGGTACTGACAGCGGTGGCACTCTGCCAAAATCTGAGCTAATTAGCTCTCCAACTCAATTTTTCGTGTCGAGCATCTATTTTTATAACCAATTTCGATCCTCTCTGGGGATCCGGCCGGCCCACAGTCTTCGGCCAATGAAAATCGGTCTTCGCCCACTCGATTTGCGGATGTCCTTAGCTCAACGAATGAGATTTTGCCAACTCACATCGGAGCTTGATTCTATTTTAGATTCGCACGGACCCAAATGTACTCACCAGCGGCCCTGACCTTGGATGACCTTATCAAATCACTATGACACTTGTTTTGTCAACGCTTCTTCAGATTAGTGGAAATCTAAGAGAAATCCATATTGAACAGAGGCAAAATCATGAAAGACGAGAAATTTATATTTATCCAAAATAACTTTATTTTATGTTTCCATGCTTTTAGAAGCACTTGATCGTACTAAAATTATTATTTTTTCCTAAGCTTACATCGCGTGACGCAATGAAACACTAATAATATCACCAATATCAATTTCTCTCTCCGTTGTTTTAAACCAACCAAAGGAAAGTATCTCCGCGGGGGAAGGGAAAGCATCACCGCGTGAGATAGTGTCACACATACATACATATATTATTCTACGTCTATGGCACGAATCGGTGTTTCGTGCGTTATAAAGAGTGCATATTTGAAACTCTAGACGCAGGATAACATGTATATTTTTAATATATTTTGATAGTGAAACACACCTATTCTATCGTGAATAGACTCTTCCACCTAATTTAAGTAGTAGTAGTAGTAGTAAGAGGAACGAGGGTCAGTCGATGTTGGACGTTGATGATAGTAGTCAACAGTTAATCGATTACGAAAGTAGTCAGCGACCTGGCAAGATGACACTGCGTAATACATATCATATCAAGTTCCTAACGTTTTGTATGTCGAACCTATTACGACCGGTTTTAGCACAAATACTAGCCTCAACTGCGAAAATAACTCCACAACATTTTTGGCAACGAAGATATCAAAATCACGTGGAGGAGATAAAAATGATTTTTCCACTCGCCAAAAGATAAATTTGGCGACGAGGATATATCGGACGAAGATCCAATTCACTCGGAGTAATAAAATTTTTTTTTCTCTTTTTCACTCATCAAAAACAATTTTGGGCGACGAAATTCGCACTCATAGAGAGGAAAAAATTCGTTCACCACAATAATTTTGGTGACAAAGTCTCGGATTCACGTTTAAAAAAAAAGTTGGCAAATTTTCTCGCAAGCCAAGACGAAAAAATCTGTCGTATCTGAGAAAAGAAATATTTTTCTCGATAATACAGTTGGTTCAAATAGGTCACGAATTGCAAATTCGTAGGACCCCCTCCACCTCTGCAGTATCAGGGATTGTGCTAACTCTTTGCGAAAATGGAGGAATGTAAATGTATATTCCTGGAATTCTTTAAGTTCCAGTTGGAACAACAGACGAAAATATTAGAGCAACAAAAAACATCCCAGATGCAGATACAGGAGGAAACTTTCAATAGACAAATGCAATTCCAACAAAAAAAAAAAAAAGGAACAGATGCATAGGGAGTTTCAAAACAAAATTCTGGAAATAACTATGAAGAGGAAAGAGAAAAAGCTAAAAAATGATTATTTCCCGAAGAATACAAATATGGAATTCAACTGAAATATTCACGTACAGTCCAGATGAAGAAATAACTTTTGCGGAGTATTATAAAAAATATACGGATGTGTATAACGAGGACTGCCACTCATGATCTGAAGGAAAGAAGGTTAGGCTTCTTTTAAGCATAACAAGTTGGTAAACTACATTTTACCGAAAAAAACTAGCGAGTTGACTTTTACCGAGGCGGTAAATATATTAAGTGAATTATTAATAAAAAGACATATCTGTTCCACAGAATGTGGAAATGTTTAAATCTGACGAAAGATGACGAACAAGAGTATATAACGTACGCAGCCAAGGTGAGTAAGCATTGTGAAGAATTCAAGTTGGCAGAATTAAGCGCAGGCAGTTTTAAGTGCTTGGTGTTTATTCAGAGGCTGGTATAGGAAAGAGACGCAGAGTTGAGAAAATTAGTACTGGCAAAATTGTAAAACGATTCAAGTATTACGATACAAAAATTGGCAGAAGACTGCACAAGATATGTTAGCGTAAAGAAAGATAGAACAGACTGGCATTTCGTATACAAGGAAAATACGCTACAAAGGAAAAAGTCAATCTACCAAAAAGAATACTAAAATTGTGGATTATCAAGCAAAAAGTGAAATACCAGAGAAAAATAAACAAAAACTCCTGAAGCTATGTTTTGCTTGAACTATACTGGTACAGATATTGCGATTTTAGGAATAAAAAATGTTTCAACTGTAAAAGAATGGGACATAAAAGCACGCATTGCAGGTCATGAAATAATGACAATAAAATAAGAAAATTAAAGTCCAACGAGGTAAAAGATATAATAACCAGAAAATTTGTTACCGGTATTCAAAAAGAAAAGGAATGTGCCGTTTGCCTCAATTGAACAGATAGATAAAGAATTAGACAGATTAGAGAAAACCAGTGTACTTAAAAAAGTTGAGTATAGTGAATGGGCGACACCGACGGTATACGTGAAAAACAGTCTAAAGAAATTCGTGTTTGTGTTGATTTTTCGACGCGTTTGAACGCGGCACTCAAAGATTATAATTATCCTCTACCAACAGCAGAAGAAATATTTGTGAAGCTAAACGGAGGAACAACATTTTCGAAGATAGATCTCAGCGATACATATCTGCAAATACCGTTAGAAAAGGAAACGTCAAAACTTTTGTGTATAAACACACATAGGAGTCTGTATAAATTTAACAGACTACCTTTTGGGATCAAGGTCGCGCCAGCCATTTTTCAGCAAGTAAGGGATTCGATGTGGGGTGGGGTCTAGATTTTGCCGTCCCATATCTGGACGGCATCTTCATGAGAATTACAAATATAACAGAACACGTGGAACATGTAAATGCAATAGTTTCAAGAATACATGAATTTGGATTTAAACTCAAGGAAAGCAAATGTGAGTTTTTATGGAGAAAGTCAAATATCTCGGGCAGATCATCGATAAGAATAGTAGAGAGCCAAAGCCAGAGCGAGCAGCGGCTATAAAAGACATGCCGGTTCCGAATGATATCACAACATTACAAAGTTTTCTGGGGTTAGCAAATTATTACCAAATATACATCCCTAAAATGTATGATCTGCGGGCACCATTAAATGATTTAGTGAAGAAAGTAAGACACTGGAAATGGACTAATGAATGCCAGAAAGCATTTTTTTATAATCGTGTCGCCCCAAGCAAGGCATTTTACTGCCACTGTTGTGCAGGGGATTACATAAGAGGAATGTTATTAGAAGGAATGAGAGGTTGAAGGGGGTGTCAGGAAGAAAGTAGGAGAAGGAAGATAATACTGATAAGAGTGGGGTGGACGAAGAAAAAGCATAAGAGAGAGAGGATGTAAGTTAGTGAGATAAGAGATGGCTATTGACTTTACATTTAAATTCTTGGGAATTATAGCTGTCGGGAAAGCAAGTATGCGGAAGGTAATTCCACAGACGGGAAGTGCGAGGAAAGAAGCTGCTGGAGTAGAATTTGCGTTTACAATTTATTGGTTTCACAGTAAAAGGGTGGGACCTAGTTGCTAATCTTGTGGTTCGAGGAAATTCATCTATAGGCGGTACCAGTGAGCTAAGTTCATCGGAGCAGAAGCCGTGAAAGTATTTGTAGAAGAGACACAGGGAAGCCACATTGCGTCGGTGAGAAAGCGACTGTATCGTAGCTGCCAAGTCGGGATCGATCACATTACAGATTCTCCGTTGGATTTGGTCGAGGACACCTAAGTGGATAGCAGGAGCACCCGACCAGATATGGTAGCAATATTCAATGCACGGGCGGATGGTAGATTTGTATATGTGCAGGATTGTTTCGGACGGGAAAAACTTCCTGGCCCTACACAGAGAACCGACTTTCTTAGCAGCGGATTTAGCTGTGGATTCTATATAGTTATTCCACTTGAGATCTGATGTGAGAGTTAAACCGAGGAGTCGCAGCGTTTTACTTTCAGGGAGAGAAGCCTGATCCATGTTAATGGGCGGAAGGAACGATTGTCTGTGGTGGTTATTAGATAGCAGCTTCGTTTTGGAAGCATTAAATTTAACGAGCTATTTCTTACCCCAGTCCACCACGGATTGGAGGTCCTTTTCAAGCTCGGCAGCGAGGTTTGCTTTGTCAGCCTCGGTAGATTTTTGATCGAGACGAGATTAAACCGTAGTGTCGTCAGCATATATGCCCCGTTAGGATCTTATTACATCAGGGAGATCGTTAATATAGATAAGGAAAAGCGTGGGACCTAGAATAGAGCCTTGAGGGACACCCGCATTCATGTGAAACTATTGGGAGGCTTGTCCGTTCAATACTACCCTCATTGTACGGTTTGAGAGGAAAGACTGGATTAGGACAAACAACTGTCCAGTTATACCAAAGCCCTGCAGCTTGCATAGAAGGCCAGCATGTCAGACACTTTGGAGATGTCAAGGGCAACTGTTCGGGCTTCGCCGTTTTTGTCGAAGGCCTGGTGTATATACTCAGTGATGGTCGTGAGCATATCAGCAGTAGACCTGGTGAAGCGGAAGCCATACTGCTTGTCCGAGAAGAGTCTGTGGGCTGTGAAGTGTTGGACCAGTGTTGATGATGGCATCTAACACTTTGCCAAAGATTGGTAGGAGGCTGATAGGGCGATAATTAGCGGAGTCAGAGTGTTCTCCAATGTTTTTATATATAGGAACCACGGAGGAGGATTTTCAGCAGGCAAGAAAGCAAGAAGCAGAAAGGCAGTAGTTATAGAGTTTAGAGATAACCGAGGAGAGTTCAGGAGCACATTTCCTTAGGACAATGATAGGTATTCCGTCGCCACCGCTCGCCTTATGGGGGTCAAACTTAGAAATTATTTTGGTGACCACCGAGGGGGTAATTAGTATGTCAGTCAGTTGGGCCTGGGTTCGTCGAGGGAAGTCTGGTACAGATACTCCAGACGAGTCCAGTATAGAGTTAGTGGAGAATCCATGTCTGTTGAAGAGGTGAGGACCTCAAATTCTTTGTTTAGAGGGGGCATTGAGGGCTTACTGCTGTTCAGCACGCTTTTAAAGAGCCTCCAGTAGTCTTTGGAGCCGAACTTACGTGATTTGAAAAGATAAAGGAAGCGTTAACTTCGGAATTATTTTTAACCCACTACAACCCGAATTTAGAGATCATAGTAGTTTGCGACGCAAGTGCGTTTGGAGTAGGAGCATGATTCTTGCACAACATGCCAGATAGACATGTAAAACCAAATACTCATGCTTCCAGAGCACTACTTCCGGCCGAGAAGAATTACTCTTAGATAAAGAGGCGCTAGGAATAACATTTGCGGTAGTGAAATTTCACCGTTTTGTCCACGGTCGACATTTTAATCTACAAACTGATCATAAGCCTCTAATTTCGAATTTTGGGTTGAAAAGGGGTTTGCCAAAGCATACAGCGAACCGATTACAGAGATGGGGTATAATACTGCCTAATTATAACTTCAGCATGGAGTACATATCATCGAATAAATTTGGTTACGCTGATGAACTGTCCAGGTTAATTCCTAAAATAACCGAACCATTAGAAGACATAACTGTCACGTTCGTAACTCGGACCTTCCGTCATCAGGGACAAATTCTTTCGAAAACCGTTTTTGTGTTTGTTTACCTTTTACTTCCCGTCTCACTGCGACGTCTTTCTTGTTACTGTTTGTTATTGTATTCTATTTTGTTTTTCCCTTCTCCTTCATTATTGTGCCTTCTAGCATAGACTATGCTTACTTTGTTTTAATTTCCTGTCTTTTATCACGCCTTTACTCTCGGCAACGTGATAAGGCCACGTGAGGGAGACTGTCCTTTGGCGGGATCTTCAGATTTCTCCATGTTGGTCCCTGCATCGACTCGCACTATTTTGCCTCTCCGCCGTTTCATAGAACTTAGATTTTTTACCTAATTCGAGGAATAAATTCTTTCGTTTTTCCTATGAAATTCGTCTGTGTTCTTAGGAATTTGAGTTCAACTGGCTGTCCAAACGAGATGCTTTTCGGCATTTTTATCCAGGGCAGCACAATAACTGCTTCACTGAAGTCAGAAGAAGAGCTGAAATTTACTGTGTGTAATGTAGTTCGGGAACTTCTGTTAACTCTAAAAAAATTGAAAGAAGAAGCCACCAGGGACAAGTACATATTGAAAATAAAAGAAAAAATAGCCGAGAGGGACAAGTACACAACAAATGTTTTTCGCTTTGCGATACGGTATTGTTATACAGAGAACGTGTGGTGACTCCATACACACTGTAAAAGCAAATACTACAGGATTTTCATACTGGTCATCCGGGCAGCACTAGATCAAGAGCCTAATGCGAAGTTTTGTATATTGGCCGAATATGGACAGGGACATTTAGAACGCAGTGGCAAAATATAAAAGCTGTGCGTCAGCTGCAAAGGCACCCCCGATAAAATTTAATCCCTGGACAAAAACAGACTTACCATGGTCTAGGTTACATGTGGATTTCGCAGGTCCACTGAATAAATACCATTGCATCATAGTAGTGGATAGTTTTTCGAAATGGCCTGAGATACAACTGATAAGAAATCTGACGACGTAAAGTACTAAAAACTTCCTGCTGGAATTGTTCGCAAGTTGTGACGGACAACGGAAATCAGTTTATATCGAAACAATGTAAAGATTTCTGTAAGGAATACAACGTGGAACATGTTACCACGGCTCTATATCACCTAAGACCAAACGGGTTAGCTGAAAAAAATTGTCGACACCCTAAAAAGAGGTTTAAAGAAAGCTAAGGAAATACCTGCCGATGAAGCCCTACAGAAGTTTCCACAGGTATACATAATTACCCCAAATAACGGAATACCAGCCTCACAATCGTCAGCTGAGGTGATGTTCGCACGTCGGGTAAGATCTGTCTTCGACAAATTATTAGCAAAAAAGACAAAGCCAGGGAGAGAAAAACTTATTCAAGTAAAAAATACAATCCTGGTGAAAAAGTATACTTTAAGGTCTACAAGCAGAATAAGTCGTTCTGGGAGATTGGAAAAATAGAAGAGCGGATTGGCAATATGATGTACTTGGTGAAAGACGAAAAATTCAACTGCACACAGCACATTAACCAGATCAGACGACGCCCTTCAGAGGAGGCTGATAACGATCCCTTGGAAGAAACGCCTATGGAGGTGATTTTCGATACGCTTGATCTACTAACGCCATCTACGATTTTATCTGAGGTACGCCAATCCAGGAGAAAAAGAAAGGCAACTACTCATTTAAAAGTGGATCCAAAACGTATGAGATACGCTACGATGTTGCTAACAAAAATGAAGCATTTTTTGTGTGTTTTCTTTTCTTCATATTTCCTGTGAAAAATAAAAAAGAATAAAGAAAACTGTTTTACTCCTACAGAGTAAAGTTTTAGGAGGGTGGGGGTGTTATGGTGAAACACTCCTATTCTATAGTGAATAGACACTCCCACCTAATTCAAGTAGTAGTAGTAAGAGGAACGAGGGTCAGTCGATGTTGGACGATAGTAGTCGACAGTTAGTCGAATACGAAAGTAGTCTGCGACCTGGCAAGATTACACTGCGTAATACATATTATATCAAGTTCTTAACGTTTTATACATCGAACCTATCAAGACCGATTTTAGCACAACTATTAGCCGCCACCGCGAAAATAACTCCACAACATATATATATATATATATATATTTCATTTTTAAACGAGTTATTACGCGACCTAGGTTTCTACCATTTGTGGTGTCTTCAGGCGATTTTCAATAACTGATTTTACTGTTTACCGTTTTTTTTTTTAAGAACGCTCACGTAACGGTGTTTTTTTTATAATTTTTTTGAACGTTCACGTGGCAGGGAATTTTTGAACGCACAATTCTTAAAATTACAAGGAATTATGACGTTTTCATCCATGGTTGTATAAACCTAAGAGGTATTTTTTAGTATGGTGACACTTAGTCATACTTTCCGTTCTTTCATTCAATAGTTCGTTTTTGTTTGGGAATAGCATAATCTCTAACTTTTCTTCTTGGCACAGTCTACATATTTTGCCACCGTTGTAAGGCTTGCATGTTTTTACTATACTCCACGTTATGTCTGGAGTTTTTTCCATATTTCGATATTAATTTCCACACGTGGCTAGCCAATTTTGTACAGTTTTTTTTACGTTTTCTATTTTGAATGTAGACTTGTGATTGAACCACCTGATTTTAAAGGTGTCTTTGGTTGAACCCAAATATATTTTATTTTGTGCCATTTAAGTCATATACATTTGCCTTTTACATGACTTCTTTTGTGTTGCAAAGTCCTTGAAGTTACATTTATTTGAAATATATATATATATATATATATATATATTAAAAACATCAACAAGGAAGCTAAAATTATTACAGACAAATTAAAGACCAAAAAATACAAATTTTAACAAACGAACAAGCTTTCTTAACCATCAAAGACCATAAAGAAGATTTTCCAAACAACCCATCATACCGACTTATAAATCCAACAAAACAGAAGTGAGTAAAATAAGCCATCAAATATTAAAAAAATATTCGTGACTTACTAAGAACATCCACTCAAGCTAACCAGTAAAAGAATACAAGTGATTGCATTTCCTGGTTCCAAAAAATCGAATGCAAAAATACGGAACATCTTTGTATTCGTAGATTGATTCACAATAATATATGTAGGCAATATATATGCATATGTATTTATAGCTAACAAGGAAAAAGTTACATTTGAACTACCTTGTATCCCTTAATCTATTAAGACTTATTTTCAGGTCTCTAGTCAATTATACGTTTATAAATCTGTTCGATTTGTGTTTTTATTTCAACTAGTACTAATTAGCAATTTTACCGATAAGTGAATGAACTGCTCCGTAGCTATAATCACGCAAGATCATAATTTGTGAGTATTCAGAAATATCAACACTCTTATTAGTCTTATTATATTTTATACATTTTATGGTTTTTCAATTACTAGTATTATCATTACCTTCATATTACATATCGTTAAGACTGTGTTCACCTATATTAAATCCTACTTCTCTTAGGATTGTCTCACAGTAACTCTTGAATAGATCCGATGAGAAGACACATCCTTGTCTTACGCGTCCTTCTATTTTTGTGTACGTACTCAATCCTGTCCGCATCGCAATTACAAATCTTTACAGATGAAGACGAGACTTGAGGTAATAGAAATGTTCTACAGAATAATGCTGAAAATACCATGGATGGAACATGTGAACAGCAAGGAAGTTTTAAGGAAATGGGATACATCGTGAATAGGAGTTGAAAAATTTAATACTCACGGAATATATTGAATGCAAATAGTTCAGAAGGAAACATCGATTAACCTACTTAACGAGCTCGTGTAACTGAACGGCAGAAAAGCAACGTGACAGATAGTAAAAATATAGACTAAGGGCTACAGTGGATAGGAAGTTGTGGATAGCCATGATTTCACACAATTGAAAGAACACAATACATAGACTATTATTATTATTATTATTATTATTATTATTATTATTATTGCGGATTCACATTTCTGTTCTTTTCTTATTTGTTGCACCGGTACAATAAGTTTATTTTTGTTTCTTATGTTGTTTAATGATTATCACCTACTTCCTTAATTACCTACTCTTTAATCTTAATAATCGATATGAATGGATTATGAGCTACATTTTGGGCATTATGCGTATCTTGCTATTTTACTTTCCTATTTGCTAGGTCACCAGAAATAAATCACAATCACTATAAAAGTATGAAACTGGAACATAGCCTTTATTCCATATAATTGATAATGAATGTAGTTCCAGTTTAAAAAATTATTTCCTATATATAGGGGTGTGCACCTGTGATTATTTGATAGCTGCAGAATGGCCGATTCTGACTCTTCAGACAGAGGGCACATAGGATACTAATTAGAGTAAATGTATAATTCGTGAGTATCTCAGATTTGAAAAATACTAAATCCAATGCTAAGAAAATATCATTTTATTTTCAATTCAAAAGGATTTGTTGGCTGACGATTGCACGTGATATAAGAATTATGCCCATTTGCGTATCAAATCGCAAACTGGAGGTAATTCGCTGACCTCTTTCTCTCTGTGTAGTAAAAAACAGTCTGTATAAATCACTGAGAGAGGTAAAGTTATTTTTAAAAGACAAACAGCAAAAAATAATATTTTTAAAAATCTAGGGAGGTAAAAGAAAAGAAAGTTGTTTACAATCAAAATTCGTACTTTCCTTACATTAAAAGTATTATTAGCACCCACTGTATAGGGGAAAACGTATGAGAAAGAGGAAAGGTTTCTTGTGACACGTTTCGTCATTTAAGACTTCATCAGAATAAATGTGTTATGTTGGTGTGTCTACACATGCGCAAGAACGAAGGAAGTTGGACATTTTAAATTATATATATATGTATTTTAAATCTATTCGATTTCATTTAGGTTTTTTCTTCACTTTTGTTAGTAGATATTACACATTGTGATAATAAAAGATCTGCAACAAGGAATATGAAATGTTGTAAGAGCCAAGGCGCAAATGCACTCTAAATGATCTTGCAATCAAGGCACTCTCTTGACATTTACGTCGTAGTGAATAGTTTTCTTCTTTGATCAGATATGATATGTCTAAATTGTGTTATGTTGGGCAACCAAAGAATTTGATGTTTGGTTTTGTAAAATGTCCCTTTTGTTTTCATATAATCTTTTATTTAGGTTCCTTGAGATTTTTTCTGTGTATTTCTCGTCTTCGTGTAAATAATCCAAACTACATATTCTTATGTGTCATATGCTTTTAGCTAGAATCTGATGACTATGCCGAATTTTATTTTGTTGTCATGATGTGAATAGAAATTTATAAGGTCATTTTTGTTGGTCGATTTCTGGTGAACATCGATTTTTAAACTGTTGTTAATGCGGTATAGTTCGATATCTTAGAAATGGGAAGGAACTATGTTCTTCAATTTTGTATGTGAGTTCAATTGTGTGTCCATTTTGTCTAGCAGATATACTAGATCATAAAAATCAGTATCACGATAATATATTAATAGGGCATCATCAATATATTGGATGTATGTTGAGTGTTTGGGCAAAATATTTTGGAAACGACCAGATTTGAAAAATTCTAAGAAAATACATGTCATCACTCCACTGACAGGCGATCCCATTGTTAATTCAGATTTTTGTAAAAATGATTATTAAATGTGAAATAGTAATGATTGGTGATGAGATGGCAGATTTTTATTATCTTAACAGTTCGTAGGGAGAGATTTAACTTTGATTGTGTTAGATGCTTTTTTCGAAGATTTAGACATTTTTCAACTCCGACGTTGGTGTAAAGTTATTTTATACCAAGATTGGACATGAGTTTGTCAGTCAAGTTCATTTCCCCAGACCGTCCGAGTTCTCTATATGAGATGGACTGATTATTCCAAAGAGAGGGGTTAAAATTTTGTTATGTTTTTCGCCAGTTTGTGAAGGACTCTGTCTATTCTTGCGATAATTAGGCACATCGGGATACCTGTTTTATAGGGTAAAGTTTTAGTGTTCTAGGGTGATATTCAATGGGTTTTTACCTTGTTTTGTTTTTATTTTTAATTACTTTTCTACTCCTCTTGTTAAATGTTTGTGTTCTAGTAATAAATTTCTTTTCGTTTATTTTTTCGTATTGTTAAGCCGTGGATTAATTTTTTCTACGTACGTATTCTTGTTCATTATCACAATCTCCACTCTCTTATCACTGTGAGTGATGTGGATTTCCTTAGTTTTTGCTATGTAGCTTAGTTCATTTAGTTGTCTCTGTGATAATGTATTTTCGTTGTTAGTTTTTATAGTAGCAGAATGAAACCTTTGGTAAACTCAGTGTCATTTTGTTTTTGTTTTTTTTATTATAGTGTCTAATTAGGTCTCCATTATGAATTCTGGTGGCAAATTTTAAATCTAAGCTGAGGGCTTCTCGTTTTGTATTTGATAGCCTTATATCCGATAGTTTTTCTATTAAATCTGGCCTTCCATCATATTTCCACTTGCTGTTGCTGCATACGGTGTTGAGTTTTTGTCTCAGTTTGTTGTTTTGGACGTCACTTATTTGTTTATCATTTGTTGTATTCGATCACTTTCTGGTTTTGTTACAACGTCCTTTTTGTGGAAATGCAGTTCAATATTACTACTGTTTTAGCTGTCGGTTTTTCCAGTTTTTCTAGTTCTTCAAAGTGATGGAAAGAAAAAGAATCTAAATGAAATCGGCTAGATTTTTTTTTAAACAAATAAATTGAAAATTCCTAGCATCCCTCGTTCGTGCGCATGTGTAGTCTCACCAACATAACAACTTTAGTCCGATGACGTACTAAAACACAAAACCGCGTCACAAGAAAATTTTTCTATTTTATCATATATTTTTCTCCAATGCTGCTTATGATATATAAAAAAATATATATAAAATATATGTAATATTTAAATAGTTTGTTTTCGTGATTGTACACACACACACAAACAAACAAACAAACACGCACACACACACACACACACACACACACACACACACACACACATATATATATATATATATATATATAAAGAGAGAGAGAAAGAACGTTTTGCCTTATTTTGATTAAGGGAATTTTTAGTTAGTATATAGTCATGGTTTAATGTTTTTTATTTTATTATTTATATATATTTATCATTTTACAAAAAAGAAAAAAAAGAAGAAACCTCATGGTAAAACATTAAGTAATTTAAAACATTATCTCAAAGCATCAACAAAAACATTTCCAAAACTTCCCATAAGCTACCCGTACCCTATACATACAGGATACATAGAAGAGTAACACATGGTCTTACGATCTCTTAAGTCATGGAACTGCGCTAGTTTACGCAGTCTTACATAGATTCTATGTACAAACTATCGCTGCTAACAAGCTATTATCAATATTTTGTACATCTTACATAAACAACAAATTTTAAACAATTCATATATTTTGTGAATAGGGCGAGATTTTATGATCAGTTTTTACGCAAAAATAGGGGTCGCACTATACACAGGTATTTTTTTCTGAATAGGTTAAAATCCATGCAAAAATTCAGTCGTCGCACTATACATGAAGCCACTTCACACACACGCACACACGTGCGTGCACACACACACACACACACACACACACACACACACACACACACACATATATACATATATATATATATATACATCACAGACTACGACAGAAGAAGTAGTTGCTCAGTACAGATTTAATCTATTCACCCTGTAATATATCTAAGGTTATACCTTTAAGCGATTTTATCGAGAGTTCAATTTCCTCTAGACACTCAATAAACGTCGTTTCTTTTGTGTAATAAAACAAGTTTGTACCCATGAAAAAGATTTAGATGACTCCGTACCTATGCATATACGTAGAAATATGCGTGTGCTTATATCAGACAAGTCTCAGCAAAATAAAAATGCATCTGTATCAACATGGCAGTTGGTAACTATGACTATAGGTAAAAATTGATACGCCGCCTAACATAATTGAATTTACAGAAACAGACAATATAACTATATAAACAACTGCTAAATTCTGTTGTATGTGTGTGAGTGTGTAGACACACACACATACACACATACACATACACACACACACACACACACACACACACACACACACACACACACATATATATATATATATATATATATATACAACAAATGGTGTTTATGTTACTCAACAAATTATCCTAACATCTTCCTATTAATCATATAATGCAAACATACAGTGAACATTTTCGATATAAACTCAACTAATAGTTGAAACCCATCACAGACTTATTGATTCAAAAGCGTGTGCATATTTATACGTATGTGCATGATATAAAGATGGGTTTTTAGTTATCGTTTTTATAAATGAGTACTGAAAATTAATTGGCCTAATCCACTTCTCAAAATCGGATCAAAAGATCAAACATTAGGATTTTGTAGGCAAAGAGCTGAAGTTCTTTTCAGTATATTTTTTCTATTAAAGAAAGACTTAAGAATGCCACATCTATACATATAGGGATACATATATAAGAGAATAAGACAGAAATCCTGTCTGTCTCTCTGTCTGTCTAACTGTCTCTCTCTTTCTCTCTCTCTCTCTCTCACTCACTCACTCACACACACACACACACACACACACATATATATATTTATATGTATAACGCCCTGTATGCATGTTGTACATTTGCAACTCAGTTGAGAGTTTCCACTTTAACTTACATGTTTGTCTAATTGCATCTTCAGTTTCTTTTATATCTACTTATCTATTTATATATGCACATATATGTTCGCATCTCTCTGGAATAATGTCACGGACAACAAGAACTGTATTAGAGAAAAAAATGAAATAAATGACAAATAAACCATTATTGGCCCCACCTCTTTTACTCCCAACCTCTGCGCCCAAAACCTTAAATTCGGGCGCTAACCCTAACCCTGGCTTTCGTCCGGTAATACTGAAATAGATTTCTAGATCAGTTAATGGAGTAACGGGCAGAGCGGACTTCTCGATCTCAGCGGCAAGGTGATATGTCAGGTGAGATAAGGCAGCGTTTCATTGATCTAAATCAAATTGATGAGCGCCATTACATTAATCTGTCAAATTCGACCAATTGAAATCATGAGATTTATTCGCTGCAGTATAGCTCTCGCCCACGTGACTTGCCGTAACGAGCCAGTTGTATACATCAAATGAACACTGAACAAGGAAAAACCGCGCAAAAGACAAAAATATAAATCTAAAAAAATAAATAAAGCGAAATATACAGTGGCGTCTTTGGGTCTTTAATAGTATCTATACGAGTAAATGTATATCTATACGATATATGTATATCATTTCTTGTTTTATATGCCAGCACGTGAATTCAACTACTTGTAAAATTTATGATATAAGTAACTGTATGAAGAAATAAAGCACATACCTACGTGCTTATGAATAGTGTCATATAAAAAGCTATATGAATATCGCATAAAAGAATACGCTAGATATCATTAATGGGTAGATCTTATAGATTTCACCGAAGCACGTTTGAACTGGTTTTTATTGTGCCACTTTCCGTTAGAAATAGTATGGCTTACTTGAAAATCAATATTCATATCCCTTTTTCTTGGATCGAACACCAATATCATTTGTGATGAACAAATGAGCAACCAAACACACGCAAGAGTATAGACATAGACAGATTGAGACAAACTTTATTTATTTATACATGATTGTAGACTTTATAAGCACATCAATTTAATGATTTTTATTGTTGAAGAAAATGTTATGTAAATCTTTCCGTGGAGAAGATCTATTTGACTTAAAAATCAGCATGGGAGTTTCTGAATTTTAGTTGATCTCCCGATCAAAGAAAGATATGTGAGAAACACACAATTACTTCATTCATTAAAAACTCGGATATACACAAGAATTGACGGCTGTAAACAGACCATAATCCAGAATTAAAGGAGGAGAATGTACAGATTTTCAGCTGCCGCTGGAAACATGCATTAATACATAAAAATGAGATGAGCATTAATTAGTATATGTATCTTTTATACCTGAATATAGATGCAGCTGTATCTCTAGGTTCAATGACTCAGTTCCTCGGATTTTTCAGTGTCATGAAATGGCTTATTAGTGAAATTTGAAAAAGATAAGCAAAGACACTATTTTAAATTAATAATTTCTCATCAAGTCGGACTCAGATAACTTGTTCGTTACCGTTACTTCTTCATTCTTTTAGAAAATACCCAATCAAAAATGCATACAATTCACTACTTCTTGTTCTGAAGAAAGGAAGAAATATCAATTAAAAAGTAACAAATTTTAATAGTAACATTTTTCTTATTACCTACCGAATGATTCACATTAGAAAGTGTCCGGAATATCAGTTAAAGGTTAATATTATGGAATTACTAATGGTACAACATCGAACAGAATATAAATTCTTCATGAGTTTTAAATACAAGATTCAAGTGGAAAATTTATCGCATAAACTATTGTTATTTTTCTTTTTTTATTGTCGTTGTTTCATTTTACATTTTCTCATCATTTTTAGTATTAATGAATAGTAATGATAAAACTTTTAAAGACCAGTTCTGTTATTGTTCTTTTGTACGGAATGTTTCTTTTCAAACCTAATAATCATGATTCTTATTTGTATCTTAACGTCGGATATTTCTGGCAATGTATTCAAATCACCACGACATTCTCCTTTCGTTGGATTTCCAAATCTTCTACCTCTTTACTACTACTATTATTGTGTTTCAGTTCATCACGTAATAAAAACGTTATTTTACATATACATGAAACAAATGTATACAGTTTTTTTTTTAAAGAAATGACATCATTCATTCGACAATCCGTTTTGGTAGATATACCATTACCATATTTTGAAAGTAAAATAAATCATTTAAAATTTGGTTATTGTAAGTATATCAAACATTGTATCAATTTACTAACTTCACATGAAGAATATCCGACACATTAAAATACGAAAAGTCTTCATTGCAAATATCGTCTAAACATTTTCGTCATTTTACAAAACTCGTATATTTTATAAAAATCTATATCAGCCAACTTGACATCTTGAAGTTATTTGTTTTTGTTGTTAGATATCCAGAAAAGTGATGCTCTTGCATTCATGTAGTTGTCAGTGAATACAGACAGAAATCGTCCACACAAACTGGAACTGCACTATTTAAATAGATATTCATCACATTTTTTGGAGGTTTTTAACCATCCGTATTCTGAATCGTTTTTCATGCTAGATTTGAATGAAAAGTTATTATCTTAATTCGGAAGATGTAACTGCTTCAAACAAGCATTTTTGAGCACAAGCAATCTCTATGTTTTTGGAAAATCAAATGCACGCGAAAAAAAAACAAAACACAGCATAGATATGGTGGGCCTGATATATACTTGGAGAGATGGATCATCTACAGGATATTAGAGAGCTGTCTGTTTTCGGACACTCCAGTTTGTTTACTGTATTAATCAACTATCAATATGGCCATTGTAAACATCCGATCATTTCTATTTTTCTGGAATACGAGACATTGTGAAGTGATTTGTATTGTTGGCGGTTTTTATAGTACAATGGTCAAAGATTGCTGAATAGATATCTTATTAAACTGCATATTAACTTCAGTAAGATATGAAACATTTTTTATTTTGTCTTTCGTTTGTTTTTAGTTATATTTGTTGACTTATGTCTCTACATAACATCAATAACGTATTTGTGTGTGTGTATTTGTGTATATGAAACTAAACACATACACATGTGCATTAACAGTCAACCTTTTGAGTCCATGACTTGTGAACTTTCACACTGTAGCGCACAATTATAAACATTTGCTAAACAAGGTCAAGCTTTACAGTTACCTACGCATATACACCCACCCATCCACCCATACACCCCCTACACGAATAAACATTGCTGAACATGAATTATCGATGAAATTTGCATAAATAACATTGAATTATAGATAAATTATAAATAAAAAAATATACAAATATACAAAATGTTTTTTTAGAAACATAAACATATTAAAATACGGTATTATCAGATAAAAAAGACCACTGCAAAGTGGATGGGGTATCTAAAATTGTATTACAAGTAGCGTAACAAGGTCGAACGGCGGTAAATCAAACTTATTTAGGCATTAGAGTTTGAATAAAGGATGATATAAATGCAGTAGTAAAAAGTTTTTTCTCATGAAATGCAAGTAAAATGACGAGACGAATAGGACAGTATCTTGAAATATTTTGTTTTGGAAAAAGGCATGGAATAAAATAGGAAAGCCGAACATTTGTGAAATAGATCGAGACATGATTTAGATCTTTCTAGCATCACATTTTTGTAAGAAACAAATATATTTTATGCTTCTCGCCCCCAAGAAAATGTGTCTACATTGAAGATTAGCATTTGAAACTGCTGCTGCCAAGGCATAAACTACGCGTCATAAATTCAATCCTTAGGCCATCTTAAAGGTAAAGTGGTATGGCGTGATGTGAAGGCTAGATTATCAGAAATAAGTTATTGCCTGGTCAAATTCCTAGATAGGACGTCGGTCGTGGAATAAATAAAAACAACATACATGTTTGGATTAATTTTTCCAATAATTACGGAATGCCACATATTTCTGAAGAAAACCTAAGAGTATTTCAACGGGAACGACAAAAATGTGAACACCAGTTTTTAAAAAGTAAACTATTTAGACGCTAATACACGAATACTGGTGCATAGAAAAACACACCACCATTTAAAAACTGTGGATAGACGCACACGTACACACACATATGTACATGTACATAGAGAGTAAAAGAGAAAGATAGACAAACAGACAGTGTAAGGACTATAACACAGGCATTAATCATTTGAGATTTGAATTATGTGTAATAGCTGAAATATATATGAACAGACAGGGATAAACTACACGCGCTTGTATGCAGATGCATTTATGTGAGTGTGCGTGCGTGCGTGCGTGCGTGCGTGTGTGTGTGTGTGTGTGTGTGTGTGTGTGTGTGTGTGTGGAAAGAGAAGTAGGAAAACAGGGAAACGAGAGAAATGTACAATGACCTTGTTTGCTCCTTATTTAATTAACTAATCTGAAATTAGGCTTAGGTAAATACATCAAGTTATTGCTCATATATAGGGTGGGCGGGCGTTAGTTAATATTTGACTTTATAAAATTGGTTTTCAATATTTTGAAAAGAAATATTTGTGATCAAATCACGAATGCGGTAGCATTGTTTACATAAAATAAAAATATCGATATAAATAAACATGTGTGCAGAGATTAAGATGAATATGCACTAAGATCAGTCCCGAATTTCGAACAAACATCGGTAGTACAGAGATATGTTTGTTATCTTTTTAAACTATTTTTTATTTAGGTAATTTAACTTAGATTCATGTTAAATTTCAGAGTAAAAATCTGTATGGTACAATCTGTCAGCGATCTTACCAATTTATAGAACATATATTCAGGGATTTTCTCTCATGAATCTATGGTAGCAAGTCCTTCAAGGATAGAATATTTGATGTTGCCAGTATATGCATTTCCAGTTCCGTAGAGAAATGCAGAACACTTCTTGACAGCTGAAAAAGGACACTGCAGTACGAAACAAATGTCTATAAAAATATATAAACTTGGATTTTATTTCCTTTCATCTATTGATAACGCTACTTTCACCTCTAAGTTAAGTTTCGTTAGAAGTAAATAGACAGTCTTCAACTAGTAAAGTCACCCTAAACCATCATACTTACCAATAGATCACTCAATGTAGATCATACAACAATTCTGCAAAATTTTGCAGTTCTTTTCTGTCCAGACCACATTTTTCAGATCAGAGTGTTTTATGATATTTACGCAAACGTGCTTCCATACGCATTAAAATTCTTCAAGATATTGTGAAACACGGTTATAGACCAAGCTTTTCATTATTTTTATTGAAGAATGTTTTGCAAAGATCCTACAAAAAACACCAAAGACAAAATCTTGCAATCATACTAACTCTATGTCTATGTTACGTTTGTTTTATTGTTTTTTCAGGAACATTCACATCGTTGTTTAATCCGTCCTGCTGCTATCTCTGCAACAGGAAGACAATGTACTGTTCTAGCAGAATAATGCACTTTCACATGATGCCTATGTTACTCAACATGTTCTGAATGATGTTCAATAATATCCTTAGTTAGCACAATCACCAGACGTGTTATGTATGGAACATAGATGAGTGACGTCCATTTCATTCAATTAACACATTGACAACTCATACTGTATAGCGTGATCAGTAGCAAGATGCACAGAATAATTGAAATACATTAATAAGTACAGGCTTGTGAGATAACGCCCAAGAAGGATCTACAGTATATTTATATGTGGTCTGAATATTGTTGATACAGATCTTATTTTAGGACTTATGTACATATTGATGTAAATATGTAATCCAGCTAATGTTAACTACCTTTAATTTTTAGTAATATATTACTGCCATAATCATTGCCTTCAGTTCATCTTTGGTGTTACGAATAGTTGTGTCGATCTCTCACACAACTGCGCCCCACACATAATAATCAAGAGGGTTGCAGTCTGGAGAGTTAGGTAATCAGATGTAAGGAGTGATGTGATCGCTGAAAGCCATGACTGGGTTCTCCAGCTTGTATGGCATGTTGCAGATATAGGATTTTCCAGCAGTCACTCACTTGACCCAGGGTAGCACTACCTCCTCAAGGCACTTTATGTAGGCCTCAGTTTTGAGTCTAAGGCCGTATGGAAAGATAGAGACATAATGTCACTATCGCCATTCATCACTCAAAACAACTTCGTAATCACTTTAGACTTAACTCTTTCCGAATCCTCTGCACTGTTCTTAGATTGACACCCGAACACACTAAAATGTTCGTATTAGATCTTCCAGCAGTACAGCATGTCGTTTCCAGATTTTTGACAGTGTGAATTGCGTCATGGTTCTCTTCTTTTTACAGACCCACCCTGTATGTTGACATAAATTTAAATATATAAATTCATCCATATACAAAGTAGTAAAGTTAACTGATTAATAATTTGAATTTATACAACCGCCATTGAAATGCGATCGTCTCCTTGCTATTATGGTGTCGTTTGTTGGTCTCGACGATTAAGCCGTAAACGTCTGGAAAGTGTGATCTGAATGCAGAGGTAGAAGTTTTGCGTACCTGAGCACTATCAGAGAAAATGAGTGAATGTGGAATATTTTTTATAGACTGGGAAAAAGCATTGTAGGAAAAACTCTTCATAGCAATCACCCAGATAGTAGGATTTTGTTTTTCTTTTTGGAGTACGAAGCAGAGGCAGATTGCTATAGAAGAAAGGAGGCATCAGAAACGGTGGCACTTGTAAGAGGAGAAGATATAGAAATCCAAGAATTGTATTTGGTTGGTTTGGTCAGATTTCTTATATTTCATTGAGATACAATGTGTAATAAAAGAAACCAAAGCTGAATGACCAGCATTCCACGTATTAATTTTCCTTCATCCTGCTTCTTTGACAATACATGCTGTTAACTCTTGTTCATTTTGTTACAACAACAGAGCTAGGAAACAAGGTATTGAGTAGAGATACTGACATCATCATGAGTATTCTCAATCAGCTTCTGTCGCGTCATATGTGTTATGTGGGAGGGAATAGAATCCTCGATCATCGTCTTGACCACAGTTTTCATGTAGGCGGTGATATTTACCGTGTAACCTTGGTTGGGAGGTGTGTCATGGTTATCGTTGATCCAAAAACAAATATATACATATCCCATATATATTTTTCATTAATACACACACACACACACACACACACACACACACACACACACACACACACACACACACACACACACACACACATATATATATATATATATACATACATACACATACACACGCATATATACATAAACAACACATACATACACATAGAAATATATATATATGTGTGTGCATATATATATATATATATATATACATATATATATATATACACCTACACACATACACACATATATGATCATATACACGTACATACCCGCACATTCATGCACACATATACATACAATATTACAATCTAAAATATTATAAAAACATTACAATAATATAACTATAAACATAATAATTATAAAAAATATTTTGGGATAAAACGTTTCCAACGGTAAATTCCAGATTTTTCTAAAAAAAAAAAACAAAAAAAAAACACCTGTTTAAATTAATTTTTTTTTTTTTAATCATATCACCCCAAGGAAGGCGAAAACGCCACTGATGCGCAGGGGCTACGTGAGAGTGAAAAGATTGAAAAAAAGAAAACCGGAAACCACATCCTAAACAGGAAACAATGGATGAGCCTCTTCACTTGTTCAATAGACGTGGGTGGAGTGTGAACCGGGCGATAGTTTAGTCTATCTACTCCAATTGAAAAAAATAAAATAAAATAAATAAAAAAGAGTGAAAAGATTGGAAAAGAGAAAACCGGAAACCACATCCTAAACAGGAAACAAGGGATGAGTCTCTTCACCTGTTCAATAGACGTGGGTGGTGTGTGAATCGGATGATAGTTTAGTCTATCTACTCCAATTGAAAAAAATAAATAAAAAAAGAGTGAAAAGAGTGGAAAGGAGAAAACCGGGAACCACATCCTAAACAGGAAACAAGGGATGAGCCTCTTCACCTGTTCAATAGACGTGGGTTGAGTTAAAATTAATTTAAATTATAATTTTTTATGTTTATAATTGTATTTATATGTTTGCAGATATGTCTAAAAATACACAAAAATAGAGCCCTCTGAGTATCACAAACTCATCAAACAAATCTCCAGTACATATAAAAAAGATAATAATAATTACATGATGCCCACAATTAATAAAACATCTGGTGCATTGGCCAATAAACTTGATATTGCAGATAGAATGGGAAAGACCTCAACTAAAATGGTATAGTTACTCTTTAAAGACCACAAACCTAACATTGAAAATAACATCAATATAGACTATTCAATACATCCAAAATTGAATTAGGTTTAATTTCCAGCAATATACTTAAGAAGATTATACTATCCATAGAGGAGGGTATCCATACAAATTTTTATAAAGACTCGTCTGATACCATTACATGGTTCCAAAATATTCCAGATAAAAAAAAGATTATTTTTTACAGTTTGATGTAGTAGATTTTTACCGATCTATTTCGTATGATGTAATAGTTTAAACTATACTAAAAACTTTACTAATATTTCGAATAAGGAAATGGATATAATTTTAACTTCTAGAGATTTTCTACTAGTATACAATGATTCTACC